>CM040184.1:57893951-58313951 GCA_022606455.1 Callitettix versicolor | reverse complement strand
AAGTTTATTTTTAGCCAAGTTTAAGTTTCACTATCGAAATATTTGTGTCACGTGATGTCATTTAATATTGTTTGAGTTGGAAAATTCAATCGTAAATCACGTCAACGAGATTGCTTGTGGTGATTACTTCTTTTAAAACTGTAAATTTTCATCTAGAATATAAAGCAGAAATTTTATATAGAAAACAAATATGTTATCTAACTCTAAGATTTAAAAAAGTGAAACCAGTTCCAAATTTGGAAGTCAATAGACGCATAACGGTTTAAGAGTGTTGTGTTGAATATAGCATCCAAATTGAGACATTTACTGCCTTCTATAAACTGTCATTCACATGGCAAGACATGTTCGGCTTACAGTAATATAAACTACAATCATTTTATTGCTTCTAACACAGAATACTGAGTTTGACACACATTTTTTACTTTTTCGTTTTACTTAGGCTACTTTCTAAAGTTACCATTAAATTTTGTTCTTCGGATACCGTATCGTATCCAGTAGACACGTGTTACTGGACGGGACGCTTTCGTTTATCTTCGCCATTACCATTATTTACCTGTAAGGTGTTACGATACTTTTAGGTGGCCGTAACTCCATGAAAACAGCTTCCCGCAGTTGCCTGTCGTCATTTATCTTCTACTTTGAATCAAGAGGTTCTCGTGCAAAATATGTACTTCGAACACAACAATGTCATAATGTGAAGAAAATTATCGTGCTAGAATTGTGTAAAATGAATTTGATTATCTGTGTGTGTGTGTGTGTGTGTGTGTGTGTGTGTGTGTGTGTGTGTGTGTGTGTGTGTGTGTGTGTGTGTGTGTGTGTGTGTGTGTGTGTGTGCGCGCGCGCGCGCGTGTGTTTATATATATATATATATTTACCTTTTATAAACAATGCCACATCTACAGAATCATCATTTAATAAATAAACAAATAATTATATTTAATTACAAATCTACATATTTTTAAAGTCATTTGATTCTTTGGGGTGACTCCGGTGTCGGCCTCTTTATAACAACTAAGTACAGTATTACTTACAGTGACAAATGATGATCAGCAAAACAACATTAGACCCCCCCCCCCTTGAAGAAGGTCTACGTCACCCGAAAATTTCTTTAACATCTGTGCTTTAAGACTAACGAGAATATAGGATCGGGGTTAACAGAAAAGGAAAAGCTTAAGGTAAAAGCAATCTGGAACGTACGACCTTGAAGTGAGATAGTTCAGAATCGCGTGCCTTGTCCACGGAGTCGCCAGCCTTACTGCACCTGAAGAGATTACCAGGGATTATATTATGCATGTGTTAGGTGTTCGTGGAATCTTCACATAGATGTTCTTTTTTGTATAATGTTCATCATCATTATATCGGTCCTTCCTGTCATCCCAGAAACCTTCTACTAGTCCTCTTCCTTTCAGTTCCTCGTCAATACCACTTTGCCAGCCCTTTCTAGGTCTACCCTGCTTCCTTCATCCTTTAGGATTCCATTTTAAAATCTATTTTGGTATTCTGGCCTCTGGAATCCTTTGAACATGGTCGAACCATACCAGTTGTTTATCCATGATATCTTCTTCTTCTTCTTCTTTTTTTTTTAACGTCCGACTATTGTGCACACTTGGGCTAATGCAGACGATGGGATGATTTATAGCGTATGAAAATGCCAAGCCCTCGCCGGGAATCGAACCCGGGTCCTCAGGGTGAAAGCCTAGTACACTAACCACTAGGCCACCGAGGTGCCACCATGATATCTTCTATTATAGAGCGGTTAACACCCATGATTTCTCTAATCCTGATGTTTGTAATTCTTTTGTACAATTTTCCATTAGTTGAAAAGATAACTAAAATGCTACCATTTGATTCGTGTGACACTAATTTAGTAAAATCATTTCAGCAGCTTTCTAAATACATACACATTGTCTTACATTCTTTTCTTGTGGTGGTTATCTTCACTTTTAGGCCGTACGGCCACCAGATACAGAGTGGAGTTGCGCTGAGTGGAGCAATCTATGCATTCAAAACATAACCTTTTATTTTCAATGTAAGTGCGGCCACTGAAAGCGAAACGGAGCCATGGGAAGCCGCTTGACTCCGCTTAGCTCCGTTACGCTTTCAGTGGCCGTAATTACATTGAAAAAGTTTAGATTTTGAATCACTCCGCTTTAGTGGCTACCTCGCCTTTATTGGACAAATGCCTATGTGGCTGTCTGGTTATAACATTTCTCTACAGTCCAAACCGTAACACGGACTAATATGCAACTCGAACTCAAATGCAGTAAAAATATTGTACTTTCGAAAACACTTCAATATTCAAAACAAGTAATTAAAAATGGAGGACAGGTTAAGAATGTCTTGTTTGTTAACAGTAAAAGTTAATCTACGTCATCATAATTTGAATTAAAAAATATTTTTAATGGCGGTGACAGGTAAATGATCTCTAAAATTTTCCCCTCCTTTTCGATACTAAGTAATTGAAAATTCTCGTATGTACTAACTAGACAAAAAACTAAGTCGAGTTCTTTTGACAAAAGGTTTTCGAGTTCTTATCAAATGTAAAAACTATTATCACTACGCAAAAATAATTTATTTTCAATTCTCACTGTGTACTATTGTCACTATGCAAAGTAATTTTGAAGAAATACATTTTTGAGATGCAACTTAAAATTCAATTAATTATTGGTATATTGTTATAGAAACTATATTTATCTGCTATCTCGTGGCATTATTTTAAACTAAAAAGAATTCAGTTTGTATTATATTGTTATAGAAACTATATTTATGTGTTATCTAATGAAATTATTTTAAACTAAAAAGAATTCAGTTACTACTATATTGACATAGGAACTATATTTATCTGCTATCTAGTGGAATTATTTGAAACTAAATCGAAACTATTTGTACTAAATAGAGAAGTTGTTTCTACAATAAAAGCAGGAAGCAATTTAGTGATCGCACTGCTTAGACGTTCTGACAAGAAAGACTTACCTTAATCTGTTTTTGGATATTTGGGCTTAATGTATTCTATTACCTGTAAGAAGAGTAAAACTAATTATTAATTAATGCAATTAAACCGTGAACTATTTTAAAATATTTTAACAAAAGAGATTGTTTGCTTTTATCATATTTCATCATGATATACAGTTATGATGAAATAACTGTTCATCATAACAGTTATTCCTTTTTCAAAAATATTTATGATGAATATCAGGATAATTTTTTATAGCATCACAAATCAAAATGTAAATAATTAAATTATACAATACATAAATTTATTACATTATACATTTGTGAATCATTAATTTAATTTTATAAAACTAATTAAATAATTAATTAAATAATTAATTGCATATTTATAGCTTGTTTAATGTCTTTTAAAATTACTGTATCACATTTTTAACTATTAATCTGGTAATTATTTTAAATTTGTAAGTTATTAATTGGTTTTCTTCAATTACGAATTTAAAATTTAGTTAAAAATATTATCTAGGCTAAAAAATATACAGAAATATGATTATTTCTGTCTCTAGTCTTTGTTTATAGTCAATTTCCATGATAATGATTTATTGAATCCTAATTTCAAATCTATATGAAAAACTAAAAACGTTCATTATTAACATAATAATAAATAAATATTGGTACATACATACTGATGTCCTGTTGGGTTGTTTTTAAGTTATTTACTGTTGATGCATGAGATATACAATAGTACCAAACAGCCTCAACTCATGTATTCATAGCATCTATGTTTTTGTCCAGAACTCGAAGATTTTTCATAAATATACTTCAATAATGCATGTGTAGATTATATTTTGATTGTAGGTACATATACTTGCAACATATTGCTAACTTTATTGTTCACAGTAATTTTTTCACTTAATCATTGTTAGAAATTCTTGAAAATTAACATAGTTTTTTAATATCCTTATCTAATTACTGTTATATTAATTTGTTTAGTTAACATTTCCATGTTAAATTTACTGAAGGAATATTTTTTTCTATTAATTAATTTCATGAGATTGCATAGCCAACAACAATAAAGTATTCTTCAGAGTGTTGACAGTTGTTAGTGAGAAGCAAATATAGTTGCAAGTTGTTTGATCAGTTCGTATAGACTAGTAAATAGCCTAATTAGATCACATGGAAACTAAGTTATCGTTAACTATTAATAAGAGTAAGTGTGTTGAACAATGTAACACACTTGTATGTTATATTCTTACATCAGTTGTAGCTTATGCAGTACTAAAAGACAATCAACATGATTATAGGAAAAAAGGAAGATGTACAGAAAAACTCCGGAAACATGATCTAGACCAGGGGTTCTCAACTGGGTCCAGATGGACCTCTTGGAGGTCTATTGAACTTTCAAGGGGGTCGATTGAATTCGGGGGGGGGACGTCTATTGGGTGCACCAGCAATGATGGGAAAATATCTCGGTTTTTTAGCTTTTTTAAAAAAGAAAATTCCCGGTGTTATGATAGTAAATTGTATTTTGCAAAGGCAACATTTAATTGCCAAATATTTGCACAAAAAACTTAATTTGGTTTTACAATTGTGTATTAAAGCAATAAACACAATTAAAAGTAAAACTTTGAATGATTGCTTTTTTGTGCAATTATGCTAAAGTAATGAAGCAGATTATAACAATTTGCTTCTCCATACAGAAGTTCAATGGTTATCAACAGGTAATTGTTTGCAACACTTAATTAAAGTATTTTATTCTGTAATAGAATTCTTTTTGGAAATTGATAAACTTATGGCAACAAATTTAATTGAATCAACAAAACACATATTTTATTTAGCACCCATATTTTCCTTATTTAATAATGTGTCAACCAATTTACAAAGAAAAAAATGTGAATCTCATTCACATTCATTTAGTTATATTTGGATTTCATTCTAAGATTGATTTGTTGATATCTATGTTATCAAAGTGATTCCCATTTTTCAAAAATTTAATGCAACTGTCTGTTATTGAAAAAGATAACATTAATGCTGACTCATTCTGCTCTACACAAAACATTTGAAAGACTTGAAAGAGGATATCAATGTTCATTACAAGGATTTAGAAAATTTTAATGTTCCGTTTTGGATTATAAAACCATTTGGAATCGACATAGCCGATATTGATTTCTCACTGCAAGAAAATTTGATTGTAACACATTGTAAATATAAGGGAGTCTACAGAATAAAAAGCATTTATTTAGGGGGTTGAAGCAGAAAAAAGGTTGAGAATCCCTGATCTAGGCTCTGGAGAAAGTAATGATAGGAAAAGATTATATGGAAATAATGGGAAGAATGTATAGATTAATCTTAAATTTGCATCTGTAAGTTTAGAAGAAAAGAAATATTTAAATACTGTTAAATATTAAAAACAAATTAAGTTTTAAATTTGTCTTAATACTGATAAATTGTCATATTTTATAGTTTGTCATTAAAAAAAATCTTTATTTACATAGTTTCATTTTGAAACATACACAATTTTATTCTATAGAATTTACAGTTGATTAATTATACATGGAAAATATTTGAATTTTTATGTAAACATAAACTTGATTACCCTCAATTATTATACAAAGGGTGATCTGAAACCTACTCAGTACTTGCCTATAAATTTACTGGATAATGACAATACTTTATATTTTTTTATTTACATAATTCTAATTGCATCTATTGCACACAATTATAGGCGTAAACAGTGTTGTCAACTTGTGCAAACAGTCTTACCCATAAAATTATTTCTTTCCGTTAAGTTCACAGTGACGTTTTAAGTCCTCTGTTGGTTATTGTGTATAAAACAACATGTAAGAACATTGGTAACATTTAAACATAATTTATTATTTCAAATAATAAGACATACAAAATATAACTGATAATCTACGAAAGGAATATTTATCTATTTTTGTTTATGAAAACACACGTGTGTATGTTACTTTGAAAATAACAGGACACATTGAGGGTTCTTTGGTAAATCACCTTCAAAAATAGATCATCACAGAAACATAAGACTAAATAAATTTGGTTTTAAATTATTGTTAAGTTCAACATTGGTAACATGACCACTTTGGCAAATAGTTAAACGTTAGCGAGCTTGCATTTCCATTTCATCTGACAGAGGCTGTACTGTGACTGTTGAGATGGAAGATGCAGATCCAAGTATCTGTACGTTCCTCACTGGCTGCTTTGTCGTAGGCTGAGGTGTAGTTGTAGTGAAACTCTCCAGTGTTGAAGATTGTGTTGGCTGTGCATCGTATCGTTGAGTTGTCATACCTCTCGCAATAAGCATCTTTAATAGTTGAGCTGGTGGAAGTTGATAGCTGGCAGCTTCTGTAGTTGCTTGAGTTGGACGAATGTTACTCTGAGAATCCCTAGTTTGGAGACGAGGGTCTGGAATTTGATCAAACCCTCTAGGAACATATTGTGCGTTTTGATTGTACTGTTGACCAGAATATTGAATGTTTGGACTCACATATGGAACGTTTGGTATATTTTGTTGTGGATAATTATTAATATTTGGATATCCTACAATTGGTGGTGCATATGGATTTAAATATGATGGTCTTTGGAATGGAATATTTGGATTAAAATATGGGTTACCATAATCTGGATTACCATAATTTGGATTAGCATAATTGGGATTGATATATGGATTAAAATTATACATTCCTTGATTGGGGTAGGGAAAATTTGTATTAGGATTTTGAAATTGATTTGGGTAGTTGTTTGGCAAGTAAGGATTTACTCTGCTTGCACGATATTGTAAATACTGCAAGAGGTATTCCATTAACTCTTCTCGGAGCGAACGTAGATTAGAGCCTTGATATGGCTGTTGTGATCCAATATCTTCTTCAGGCTGGTAAACAGGCCTTACAGGGATTTGGTTGCTCGGGCGATTATTTCTTGTCGGGCTGTATTTCCTACCTTCAGAAACAGGATACTCTTGTTCATCAACTACACCAGGCCTTGGCCTTGGGGATATAGTTCCAGGAATAGGATAAGGTTGAGGTAATGCTGGAAGAGGTATTGGTATACGATTTCTAGTTAGTAATGGAGGTAATGGTGTTGGTGGAAATTGTTGATTTGGATCAAAAGGTGGTGAATAAGCTTGTCCTTGGTTTTGGTAGTTGATGTAATCAGGTCTATATGGAGGGTATCTGGTTGTGCTTTCTCTTAAAGCATTCTGAGCCAATAGTTGATTTCTATAAGCAGTGAGTAACTGTGGAGGCAAAGAAGATAGTAAATGTGATTGAGAGGGCTGTGTTGGGATAAATCTTGGAGTTGTATCACCTCCTGAATATACATCAGACGTGTCACCTGATCGTGAGTCAGGATCTCGAGTTAGCTGTCTTCTTAATGCATTTCCTCCTTTACCTTTTGTTATTTTATCATCGACAGGTCGCTTTGAAACTATGACTCTCCGTATAGGAGCAGGTGTAGTGCTTATTTCTTCAGGAGTTTCAGTAACCTGTGGTGCTGATGTACTTGAATGTTCGTTACTATTTGGATTCACAAATATATCAGTTACAGGCTGAGGTCTCCGGCCATTGATGTATTCTCCATATACAGGAGTGGTTGTAGATTGAGAAGGTACTGAAGTTCTGACTAAAGTCCTTCGAGGAATATGTTGAATAACAGGTGCTCTTGTAACATCATCAGTGACTTCCTGAGGCTGCCTTAGTATCAGGATAGGCCTCCTAGAGGATGTGTCTGTTACAGATGGTGACCTAACTGTTGTATAACCAGAAGAAGGTATAATTTTGTCAGCTGGTGAATTACCTATATTCCCACTAGCTTGGAACCCTGTGCCGTTACTTGCAGTGTATGATACTCTTTTCAGTTCTCCATTCTCATCGATGAACCCAAACATTCCTTTGATATTTCCTAGAACATCTCTAGTTTCAATTTTAAAGCTTCCATCGGTAGCTTCATATCCAAATGTATAAGATCCATCATCATTCACTCTATTGATTTGTTTCAAAATACTAACTTCTTGTGGAGTATCTTGGCCATACACATAAGAGGCACCCCATACAGTCAGTATGAGGCCCCATGTCAATGTCTGTAACAAAACCATGCAGTAAGGTTTTAATAGATATAAAATTCTGACATTTTAAGCATTTACTTGAATTAAAAAAAATAAAAAAAACAGAAAGTCAATAATTTGATCAACATTCAAAGCTGCTAATAAATATGTTATCACATATATTTCTGTATGTTATATATAAACTGTATGTTATATATAAAAAATGTATGTTATCACATATATTTATAAACTAAACAAATTTTTAGTTTATATACTGCTGTAAAATACTTTAATTGTTTACTTCATGAATATAAAAACCTTACAGTTTCTAACAGAACTAAAAAGAGAATGATTCTGGAATATGTTAGACATAAACTGTATAATTTGCAACACAGTGATGGTTGATTTTTTCTTTTTTTTTATTATTAATTTAGATGAAATTGATGTATGCTAATGTAAGTTTCTATGCAGCGCTTAAATAGGTAACAATTTGAAAAGCTTCTTTGGTTTTTAGTTTGTAACCTCTGTTTGTAAGTTTAACTCTAGAGCACAGTGAAGTTTTTCTTCACTCTTTCAGGAATATGTATCTCTTCTATGGTGAGATGTATTTTATGTTAAATAAATAAATAAATATATATATATATATATATAAATATATATATATATATATATATATATATATATACATAAATAAACAAATATATTAATGTTGATTTGAGATTTTTTATGTCATATTTATCAAGCTGTTGTAGTTTTTTAATATGTATGTGTTTCATTTTACAAATTTGTTTAGAAAATAAAAAAAGTGAAGGAATAGTTATCTGAAAGAAATTAAACTTTTAAAACTGCTAAATGAAAATTAAAAAAATAATAATATTGTCTTTTCTTTGTTTATTGATTGATTTCTCAGAGATAAATATGTGTTTACATATTGAGTAAGTAAAAAAGCATTTATATTAAGTTGGTTTTTCAAATTGACTCAAAATTCATGAATTCTTTTATTATAAATTTGTTACACTGATTTATGTTAAAACTTGCCAAAATCTATATAACTTTACTGCAGAAAAGCTTGTGAACTGATGAAAAGGAAGTACAATATAAAATTTCAGTTAATAATGAATTAGAAACAAACAATTATCTATAACTTATTAGGAAGGATAACTGTAAAGGTAAAAATTATATTTTTCACTCTAGGAACAAAATTATTTATTGTGAGTAATAATAACATATGTTATTGTTACTCATAGTAAAAATATATATAAATATTGAAGAAAGACAGTTAAATTTAATTAGCAACAAAATATTTTTACTTTATTCCAACATTTCTAGAAATACGTATAAGTAGAACAAATTTTAAAAGTCAAAAGTTTTAAATTACATACAAAATCAGCTGATAACAATGGTTATTTTAATCGGCGAGCATTCTAAATTATGTAGTGTTTGATAAAATTTTCTTTAGGCCTGTAAGTAATCAAGATTTAACTTAAAAACATTATTGTACTTCCACTGTATATAATAAATACAAAATTCTGTTATAAAAGAGAAATTATTCTAAATTTATTGTAATTAGCAATAACTTTTCACATTGCTTATTAAACATTTGGATTAGGATTAGATTCAAACTAGAGGAAGGGATAATACAATCCCAGGCACTGCGATAAACAGACCTATTGCGCAACTAAACCTCTTTAGTATTAGTTTAGCAGATTGATGCCCTTAGTAAGTTCCAACAATCCACTAAATAGCTCATTCTGCTGAAAATCCCTAGGGTCCTGGAAACAAAAAACTCCTAGCCTCTTACAACCAGCAGGAGCTTTACAATTAAGAATTATGTGTCATGCAGTCTCCTCCTCTTTCCTGCACAACCTACACACAGTTTCACCATGGTACACACATATCCTCTTCATGTGCACCTCAGACCACAGTGCCCTGTTATGAGCCCCATGATCCTCCTGAGTTGTGCTCTGCCCAGGACATCTGCTGCCCCTTTGATTCCTCCAGAAGGAACTTTGCTTAAGAGGCGCTTACTATAGGAATGCCCATGAAGGTTATCCTATCTTGCCTGGTGTTGCTTATTAATCCACCTGTTAATAGCAGACCCAACAACAGAGAGATCCCTAAAACCGGCTCAGGTTTGATGAAAACTCAGCTTCAGATCCCAGTCCAGCCAGTCAGTCTGCCTCCTCATTACTCTCAACTCCCTTATGCCCCAGAAGCCAGTAAAGAGTTACCCGGTTATCCAGGGACAGAGCATTGACGTTCTCATGACACTCCCAAACCAGCTTAGACTGAATTGTAGGACAAGAACTTGTTTTTAGGTCATCTTCAAAAGCTACTTAATTCGTTCTATGTTCAAAAGTTTATGTTAGTCCAACAACCAGGATGCAGTTTGTCAGTCTGGTCTAACTGTCTAATTCTTTACTGATAAGTAAGACTTCACAGATTTGATTCTGTAGAAGATCTGTTAAAAACGTAACCTGTTTTCTGTTTTAAAGAGCGAGACTGATCACATTTTAACAATTTACAACAGAAGTAGCATAGAAGAATAAATAGTTACTTCTGAAAGTAGTTGCTAACAGTTAATTTTATAATGAAGGAAATATTACAATATACTTTACTTTTAAAAGTGAAATAGCAGGATCACAGGTTAATAGTGTTTTGGTTACTTTTTAATAAAAGTACATGTTTTCTCAGTTACATGGTGAAAATAACTGTTAGTGCTATTAAACACTGATGAAGTCAGCAATTGTGTGATATAAGATATGCACTAAAATCGTTTTGTTTGCATGAAACAATAGTGTCGTTTCAAATTAAACTTAATTGTAATCATTCAACTACGTAAAGTCATGTCAGATTTGCTGAGTCAACAAAGATTTTTAAAATCTGTTTAAAAATGTACAATTCCAAGTAGGCCTACTGTTGCATAGGTATGAAAATACACATTAAAATGAAATGCATTTAAAATAGCATAGAACAAAAGTGTTGTGTATATTGTAACACTGTTGTGTGTATAAATACTGAAAATAATAAACAAATATAACATTTTGTTTTGTGGTTAAATACATTTACTTAATGCCAGTTGGATTAACCAAAGGGGACCGACTTGATGCATGGAAAAAACCAGCTGTAATACCTAGACTCGAAACTGTGTACAAATTAAAGTTGTAAGAAATTGTCAGATATCCTAGCAACTGAGCTGCTGCGCACCCATGCACTAATTTTATACTGTGATTTATAACTATATCAAAAACATTTCAAACGATTTTTTAGGTTAAATTCAAATATAGCCAAAATAAGCTTTAAAAATATTAATATTTCAAACGTTTTGACAATTTGAACGTGGTTGATTAATGGATTTAAGATATAGCCTACTCTGTTATAAAATTAGAAAACATACATCTCAATTTTAAAGCAGATAAAAAAGTTTTTTTTTGTGTATTTATATTCTACAATATATTTTTTCATACTTTCCAAAAAATAATATGTATTTCTGATAATTTCAAATCTTCAGTAATACGAGTTTTGAGAAAGTGCAATACGGACAGTTTAAACCTTGGAACCGGAAACAGGATGTGTTATCACTGAACATACATACACTTACACTTAAGGGAGAAAGTTACGTGCTGAGCCAAAGCAGTATATACTTGAGTAAAGCGTACGACCAGCAAGACCTCCAGATTCCTTTCTAGAGCTTAAGTATTGTTTCTTCCTCGGTATATAACTGAAGCTTTGTAATTATTATTAATTTGAAAGGAAAAATTATTTCTCAATTTTTTTTTTTAAATTAGGTTATGAATAAAAAAATTCTTGTCTATCAACAATTATATGGACTCAAGTAACTCCTGCTTTAATTATCATGCAATTATTAAGAAATTAGTACTGTATGGCAGTGCATGAAAGTAATAATTACAAATTCAGTCTTTTTTGTGTGCCAAGTTTGTTTTTTCGCTTATGTTCATGTTAAATAACATAATGTTATTTAAAGTTGTCACTTTTGGAAACTCCTTTTCGTGGCGTAAACCATTGACTATAAGCGGACTATAAGTACAGTCACCATTATAAAAAGCGTACTCGATATCTGTGACTAAAGTCCAAGTAATTAGACTGTCTGCCGCTACGAACGCTGCAAACTGCAAGGACAGGGGAGACGTTTGAGAAAATAGACATTTTTAATTATCTATTTATCTTTGTAATTGTAGATTATATTATTAACTAATTGTATTATTTATTTATCTGTTTAACCGTAGTTAAATAGTCTAACTGTATTATTTACAAATAATACAGATTATCTTTATTGTCTATTTGACTGTAGTTGAACATTCTGCTGCAAGATGCAACCGGCAGCGAGCGCTCACACCTCTCGTAAGGGTTATCATGCTTAGTGTGTTTATATTGAATGCGTAAACGAAACAGTTGCGTGTAGCGATAAATATTGATAAAGGCCTACTCTATTTTTGATGTACATCGTTATGTAGGGTGTGTGTGTGTGTGTGTGTGTGTGTGTGTGTGTGTGTGTGTGTGTGTGTGTGTGTGTGTGTGTGTGTGTGTGTGTGTGTGTGTGTGTGTGTGTGTGTGTGTGTGTGTGTGTGTGTGTGTGTGTGTGTGTGTGTGTGTGTGTGTGTGTGTGTGTGTTGTGTGTGTGTGTGTGTGTGTGTGTGTGTGTGTGTGTGTGTGTGTGTGTGTGTGTGTGTGTGTGTGTGTGTGTGTGTGTGTGTGTGTGTGTGTGTGTGTGTGTGTGTGTGTGTGTGTGTGTGTGTGTGTGTGTGTGTGTGTGTGTGTGTGTGTGTGTGTGTGTGTGTGTGTGTGTGTGTGTGAATTTTAGCACTTCCAGCACTTCCACGTTAGCAATTTTGGTCCGGTTTAATTTAAAATCGGCACAGAAATCAATTATGGTAATAGCTTGGACTAGTAGGTTAATCAGAAAAATTCGTTTAACATTTTAAAAATGGCGGTAATTTAAAATCTTTACAAATTCATAACTTTGTTGTCTTAAATTCTTTGGAAAGTATAATGTAATTACCGTAACCAGAATAAAAAAACTGCATACAATAGAATTTGTATTTTCAAAGACCGTTGAATTTAAGAAATTTTGGATCACGTTTAGGGTTCATTTCCAGATTTTATGTAATTTGAAAATTTAGAACATTAATATATGCAGATTTTATAACTGATTAAGATTGACAAATCAGAATTTCAAACACGAAAAATATTTTTGAAAATTCGCTTCATCAAGTTTTGATAGATTCGTGCCGCGATTATTTTGATCTTCATCAGCTGTAAAGCATCTGTTTCTACATTGCTGTAACTTTTAATACATTCTGAAATTACAAAAGCATGGTGTAAACCCCTAAAATTAAATGAAATACAATAAAACACAAGCCAGTGAAGAGGGACATCGCAGGACAAAGCACTTAAATTGGAAGGTTGAATCATGAAGATTGCAAAATTATTAGTATTCATTTTAAAATGTTCGCTGACTCTTCGCGCTCTCTACAGATATTTGCATTTTACATAAATTTACGTCGAGAGTTTGAGGTTATTTCCTGGCACAGTGGTTACAGCTCTTGATTAATAAGCGAAATATTTAAGTTATTTCTTAATATTTACAAAAACGACATCAAAAGACTTTAAAAGAAATTTTCACTGATCAAGAAACCAGAAGTGACCAGCGTTAGTAAAAATAATTTATCTGAAAAGTAATTAAGAATCCAGTCATTTTATACTGCAGTTGAAATAACAGTTCACCAAAGCATTTATTTACACTATTTACGCGTATGTACGTAATTACTAATCTTAATTATAAGCTTGCATACTATTATTAATATTGCGCAGTAATGTTAGTAGAACATTAGGAGAATTGAT
Source organism: Callitettix versicolor (assembly GCA_022606455.1). Taxonomy (NCBI): domain Eukaryota; kingdom Metazoa; phylum Arthropoda; class Insecta; order Hemiptera; family Cercopidae; genus Callitettix; species Callitettix versicolor. The sequence continues at coordinate 58,300,081 of CM040184.1, read as the reverse complement.
TTGACAAATCAAACTAAAACCTTATTTATGAAACACACATCAAGAAATGAAACAATTTCTGTTATTGAGCCAAAAATAAAAATCATATAAAATGTTTTCTCTTCATTTTTATTTTAATTACGATAATTTGTTCGAAAACATGACATAGCTAGTTTTTAAGATTATAACCTCAAACTTACAGCCTATCAGCTGTTCAATGAAATCAGCTGATCGTTACGAATTAGTATAAAACAGCTGATCTTGTACTGTTACATATTCATCAAAATTAAATTAACGATTCATTTAATATATTTACATCGGTCAAACGTCTTTGTAGTTTCCGTAGTGCAATGATTATCACGTGCGTCTCACTCGCGCAATATCCCGGGCGGAAACACAGGACATTTTAATTAGAATTAAATTTAATATGACACTTGCGACGACAGTAAAACATACTGTTATATATCAATATAAACATGTTCCTCGCATCATGCGACGCACAAAATCCAACACAAAACTACTCCTAACCATGATACTTGTTAAAACGTAATTGAGACGTACACAATGTTGTAAGAGAAATTTTAAAAATTCCTACAGTATTTTTTACTGCGTCGACAGTTACTAAAACTTTTTGGTTTAAGTTTAACATAGTGAAAAGATTATCTATAAACTGACTTCTAGACTTTGGATGTTTGAAAATATCTGTGATTTTAGTATGTTGAGTCAAATTCATGCACTTCTAAGATCACCAATTTCAATACTGTATAACTTTTTTTAAAAAATTGTCTTCTTTATGTTAGCAGTCAACATTTTTTGATCATGTTGAATATACGATAATGCACTGATTACTTTTTGGCCTTATGAATTCAAATGTTTTAATTATATTTTCCTATTCCCCAAGATTTTTACAACAATAGAACCATCAGCTGTGTTGGGGTTATTATTTACTACGCTCTCTCCAAATTAAGTGATGACTGAATTATAACTACTGGACAGGCGGCCACGCCTGCAATACAGGTATGAAAGCGAAATGAAACAAAAATATATCTTTTTAATTAAAAACAATAAAAAGATAGTGCGATGGCCGGGAATCGAACCCGGATCAACTGCTTGGAAGGCAACTATGCTCACCATTACACCACCATCGCACGATGTGAAAGTATCATTGCTTTTTATTGAAGAAGAGAGCTCATCACCAAACGTGAACAATTTCAATTAAGTGAGTTACGGAAACGTAAGAAGATTTGGAGTGTCAAGTGAAGCAAGACTACAGCAGCTGTTCTCAAAGTGGTTAGTGGTGGGCCACCTCGCCGCAGCTATCCAACTCGGGGACAAACCGCAGCCTCCCGTGACGTTTAGTTCAGGCCTACGCATGATTTTTCTATGGAGAGGCACTGACAACTTAAACTGTTTCTGTAAACTATTTACTAAGTGTCCATTTAATTTTCGTTTTCCTTAACTGTTAGTTAGGCCAGGTTGTTGACTGAAATAAAATAAATTGCGTGTACCATAACTAACAAGAAGTTTAATGTCGCATTTAAGAAGGACTCTAAAGATTTTTAAGTCTTATAATAAACTTGAACAACGTTTTATAAATCATATTCGAAGACATGAATAAAAAGAAGCCGCTTAGGTCAGTGTTTATACCAAAACAAAATAGTGCCACGGTATTTCGTGTAATCCAATGTATTCAGTCATTTTTGCTCGTCCGTTGCCATGGTAACAGTTACGCGGCTCCTACTGCACACATTTTTATCTAGATTAATCTAGGCCAAATGCTAACGAGGTGAGTTTAAAATGTCTCCCTTACTCTTCATACATTTCTTGAAATACCGTTTCTGAACTCCTATACCACTGTTGGGTATTCGGCGCTTAATTTCCACACAAATTTGTTGTTTTCGTTTGCCATTTTGACCCCATTATGAAAGACATCTTATGGTACATGATTTCAGATCATTTTTATGCTAAACAAAATCTTGATAAACACTTTTAAAAATTTAATTCGTTTTCAAGAATTTTTAGTTTTTTTAAATACTTTACGCTGTGAGTTTTACTGTAGCCATTCGTTTTTTTCAAATCACTTCCGATCATTGTTGGGAAGTCAATATTTAATTTTTTTCAGTTGATGTTTCTTGCGCCATCAAATAATTAACTTTCATAAACCACAAAAAAATATTCTTACTTCCAAAGATATTGATTGCTAGTTTTTCATCTAAATTAAAAAAAAACAACTGTCGATATCTTGAGTTATCGATGATGATTTTTGAAAACGGTTTTGTGGCAATTTCTTTATTGTAAAAAAATTAATACATAATATTGTACCATCGTAACATATTCACGTTAAACAAAATAATTAAGTGTTAACATAGCACATACAAAATGGTAAAAAAAATATAAACTTTGAAAAAATTAAGTATTTACTGTCCAAAATGATCGGCGGAAGTTCTGAAACAATTTATGAAGAAATATAAAAAATATTGTTAGCATTTAAAACTCACTTTGTATAAAGTAAAACAACAAATAAAAGTAATATAATTCTGCAGTGCTGGTCATTAAACAATAATGGAACAATGTGTAATAACTGTGTGTGGTTATCACAGGCGAAGATCACCGCCTTTTGAATAGTTTATTTTTCCACGCTAAACGCAGTCATACATTATACCTTGACTCTAGCTAAACTCTGTTTTAACTAAGACCACTTGTTAATTTAGTATCAGTATTATTAAATATTCAAATTAATTTTTGTAACAGAAATTTTTTAAAGAGTTAACGTATATTAGACAATGTTGTTGTGCAAAGTGAATTTTACAAAAATAAAGTGAAAATATCTATATTTTTATTAAGATTAACTATAGTTCACTTATCGTTATGAAACATATGTTTGTTTGGTTGAATATAAATAGTCAGCTGATTTGACTATTATAATTCACGGTTTATGTTAACTAATCAGCTGTTTCCGCTTTTCGTTATTAACATAAAGGCATAATTAGTAAATTACCTATTTAAAAACAGGTGATTTTGTTAAAAATTTATCCGAAAGGTTTCGTTTCAATATTTAATAACGAAACAAAATTCTTGTAACTAATTTAGATTTTACAACATTTGTAAGATTTTGATCAATAGAACCATTAGTAAAAAACAAAATGTATAAAAAAGTAAATAACAATAGGTTTAAGATAAACTGCGTTTTTTTATAATGTGTAATATATACAGAATCGCTTTATAAGTGCACATAGACTTACGTGTAGTTGAGCTATAATGTAAAATAATAAACTTTATTTTACTTTTTTCTCCGAAAATTTTAAATAAAAAAGTAAACTTCAGATTTTGAAATGTTCATTTTTTTAATTAAAAAAAATGGAACATATTTCTAATTCACGATTTCAACACTTTTAAACATCTTACCCTATTGTTTGAAAACCGATAGAGTTACATTAAGCATTTATACAAAAATTCAGTCATAAGTTCATCTTTGGAAGTAACAATATGATCACATGCAGTTAAAATTTACCTTCAAGAACTCCCAAAAATATAAACACATTGGACGTTTCAAATTTTTTAAGCTACCTAGACCCATAAGACAAATTGAATGTAAAACTGCATAGTGTCTAAAAGTATACAAACATTTTGAACACACACACACACACACACACACACACACACACACACACACACACACACACACACACTTTATTTCACTAGTAGAACATACATGTGTGTATGTATAGAGCAGCACAAAAATGTAAACACAACACTACCAGAGGTGAACACATACCTTCACGCAGTTCCACATGGCACAGGTTGTACTCAGCCCTCCAGGGTATGCTATATAGCCTCTGGACAGGAGAAAGTAAATCCCACACTGACAATGCCTCGAGCACTTCACACGCCGTCCTCAAGGTCGTTAGTTTCTGCATAACGTCCCAGTTTTTGGGCAGAAAATTACACGGTACTTTGGCAGCTGCTTGATTGATAGGCCAAGACGAACAGCTTGCTTGCAGTAATTAAACTTTAGCTTGTTAATTATAGACAAGGCAATTAATACGAGCCGTGTGAACATGTGGGTTTGGGTAACTTGGAACCGATTATAAATAATTGGTGTAACAATATTGCTTACACTCTTATACATTCAATTGAATTGTGTAAAAGAGGATCAAATGAAGAGCGGAAGTTCAAATGAAGAGCGGAAGTTCAAATGAAGAGCGGAAGTTCAAATGAAGAGCGGGAGTTCAAATGAAGAGCGGAATCTCCCAAACAAGAAGTAAGCGTTTTATTCTCAAGATAAAACCGCTAAGAACTGCAAAAAAGATCGGAAACAGCCTAGTTTTTTAAAAATCTACAGATTAATTAATTCGTGCACGCGCGCGTGTGCCTGTGTGTGTGTTAAGTGCTGAGAAATTGTAGTTATTTTGATCCGATTTGATTCAAACTTGGCACAAAAATCGATTTTAGCAAGGGCTTCAACGGTTTTGTTACAAAGAGAAATCCAAAATGGCTAAAAATCGTAATTATTCATGTTGCACTTTTTTGATAATCTGATTTCACTATCGGCATTGGAATATGCTTAAGTTAGCATTTCAAATTTTAAAATTCCATTCAAAATAAGAAATAGCAATGGCGAAGCGGCTTTTGCAGACGTTAATTAATGTAGACTGTATTGCTGATTTCGAAAATTAAATTGTATTTTAAAATGTGTTTTAGGGCGGTAACGTAAGTTCTTATTTTAATGTAAGCAAACTTGGTTTTATCGCGTTAGCGAGGCAGCTGCGTGCGGCGTGTGTTTATTTAATATTTCCATTTTTTTTTAACTGAAAGAGCGTACAACTATTAAAATAATCGATTTATCAGTTTATTAGTCGATACAGAAATGTTTCATACTAACAAAATCGTACATTTAACTTACTGCAGCCCAAATAACTAACGTATTAATGAACAAATAATTCCAACTGTTATGCAATTAGTAATTATATCGCATTGCACTTTACTTTTCTCGGCCATTACTTACCGCTGTGAAAACCAAACACAATGGTTTCAACATTTGGTGACGCAACGTTGGCAGGTAAATAAATACACAATACAATATTCTCACTCACATAATCTGTCGTGTCGTCGTGCAGCCGTGTACGTCTTGCAGTAAACTAGACCATATCACCAATAAAAAACTAAATCATTACCGTTGAACGCTTGCCAACACAATTTTCTCACATAAGATATTTTTGCATTTAATTACAGCAGATGATGTGTTGCTATTCTTAGAAGTTAATGGTAATCTATTAAGGTTATGTTTTAATTATGATCATGTTGTAGGCGTATTATTGATATAGATGTGGCAACCAAAGTGTGTTCAGAAAGTTACTTTTAGAACTGGTGTTGATAGGAAATAAATATAGTGAATGTTTCTGAATAGTAGTTTGACCCTAAAAGGTCTTTTGACTTATTCAGTTCACCTTACTTGATGTAAGAATAAGACAGGTTAATATAAAGGAACAAACAGCCTACGGGAAAACAACTCTTATTCACTTATGTTTACTGAATGAAGTATTTTGCACAATCAATCTAAGTAGTGAGTTGTTTGGTCTTCTAAAATTTTAAGCCTATAAGAGAAATATTGTCAGGCTCCTGTAGACCTTCATTCTTGGACCCCTACTCTTCTTCACGTCTTCACTAACAAATTGTAATTTATTAAATGATTAAAGAAATATTAATCAATTTCGAAGTCAAACAGAAATATTCTACAATTGTAAAAGTGGCAGTTCTTTGTAGTTTTAAAAGAAATACATTTATATAATAATTAATTTTTAAGTCAAACGTAAATACTCTACAATTATAAAAGTGGAAATTCTTTGTAGTTTTAAAAGAAATACAGCCCTATAATAATCAATTTTAAAGTCAAACGTAAATACTCTACAATTATAAAAGTGGAAATTCTTTGTAGTTTTAAAAGAAATACAGCCCTATAATAATCAATTTTGAAGTCAAACGTAAATACTCTACAATTGTAAAAGTGGAAATTCTTTGTAGTTTTAAAAGAAATACAGCCCTATAATAATCAATTTTGAAGTCAAACGTAAATACTCTACAATTATAAAAGTGGCAATTCTTTGTAGTTTTAAAAGAAATACAGCCCTATAATAATCAATTTCGAAGTCAAACAGAAATATTCTACAATTGTAAAAGTGGCAGTTCTTTGTAGTTTTAAAAGAAATACATTTATATAATAATTAATTTTTAAGTCAAACGTAAATACTCTACAATTATAAAAGTGGAAATTCTTTGTAGTTTTAAAAGAAATACAGCCCTATAATAATCAATTTTAAAGTCAAACGTAAATACTCTACAATTATAAAAGTGGAAATTCTTTGTAGTTTTAAAAGAAATACAGCCCTATAATAATCAATTTTGAAATCAAACGTAAATACTCTACAATTGTAAAAGTGGAAATTCTTTGTAGTTTTAAAAGAAATACAGCCCTATAATAATCAATTTTGAAGTCAAACGTAAATACTCTACAATTATAAAAGTGGCAATTCTTTGTAGTTTTAAAAGAAATACATTTATATAATAATTAATTTTTAAGTCAAACGTAAATACTCTACAATTATAAAAGTGGCAATTCTTTGTAGTTTTAAAAGAAATACATTTATATAATAATTAATTTTTAAGTCAAACGTAAATACTCTACAATTATAAAAGTGGCAATTCTTTGTAGTTTTAAAAGAAATACAGCCCTATAATAATCAATTTTGAAGTCAAACGTAAATACTCTACAATTATAAAAGTGGCAATTCTTTGTAGTTTTAAAAGAAATACAGCCCTATAATAATCAATTTTGAAGTCAAACGTAAATACTCTACAATTATAAAAGTGGAAATTCTTTGTAGTTTTAAAAGAAATACAGCCCTATAATAATCAATTTTGAAGTCAAACGTAAATACTCTACAATTATAAAAGTAGCAATTCTTTTTAGTTTGAAAAGAAATACAGCCCTATAATAATCAATTTTGAAGTGAAATGTAAATCCTCTACAATTATAAAAGTAGCAATTCTTTTTAATTTTAAAAGAAGTACAATACAATAATAATCAATTTTGAAGGAAAAAAATATTCATTAATTATAAAATTGGCAAATCTTTGTATTTTTAAAATAAATACAATCTTTCTTCTTGTCTAATTTGATATAGCATTTATTTTATTAAACTAAATGATAGATTCTTGAATAGATCATACATCGGGACTTTGTTCGTTATCATATTGTAGATTAATTTCATTTTATATTTGAAAGTTCTCTTTGTTTTTTGCAAGAAAATTTTGCAGTGATTGCTCTAAGACAAATGAACTTTTAACTTTTTGATGATTCTTTCTCTTTTTTATAATTCATTGACATTTTTTGTTGTAATGTACTTGTAAAAAAATGATATTTTGTCAGGTCTAGGGTTTCTTTACAACATCCACCTCTTTTTCATTATCCTGACTTTACGAAGGATAAAAACTTATTTAGAAACTGGCCTGCCTCTCGACCATTCAGAATCAGAGATACTTGATGATACTTGATACTTTCACTACTAGCAGGGCTTTTGTTTGGATATGTACTTCGTATTAACACCGTGTTCAGGTCTCTAGCAAGGAAATGCACTATACAAGACGGATGTGTTATGTTCTATCACGATAACCATAGCCTGTTGTCGCAATAGTGTCGGCTTGTTCAGCCAAGTTGTTGCAAACATATTGTTTGAAAGTTGATGAATCAGATCATGAGTTAAATAGATGACTAAACACTTATACACAGAGTACAGAAGGCAGTGGGGAGTTGCTTGAAACAGTGCAAACAAAACACACGTGTTTGTTGGATGCCTTATTGATGGCATCTCACTAGTAAAGTTTAGACTTCGCTTGGAAGAAATTAAAGCCGCCTCGGTGGTCTAGTGGATAGCGTACTAGGCTTTCACCCCGAGGATCCGGGTTCGATTCCCGGCGACGGCTTGGCATTTTCATACGCTATAAATCATCCCACCGTCTGCATTAGCCCAAGTGTGCACAATAGTCGGACGTTAAACACCAAAAAAAAAAAAAAAAAAAAAATGGAAGAAATTATAATTATACTGCAAAATTAAACCCATTGATTTATAAATACTATAGTTGTATAACTTTTTAATTTGAAGTTTTCAATAAGCCTAATATGAAGTTTTCATTAAAAAACTCATAATTTTTAAATCTTCGCAACATCAAAAGATAAAAATTCGTATTGTTGAACCAAAACTAAAAACCATGTATCATGTTTTCTTCTCCTTTTTATTTTAATTAGAATAATTTGTTCGAAAATACGACACATTAACTTTCATTTTTGATTCAATAAAATAATTTCATTTTTTCCTAAAAAAATATAATTACATGTATTGTATTTTATTAAATAATCTTTTATTAATCGTTATTTTGATTATGATTTTTTTTTCGAAAACATGATAAATTTACATAGCTCTTTATTAACAACGTAATCTGAAACGTATTATAGCCTATCAGCTGGTCAGTGAAATCAGCTGATCGTTACGAATTAATTAAATTAATAAATTAATTAATAAACGAATTCGTTACGAATTAATAAACGACAAATTAATATAGCTAGTTATTAACAACGTAACCTGAAACGTATTATACCCTATCAGCTGTTCAGTGAATATTTTGATTATGATTTTTTTTTCGAAAACACGATAAATTTACATAGCTCTTTATTAACAACGTAATCTGAAACGTATTATAGCCTATCAGCTGGTCAGTGAAATCAGCTGATCGTTACGAATTAATTAAATTAATAAATTAATTAATAAACGAATTCGTTACGAATTAATAAACGACAAATTAATATAGCTAGTTATTAACAACGTAACCTGAAACGTATTATACCCTATCAGCTGTTCAGTGAAATCAGCTGATCGTTACGAATTAATATAAAACAACTGATCTTTTAATATAACTACCAAAATTAAATTAACGATTCATTTCATGTGTTTATATCAGTCAATCTTCTTCGTAGTTTCTGTATTATATTGGTTATGACGTGCGCCTTACACACGCAAGGTCCTTGGTTCGATTCCGGGCGGAAAAATAGGAAATTTTAACTATGATTAATTTAATTTGAGAATTGCGACGCGCAGACTCGTACATCAATATACATGTTTCTCGCATCACGCGACGCGCAAAATACATCACAACCAGCCCTAAAACATTATACACGTTAAAACAACCAATCTCAATACCACAAAAAATACTTAAGGAAATTACATTGCCTAAGGATGTTTCATTTTTTAATTTTTGGAGATACTTTAAAAAGTAAGAACCTAGTTCTTTTCAGGAATTGCATTTGTGTAGTTAAATTATTAAGTGCAATGACTAATGGTAGAACATGTGTTAATGAACAAATAGTTAAATTAAACAAATGTAATTATTAAGTAAAAATATATATTATTATCTTAAATGGAGATTTACGTAAATGTACTGTAATACTAAATTATTCAGGGAAAGTAAAACGTGCGTATTGAGTGGGAATTTTACTGCCATCACAAATAAACATAACCTCAATGTTAACGTAAAGAAATCATCTGTTGTTGTTATATGTAAAATGATTCCTTTTATCAGCTGGATTATTATGTGGCTATATTTTGGAATTACACAAATAATTTTAGCAGCTGGTTAGCTTCAGGATTCAAAATTCAGTACTTATGCAGCAAGAGTAGTTTACATTGTACAAGAATATCATTGTAATTGTTTAAATGAAACAAACTTTGACACAGACTCATATATTGCTACTAAGCCAACAAATCCGGTTTAAGTGCTAGTGACCGTTAAAAACGGCACAGCTTCTCAAAATCGGTATACCAGATTTTTTTAAAATATTGGTAATGTGTGGAAAATTACATAACTCAAAACGTGAATAAGTTACTATTTATAAAGTTCAGGTTTTTTCAATGTACTCCAAAAACATAAAATGTGTTTTATTTAGAACGTGTCAGGCCTACGTTTACTTGAGATATTAATTTTCAACCAATTTTCCTACTTCTTTTGTCGATAGCTCCATAAAGGTTCCCTTGAAAAATAACGAGTCAAAAATGCTTAATTGTTTGGGAAATTTTGTAGTCTGAATTAGAGCAGATTTTTAGTCATATTTAACAATTTTTGAATTAACCAAAAAGGGCTTTTAAGTGAAAAACATGGAAAAATGTCCTTACACAGGAAAACTACACCTAGTTATATTTAAAATTTCATCGAAATAGGTCACTTTGTTTAGTTTTTGGCCGGAAGCACATACGGGCGTCTAAGTAAGAACTACTTTCTTGAAAGCAGGATACTTTAACGTACCCCATAAAAATACTTTTTTAAATGACAATCATCTATCTATAATTAGGTCTACAACGTTATACGCTGTCTTCCGATCTCCAACCTCCACCGATCGCGGTCCCACCACAGGTCTTCTGGTAGATCCCTTTTTTTTATTTCCTTTTCGACTCCCTCTCTCCAGCTCAGTCTCGGCCTTCCTCGTTTTCTTCTTCCAGGTGTTCGCCATTGCATGATTTTTTTGGGAATTCGCTCATCCGGCATTCTTTGTACATGCCCGTACCAAACCAGTTGTTTTGTTCTTATATCCTCTACAATTGTATGCCTTACGTCCATTATCCTCCGTATACTTTCATTTTTCACTCTCTCTTTTCTTGATCTTCCTGCCGCTCTTCTCCAAAAGTCCATCTCAGTAGCCAACAGCATTCTTTCTGTTTTGTTCTTAATTGGCCATACCTCACTACCATATGTTATAATGCTTTTTACAATTGTGTCATAAATTCTTTTTTTATTCTCTTTTGAAATGTTTTGATCCCACAACACCCCGTTCAGCATAGATACAGCTCTCCTTCCAAATACTATTCGTTCTTTAATTCCTTCATTTAATGTACCATCTTGTGACATTTTAAGTCCTAAGTACGTATAATTTTGAGAATGCTGTATCCTCCGTCCATCTTCTAAAATTATGTCGTGCTGCCGTCCACCAATGCACATGCATTCCTTTTTCCCCAGATTCACTTCAAGTCCCCACTTACTGTATTCCTCTATTAATTTGCGAACCATATATCCGAGGTCCTCATGATCTTGTGCGAGGACAATCTGGTCGTCCGCAAAACATAGCGTATATAGAGTGCTGTCGTCTTGTAGAGGAATGCCCATACCTTTAAATGACAATCATGTAAGTAAAATATCTGTACACAAATACTTTGCTTAGTGAGAAGGCGAATATATTAACATTTGTATAAACTAAATCGATATTGTAAGCCACGAAGTCAGTGTTTCACTGTAATGACTCATTTCTGTATGAATACATTAAGCTTTACATTGTGACTGTGCAAATTATATTTTATTGTAACACTCAACCGAGAGAAGCTTTATTCATTAGAAACTTGAGAACATCTGTCTTTGTCACTCAAATGTCAAGGTCACGTATAACTTAACCACTCATGTTGGGAAGTCACGCGAAGCCCCATTCTAAAGTTCGTTTCACGTTTAGCTAGCAGTAGAGGTATCATGGTGAGTGGGTGCTTTACTACTCTGACTGAAAACATCGGTAAATAACGCCGCCAACCTGAAGAATTTGTTTAATTTCTTATTAATCTAATCATCTCCTTAATAACTAAAACAAATTAAACATTTCCAATCATGACGTGCATGTTAAATAATGTAATAACAATATATTAATTATCACATTAACCAACAACTAATAATATTAACATTTATTAATGATTAAAATATATTCGTAATTTGTGTAAATATAAATTATTTATGTAGTCTATACACTAAACAAAATGTAAACGAATTTCAATAGCTTTTTATTTATGACATTTTATATTAACAAATACATTCTACATAAAGCTACAGTACAGGTCTTAAGAATAACTGCCCTGTTTGTAGTGAACTGCGCGTCGTGCGAGTTATATTTTAAACTATGCATCACCAAAACGAAGCTAATGCAAACCTAACGGAAATGTAAATACAAAATTCAAAACATTTCCAAAAACATTCTCGTTGGAAATTTTCAGTTGACCAACAGATTAATATAATCCTCCGCTTACTACATTCAATTTGTTTTGTTTTGTAATTTTTTTCAAATATATTTTTATAGTAAGATCAAAGCGAATAAAATACTTAATTAAAGTACCTTTTTTAAAATATTTTACTGTTATAATAAACACGATATACTCTAAATTATAATATCATAAATAGAGTAGTTTAAGTTTTCCAGAGAATACAGTACCGTTGATTGAAAAAGATTCTTAAAGCTGAAATGCTAAAAGACTACTTCTTTTAATAGCGGCTATAATCCCATTTAACGCAGTAAATAGAAGCCTTGTACAGCCAATTTAATATGAAACGCACTTTAGTAGATACTGTCAGCATTCACAGAGGTTATTCAGTGGTCAGCATTTAGTGTATTTCATCTACTCAGCACATTCTTGCTTTAGGAGCTTCTACAGTTCGTTCCATTTAATTTGAGAGTAGAAATAAACTCAGGTAAGACATGTGTGACACTTTTGGTTCTAACCTACCTAACACTATTCGAGTCTATCAACCAGTAGTTCAAAGAACAGTAGAACAGTATATTCCACGACAGCGCCCTGACGCGCACGTAACCTTTCCGACAATTTAACCTGTAACCGTAATATTTACAAGAAAATGTTACTTGTCCCAACAGCATTGAGAATATTATGCTCTTTCTTTATGCAGTGCTAAAAATTATATTAGGTCTTGCCGTTCAGCCAGTGTTATTGAAAATAACTATCAACTATATTATTGCCTCGTCGTAAATCAGAGGCCGCTATCTTGAAAACGGAAATGAATAGGAAAAAATCTTACGCAATATATCTTTTAAACTTTACACAAAGTACATTTGTACCAAATTTCAAAACAATCGGTCAATGCGTTTAGTCTAAACTGCGTCAACTCATCATCGTAAATCAGATACCGCCATCTTGACAATAGGAAAAAATCTTACAAATATGTCTTTAAATTTAATAAAAGATACCTTCGTACCAAATTTCAAAACTGAGTTTGGTCAAAACTGCGCAACAAACACACAAAACAAATTCACGATCGAGTTGAAACAGAGACGTCACTTCGATCAATCGAACTAGGCTTATAAAGAAACTGCATTATTGGTATTCTTAGTTAACGGTTTTGGAAAAACGTCACAGTGTGTATAAACAAACATAGTATTTAGTAACAATGTATCAATGTTAACAGTTTTTAGTCATCAATGACTAACATTAAAATTTAAAACGTACATATTAGAATGCACTGTATTATCTTTGAATTTAGAACACAGGATCAAAGAGCATATGATTTGAGTTAAATTTAAATGCCCTACATCCATCGATTTGTTACGTCAAACTGTCAACATATACAGAATGAACTGTAGTGCGAATTGTTTCAGTTGTGCTGTATTTCTTTTGTGAGAAGAATTCTTTTAAATGTTTTCTATTGATCATTCATTCTTTGTTATTACTATGTCTCGTGGGAGAGGTACAGTCAAGTACGAGGTGTGTTAAGAAAGTAATGAGAATTTTAATTTTTTGAACGAAATATTTATTTATTCTTCTACATTGATGTTGTCGCCTTCAAAATAGTCCCCATTGGAGATTATGCACTTGTGCCAGCGCTTCTTCCAATCATCGAAACACTTTTTAAACTTGATCTTTTAGATAGCTTTTAGTTCTTTCAGCAATGCGCTTTTAATGCCATCTACGGCTGTAAAACGACGGCCCTTTAAGGTTCTCTTTATTTTTGGAAATAGAAAAAAGTCACACGGAACCATGTCTGGCAAATATGGAGGCTGGGGACATCGTTACAGTACTGTTTTTGGCCAAAAATTCACAAACAAGCAATGAAGTGTGAGCTGGTGCATTATTCTGGTGCAAAAGCCATGAATTGTTTTTCCACAGATCCGGGCCTTTTTTCCGGATTGCTTCACGCAAACGTCGTTGAACTTATAGGTAGTACTCCTTATTGACCGTTTCATCTGGTGGCAGGAATTCATGATACACTATGTCATTAATATCGAAGAACAGAGTGAGCATAACCTTCATGTTCGACCACACTTGTCGAGCCTTTTTCGGTCTTGGCGAGTCAGAATGCCTCCACTGGGATGATTGAGCCTTAGTTTCGACTTCATATCTGTAAACCCATGTTTCGTCACCTGTTATAATACGTTTCAGTAATTCTACATCGTCGTTGACTTCATTTAGTGACTCCTGAGCAACTTCCATTCGCCTCTGTTTTTGAATACAATTTTGTAACGAATATTGCTGCCAAGCGTTTCATACACAAAACATTCGAAACAATGTCATGACATGATCCAATCGTTATGCCAACATCATCAGCGACCTCTCTAATTGTGATTCGGCGATTGTTCATAACCATTTCTTTCACTTTTTCCACGTTTCTATCGGTTGTTGATGTGTTGGGGCGTCCAGGGCGTTCGTCTTCACGGCCTTTTTGGAAACGCTTATTCCTCTCGTAAACTCTTGTTTTACTCATAGCAGACTCACCATAGGCCTTTGTTAACACTTCACACACTTTGTTACACTTTATTCCATTTTTCAAGCAAAATTTGATACAAATTTTTTGATCCATTTCTTTTAACAAACGAAAATCGCCGAGCTCATAAAAACACGTCTAACCTTAGTGGCTGTCACAGACAAAGTCAATAATGAAAATAGCTGAATGTTTTATCATACTTCAAGGGCATGTATTCCAACATAATAAAAAAAATGTTTGGCAATCGGACTCTCCAAGCCCCTCGAAATTTAAAAATTCTCGTTACTTTTCTGAACACACCTCGTATAGTTGTAGGTAATGTTAGACAATGTTAAATAATCTTGTTTACAAAACACATTCTATTAAAAATGTATTGTCACTAAATAACGTCTAATTGTATACTTTAAGAATTGTATACTGTCGTTTTGTAAATACGGAAAATCATTTTATTTCTGAGTTATTGCAACATAATCGTTCCATCGTTCTTAAATAAATCTACTGTGAATTGTGGAACGTTTTGAACGATTTTAAAATATAATTAATCTACGTTCGAAGTCGATCTACGCTGGAACAATCGAAAAAGCAAATTGCACGGCCTGTTTCAGTGATTAATTTAGTCACTGCCTCCTGTGCTTTGTGGTCGGGATGTAGCTGAAGTAGCCTTTACAGATTGCACTAAGTGATGAGCATTATTTGGCAGATGTGGTGATAATGAAATGTAATTTGTTTGTAATTATCGAGAGGCCGAAGAACGTAAAAACAAGTGTCAGGGTATTAAGTTGAATTACTTGGCATTAGCTGGCATTACCTACATTGTGCAATGAGAAACATGTCCTTGAACACGTTATAGTTTGACATTATAAAAAAATATTTTAATTAGTGTTACGGAAGTACTTAGACTAGATACTTTCGTTTCATTAAAACTACCGTTTGTAAAATAAATCCAGATTCACTGTGTTCAGTATAATGATCTGCCTTCCCTAGCTTCTTCAACTCTACTTTCGTTGACTCGTTTCGGAGAAACTCCATCTTCAAAAACTATATCTATACTCTATAGTCTATACTCTATACTCTATAGTCTCTCTATACTCTATATTCTATTTGAGTATAGATATAGTTTTTGAAGATGGAGGTTCTCCGAAACGCGTCAACGAAAGTAGAATTGACGAAGCTAGGGAAGGCAGATCATTATACTGAAAACAGTGATAATAATACTAGCAGAAAAAGAAGAATATAAAAATAATTTTAAATCCAGATTTACTAACTGCAGACTATGCTGATCATTACTTGTAAAAATATTTGTGGATGTAAATGTAAATTATGTGAATGTAAATCTATATTTATTCTGAAAGAATACACAATAAGAAATGCCAATAATTCATATTTTTCTAATTGTTTTCAACTTCCATTTAAGAATCAACGTGTTTAAAATAACAGAATCAAATAACAAATGAAAAATGCTTATTGTATATGCTAATTATTACTTATAAAAATGTTTGTAGATCTGTTTACACAAATGAAAATTAGTATTTATTCTGAAATTATATAAATAACTGTATTCAGTTTTAAATGCTATCCCGATTGAAAATGCTAATAATTCGTATTTTTTAATATTTTTTACTTTTCTTTTAAAATTAACATGTTTCAAATAACAGAATCAAATAAAATTAAAAATGTTTATTACTAGAGGATTGTCTGTAAAACAAGGTTCACAATAATTTTTCACATTGAAAAACATGTTTATTTGCATTGAATAATACATTTGTGGAAAGCTTACACTTTTTTCTATTTTCCGACATAATCGCCGTTGAGATCGATGCATTTTTGCATACGGTGAACCATCGTTTTATGCCTGAGTCGAAAAACTCTCCCACCGCGCCGCGAAGGTAGCTTAAAACTTCTTCTTTCAGTACCTCTCCGATACTGAAATGCGTCCCACCTAAGTGGTTCTTCAAATTAGGGAAGAGGTTACCACCTCTTGGTAGTTACTTGGGGCTAAGTCCGGGCTGTAGGGCGTATGTGTGACAATATCCCATCCAAATTGGTTGATGAGATTGGTTGTTATACGTGCGGTGTGTGGACGAGCGTTGTCTTGATGGAAACAAACTCCCTTCGTGAGCATGTCTCTCCTCTCGTTTTGGATCGCTCGGCGAAGGTTCTTTAACGTCTCACAGTAACGATCAGCATTGTTTGTTGTGCCGGTATCCATGAATTCGCACAACAATAACCCCTTCCTGTCGCAAAACACGCTCGCCATGACTTTGCCGGCAGACAGTGTTTGTTTGAACTTCCGCGGCTTCGACGACTCTGGCTGTTTCGCACTGACGTGACTGTTATTTCATTTCCGGTGTCGTATAGTGTACCCAGGTCTCGTCCCCAGTGACAATGAAGTCCAAGAATTTCTTGCCATCGGTTTCGTCGGCCTGAAGAAATTAGCGGTCGCATCAATCCGTTGCCGTTTGTGGTCTGTTTGTACCCATTTTGCACAAACTTTGCTATACCCTAAATGGTCTGTCAAAATTTTATCAATGCAGGTAAAATTAACCTTTGCTGACATAAGAGATCATCTCGGAGAGCTCTCGAACAGTCACCTTCGATCGTTCAGCATTGCTTCTTCTACTTGCGCAATCGTTTCGTCCGAAACAGATGGCCGTCCGGAACGCTGTTCATCATGACCGTCCGTCTTTGAATTCTCTGCACCATTTGCGCAAGTGTTGTATGCTGATACATTTTTCTCTGTAGACTTCACACAGTTGGATATGAATGTCCACCGGAGCAGTGTTTTTTGCACACAAAAAACGAATCACAGAGCGTAATTCGAACCTAGCGGGAGACAGAAAAAACAACTCCATTATTAACGGCTACCAAGCCAAGACTGAGCGTCGCTGATCGCTCGCGGAGTGGGGATTGTGAGTGGAGGAACCAAGCTGCAAGCCAAGGTCACCGGATCCCGCGTAACATCGTTCGAAGCGACTATAGCTCCTTGGGAACCTTACTTAACGGACAATCCTAGTATTAATTTACTGTTAATATAAATTTACTAACCACTCACAAGTTCTATAAAAATAAAATTTCGTAATATTGTACATTACAGGAAAGGGAAGGGAGTCCGAGGTTCTCCCACTCGTAGCCCATTTATACCTGAAGTTCAGTGTTATACCTTCTGCCGATGTTTAGAGAACAGTGACAACACTATAGTAGAGTTCAAATTGTGGACAAAAGATACGAAGGACAGTGTTTATGGAGTGCTCAGTAACCATCTTGGGCTCTAGTGAAACCGTGTTTTTGGCATCAATTTCCAAATTTTACTCTTTCAATGACAGTTATTTGTACGTTATTAGAGTCACATGCATTATACGATTCACCGTACAGAATTACGTACCGGCGCCAATATCTTTTGATGAAGAGGAAAATTTAATTTTTTTACTATTTGAGATGCTCAGAAGAAAAAGTTTAAAATTGAAAAGTTTTTTCTGTTTAAATAATATAATTTTACGTAGTTTTCCATTACACTGATATTTTTGTTCTACTTTGTCTCTAAATTTCTGAAATTGTAACTGATCAGTATAGAATTAAAGACCGTTTGTACACTGTTAATATCACTTCATTAAACTTTTCCTATTGAATTAGGGATATAGGCAGCAGACGATAGTACAGTAGTGGAAGTTATGATTATGATTAACTGAGACGTCTTCTGATATTTTTGTTCACTCAGCTCCTATTTTCCCTGTTATAAATTTCCAAAATATTATATGTCAAATTATTCTCTCTAGAACCGGTACATTGTCGGCTAATATTTATTTTGGCTTTCATAAATTAACTTTCGACATTGACGCAAGGTGATTATTTTGGTGTGTTAATTTCCTTTATAAAATTAAAATGTCTAACGCTTGTCTTTTATGAATCCAAAACAATAAAATAAGCCAACAGAACAAACTAAAGCAATCCTAGGAGTGAGTCTAACTTACAACACGTTTTTCTCGAAACTAAGTTTTTTGTATATCTAACTTTCTCTTCCGAGCGTCTAATTTGTGATTAGAGTTTTTGTAGCTAGAACGTAGAGGCATTCAGAACTTTAATAAAATGCTTCTTTTACTTGAGAGCTGCAATGGTTTTTATTTTGTTATTTGATCTTACATACATCACTTTTTTACATACTTAAACTTTTTTAAAAATGTTTAGATGTAGTTTTAGATATTGTGTTTTATGTTTTTCTAAGGGTTTCTACTCCTCTCTGAACCACAGTCTAGCCATTGCTTCTTAAATATATGATCATTACTTATGAAAATAAGATAGATGATGCAATAATTTTGTAGCTATTGATATTTCCTCAGAAAATCCGGTTTTGTAAATATCAACAAAACTAGAAATAAGATGATTTCTAAAAATCGATTATTCAGATTTTGCACAAATTATGGATACTAATTTTGTATTAAGCCAGTGTACAAATTTAGAGATTAAAAGAAAAAACTGTTCGATAATAAATGGGGGGAAAAGAAAAAGTATGTTTTTTATATTTGTTCCTGAACCGTAAATATAATTTAAAACACTGGCTTTTTATGAATCTTCATGTAATATAACAAAAATTCTGATGAACTGATTTCAAGAAGTCAGACTGATTTTTTCATTTGTTTTTGTGTCAATAGCAATAATTTTTAGAACCCATTTTGTTAATTTTACTCTCTAATTGAAAGTATTGTTATTGTATAAAATCGATCTTCATTAAATACGCATTCTCGTTACAAAAATATCTTTTTCACAATAAGATTCATCCGACTGTGTGTTTGGCGATGCAAATCCGACCCAAAATTACGAACTGTAAAGGCCTACTTATATAATATACAATAACAGTTTTCTTGACCTATTAAAACGTGTTCCAAAGGTAATGTTTACTCTAGTTACTGTTTTTGCACAATACTGAAAGAATAAATACTTTCGATAAAAAAAACACTTTTATGTTCATAGTTTAACCATTCACCTTAGGATTGCCTACACCCTGTCTTTGCATGCAAGCAAGGTTAATTATTTCACAGAAAGTGTTTTATCCACAGCAATCAAATCATTAAAAAAATTAGAGGACCGGAAATTGGGGTTTTATTGAATGAGTGAGAATTTAACTGGTAAAAGATAACCTGGATAACCGGAGTGCGTTAAGGTTATGCTAATGTTTGATGGTTCGGTAGTACAGTGGTCAAGGACAAACGAAAATAGAAGCGCATTCACTATTCACTATTCAACCTTCGTGAACCTTCATGTTTTTGTCTCTGTGTGATGCTTACATTGCACCAGTTGTGTTTGTTAAGTAAAGAAGCTGACCTAATTTACGTCTGTATAATTAATGGCTGACATATGTTTCACAAAATACCGTACTCTTAGTTTGCTAAGTTAAGATATTTGCTGCTAATGCACAATCAATTTCATTGTTTCTAGGTTGCTGACATTTGTCGGTAACTCACTTCGCGCCTAAACGATAAGTTGGAAAGTTAATTATTTACTGTTACAAAAACTGGGTGCTAAAAAAGTATGACCGAGACATAGCGAGGTCAGACAAAATGTAACAGAAAAATAATCATGACCGTAACAGAGCACAAGAAGTCGGATTAGGTGTCTTCCTTCAATTTGAGCAAGAGAACTCTGTCCGCTTCGTAAGGCAATCCGACTTTATATCCTCGCCCCTGGTCTACACCATTGACCTTTCCTCACTGTTTGTTATGTTCACAGCTTACTAATATAATTTGTCGAATCTTTAAATGCACTATTCATTCACATAAATACGTGTTTCTTATCACTAAATGTTAAAAATAAACTTTATTGAAAGTAAAGGCATTTTTCAAATATCCATTACAAACCTGAAAACGCTATTTCACTAGTCAAAATTGATTATAAGCTTTAGGAGAAGTTCCAATTAAAAGATTTTCTTTAATAATATAAATTCTGTTGTTATAAAGTTCTGTTAAAGATAAATTTATTACTTATTAATTTCCAATAATTTAAAAAAAAACAAGTCGATTGTTTAAAAATTAAGTGCGATGGCCGGGAATCGAACCCGGATCAACTGCTTGGAAGGCAACTATGCTCACCATTACACCACCATCGCACGATGTGAAAGTAACATTGCTTTTTATTGAAGAAGAAGGCTCATCAACGAAGGTGAACAGTTTTAAGGTTAGACAAACCTAAGCAGATGTAAGAGAATTCAAGTGAAGCAAGGTTGCAGCAATGATTCTCCCAAAGTGGTGCTTGGGTCAACTCTGCAACCAACTCAACTCAGGGACAAATCGCTGAGTCACGTTTAGTTTAGCTGTACGCATGATTTGTCTAACACTTTTCTTGAATAGGGGCAATAGGCTCGTCTTTGTTTTTAGCACTACTGCGGTCAAGTTGTGACAACTAATTAATTGTATTACAAAGAAAAAGAAATTCATGTTTTACTTACAGAAGAATTGTTGACGTTTAGTTATAGAGGTCGTACGCACTTCACGGGCCGACATACTAATACAAATTATTTCGTTTTTTCATAAAAGTTCAAAACGTTTTTTTGAAAGTCGTACCAAAACAATTGACTTCCTTTTTATTCAGTAACTGACATTTGTGAAATTTTAAAAATGTTGTTTGAATACTCATAATGAATCTAGAGACTGAATTAAATTTTATTATAATGGCCGATAACGTCTCAGAACGTTTATAAAGCCAAATATAGGTACCGTTAAATATTGTGTTATCGAAAATAAAGAAATATTATTATTAACAAAAGTGAACAACTGACTTTTATTTATTGAAGACACAATCAGTGTCTTTAGTGAAACTCCTCCATGATATCGAGGAAAATTAGAACACTTATGTAAGGCATCTTCAAACATAGTAAAGCTAAAAATTATAAAGTGTGCTTATATACTAACATAGCTGACGTTAAAACTGGAAGGGTAAAGGTAAAAAATAGAAGGAGTGACAGTGTAAGAAGGTGGGTGAGCAGCCGGTTCGGAAAACCCCGAAGGTCTAAAACAGGGATGCACAGACTTATTAAAACTAGGGGCCACTCGGGCAAATCATGAACTGATGGCGGGCCGCCAGAAGTATAGGTAATTAAAGACAATAAAAAATGCATATAATGTATTAAAATTGAAAATAATTTATTAATTTGAAGCGTGGCACTGCATAGTTTACAATCTTTTATATTTTGGGTCAAATTTTTTGTAGCAACGTAAAACTGCCAAACTTTCATTTGCAAGGCGGTTTCTGATTTTTGTTTTATTATTCAGTATTGAAAAAGTTTGTTCATTGTAGAACCAAATTGGCACATTTCAGAGCGTTTATGCGCAACTCTTTGTACATATTTTTGTCAATGCAGTGGTAAAAGTTCAACAAGTGTTGAATTTGTTGCGCAAATCTTGGTCGTTTTGCAAATCGATAATTTCAACTGCATTGACTCTGGCGCATTTTCAACTGAAATCGAGAAAGGATTGCTGAATATGTCCAACAGAGGTTTCGTACTTTTTTGAAGTCCGAAAATCTGTCTTGAAAAGATAATCAGAATATCCAGCTTTTCTACATTTTAATCGCAGTTTTGCTGAATTTTTCGGCCATTTTCTTATAATTCGGAAAATGATTGTAATTTCAGAAGTCACGATCTGAAAAGTCATTTTGAAAGTGATATGAGCGTCTGGGATATCTTGATTTTTGCCTTGAAAAGCCAAATGATTTGTAATGTCAACTAAAAAGCCAAATCACACAACCAATCAGGATTTTTAAGTTCCGGGACATCCTTTGCTTCTCCACCAGAAATATTCCAATTTCTTCTATTAAATTTAGAAATCGTTCAAGTGTCAATCCACGACTTAGCCACCTTACTTCTGTATAAAACAGCAAATCTCCATATTCGCTTTCGATGTCATCAAGGAATTGTTTGAATTGCCTGTGATTGAGTCCTCGTGATTTGATGAAATTTACAGTCGAAACTACCACCTTCATGACATTTTGAAATTCAATTTTTTTAGAACAAAGGGCTTCTTGGTGTATGATGCAATGAAACTGCATGAGATCTTCAGCGTTTATGTTTTTTCTTTGCAGATACTTTTTAGCAAAGTAACTAGCCCGGAATTGACACCAATCATAGAAGGAGCACCGTCAGTCACAATTCCCGATAATTTTGATAAGTCAAAACCAGTTTTTGAACACTCATCCAAAAGTACATTGAGTATATCAACTCCTTTAGTTTGACCTTTCAATGAACACATTCCTAATAACTCTTCTACGACTTCAAAATCTTGAGTAACACCTCGTATGAATATGAGTAGTTGAGCTGTGGAACTAATATCAGTTGATTCGTCGAGTGCCAATGAAAAAAATTCAATTATCTTAGTCTTTTCAGTTAATTGTTCCGCAATATTAGCTGACAAAGACATAATTCGTCTTTGGATTGTCATACGATTCAGTTGAATTTTCTCAAACTTTTTGCTGCTTCTGGACACATTTTCTTAGCGGCGATTTCAATGCATTCTTTTACAAAATCTCCATCATTGAAGGGGCGACTTCGCTTTGCTATCATTCGAGAAATTTCAAAACTAACTTCTGTAGCCGTTTCTGAATCTTCAATGAGTTTTGTGAACACAGTTTGCTGACCAATAAGCTCCTGTTTCAAAGACAACACTTTTTGCTTTCTTAATTCGCCTGTAAATTTGGTAAAAGAAGAATGCTGCGTTTCATAGTGCCTTTTACATTATATTCCTTTGCAATCGCAACAGAATTCTTACAAATTAAACAAACGACTTTGTTATGCAACCATACAAAAAAATATTTCTCAGTCCATATTTCTTGAAACTGCCGATTTTCATCTTTAGCCTTACGTTTTTTTTTACTAGGTCCTGGCTTGTCCATGTTGCGTTATAATCCTGTCTAGGGTTAACACTGCACCTAAAAACAATTACAGTACCTACTTAAATTACCCATCCTTTTTTAAATTACCAAGAATAATCAAGAATGAAACAACAATAAACAGGTAATAGACAAAACACAGAACACTAATAGGACTGGTCTACCTTGTAAGCGAGAGGGCGTCGTTTCATTCATGAACTGGCGCGGTATTTAAGTTCGTCTTTACTGTGCATTTAAATTTTTAAAAAACTATAATTTTAATTTAAATGAACAAACTAACTATAATTTTAATTTAAATGAACAAACTAACTTCAACCCCTTTCCCGTACTAGACCTTATTGTTCAGAGGTTCACCAACCTGCTGCTCACTGACCTTACATTGTCAATACTTCCTTTCTTTACCTTCTCTCTTCCACCTTTAACATGAACTGTATTACCATATAGTCACACTATAATGTTTAGCTTCATTTTGTCTGAAGATGCCTTACGGCGAAATATATAAAAAAGAATTTTCGTGAAACTATGTAAGTGTTTTAATTTTTCTGGATAACAATTGAATGATTTAATACCATTGTTTTTTTACATCAAAATATAAAATACTAAGCTTTATTTTTTCAATTACTTTTTATTCTTAACTGTTATTGTTTGTTTTTAAATTATGAGAAAATTAAGCATTTAGCAAGAAACGTTATTCGTTTCAACCGTTATATCTCCAGATCCAATGAGCCGTGGCCGTTGTGTTCATTTCCAGATCCAATGAGCCGTTGCAGTTGTGTTCATTGCTTACTCTTGTTGTCTAGATGTTCAGTAAGTAATGTTAACAAAACTAACCAGTAAGGGGGATGGATAAGGGCTTAGATAAGTTACAAAACATGTTAATAAGTATACTTTCAGCTTATTCACTGCCAAATGTTTAGTTTACGTTGTTTTATTTGTCTTCTTTAATTTTAAAGAAGGTATTTAGTTTTAAAATCAGTATAAATATACCGGTAACATTTTATTTTTTTATTTTTAACCAATTTGAAAACTTAAAATTTTAATTTCGTTAGATCATAACGCTTATTACGATGTGAAATGATATTTTAAAAAACCGTAACTTAAGAAGAAATTAATTTTACTGCGTCAGTGTTTTTTTAAATTTTTAATTGCATAGTTTATGTAATATCATGAATTTAATTTAATTAACTTCTATTACATCAGCAAGAAACTGAGTGCCGCGTTAATTATATTTTTTATGATTTGCAAAAACTAAAAGACCCAATTATACATTTCAGAATTTCTCTTTTAATAAAACTTATGCACAAAATCATTTTGTTTATTACAGTAGACAGTCATTTCCATATATTTTATAAAAACCGGATAAATTTGCAAAAAATATTTACCTATATATACTAGGCACAAGGTACTCTAAAATACAACGTTTTACCTTGGATAATCTACTCAAACCATAACTACATTGTTATCGTGCGATGGTGGTGTAATGGTGAGCATAGTTGCCTTCCAAGCAGTTGATCCGGGTTCGATTCCCGGCCATCGCACTTTATTTTATTGCCTTCAGCTTAAATACATCCGGGAAAATTATTGTTTTTATTTCTAACATTTCATCCCAATAAATATCTTACATGGTAAATATCATTGCCTGTGTAGGCCTAAATAACATTTACAATCAATGTAACATATCTTTAACATATGGTTTTATATTTATATGTTTTATTAAAACACAATTGAATTTTATAAGATCTTTAAAACATTCTGTTTTGTGTTGTTCGTAAAGCAAACAAATCTTGTTATTTAGTTTTAAGAAATATATATGTTTTATGTTTTTTTCACTATATAATAAAACCTAACCTTAAATTTATTCATACAGTTTTTCCAAAGAGCAAATTATTAGATGTAATATGTTCCATAAAATCAGTTTATCTTACAGCAAATTGTGGTGAGTGAGATTTAGATTTTGTGTATACATTTCTTACTTCAATTAAATGCAGCACAAATATTAGGTAGGCCTGTAAATATTTTGTACGTGTGGTCCTGCTGACGTATATATAGCAGATGTATAGCTGACATGATGGAAGAAAATTTATGAAAAAAACAAAAATTCAATAACATTTCAATATTTAAAAAAATGTTTACGTTACAAATAAGAAACTAATTTTAATGACGGTAAATCTGAGAATTCTTTATAAAGTTCATGGTTATAATTTTAAAGAAATTTTAAAATTGTAATTGGTAATACAAAATTATAACACTGATCGTAATGGTAAAATGAGATTAAAAAAGTGGAAGATAAAAATTTATCATTTAAAATTATTTTTAATCGGTTGAATGAATTTTTTGGTAATGAACTTGTCCAAACCACCGAAGTCAGTTTTTATGCTAACTTCAAATCAAATTTCACCAAAATGTCCAACGTTTAGAGTACTAACAAACATTACATGTAATATTTAACGATACCAGTTAGGACTGGTGTTGATTACAATGACGTATTAGGCTTAAGTCTTATAATTACAAGTCTTTTTCCATAAAAATTTGCTAAAAATGCTACCTAATAGTTGGGCCCCAGCTTTTCACTGATTAATGTTCCATTCTTTTACAGTCTATTTTCTCGTATCTAAATTTTTTTATTAGTATTTATAAAAGTATAATATATATTATTTAGAGTATAAAAACAATAAAAATACTATAAAACGGTCGAACATAATAATAATAATAGCATAATAATAGTTGCTATTAACAAACCTATATTTTTTGCAAAATTAAATTAAACTTTTTAAAAATAAATTTTAACAACAATGAAAATTAATTGTTTTAATGTTGCCAAGGAAATTACATTTAAAGTTTAACACACTGTTGAGATATTTGTAGTTTGCCGTGGTTAGCTGGTCTAGAGGCTAAACTGTGTGAGTGTCTAGGAAGGTTTAAACATATTGGCCGGGACTCGCCCTGGCTGGACTTTAGCGCCTGGACACTGCACGGCTTGGACTATAGCATGGCCGGGACTTGTATTTTGGCTGGGCAGTGATTGTCTGGACTTGGATGTATTGGATTTCTCAGGCCGAGGCGGATACGGCTGGACCATGGACACCGGGCCTGGCACGGCTTCGACTAGCTTGGCCGGGACTTGTACTCGGCTTGACTCTAAGGATCGGTCCTTGACGGGCTCGGCCTATATATATGTTTAAACCTTTCTGAGGCCTGTGGTTGCATGGTTGATCTCACAAGAGTTGGCTGTCATGGCACGGAACTTAATTATAGCAACTTCACAATTATTGTTTTTATTCTTGTTTGATAATTAAGTCATCACAGATCCGAGCCTGCGCAGTTAAGTATAAATTTGAGTTTTATTTAGTTTTTAGTTTTACACTAAATGAAGTACGCGGACATTATACTATGACCATTACTTCATGGTTAAAGTTTATTATAGTTAATGAAATAATTTAATTATGTTTAGTAATTTAAAATTTTCTAGAAGTACTAACAATTATAGAAGTACTGCATATGTGTTAATTACTTATAATTCTAATGGAAAAAATATGTTAGATTTGCATGAATATTTATATTTTCAGTTACTCCTGTTTCAAAAAAAAGTAGAAAAACTAATTGAACGATTTCAATAAAACCTTACATGTATGCCTAAGTGTAGTTTGCCCATATCATGAGACCATTTTTTATGAAACAATAAACAAATAGTTTCTTCTATACATTTTGATTAAAAAACATTAATAAAAAAAGGTTTTAAAATCGAATTTTACTCAAATTTTGGTGAAATATAAAGGTTTATACACAAATAAGTGCGCCAAATTTTAAGTAAAAGAAATCTACAGCAAACCAAAGAACGAATGGAGGACAAAATTTATTTTTAGTTTGATTTCGATTTGCATTGTAACATTATAACTTGTCCATTTCAAATCTGCTACTCTGACTTGAGCTCACATGGACATTCCATTAGATACAGTGTAATTACATTAGGAAGACTACCTTCATTACACATTTTTTTCGGTATTTCAAAAAACATAGTATCGATTAATAGAAAGCAGATCGACTACGCTAGAGAAGTTATAGTGTCCTTTGAAAACAACTTAAAAAACCGAGATCGAATCGAATGTGTTTCAAACAAAAACGTTTGGAAAGAAACATGCAAAGTTGTTATCAAAATGTTTTTCTTTTATGAACTTATTACTTTCACTTGTTTATTAAAACACAATCCAGTACTTTTGTCAATCGTAGTCAACATTAACTAGGAAATATCTTAGTTAGATAATTACTGGTTATAACATTTCTTAGAATCAGTTTCACAAAATAATTCTTTCTTTTAAAACTGTTAATGTCAGTTTTAAAATGGTGGTTTCAAATATGACTGGTAAACAATACAGCTTTAAAAATTCTGTTATAATTTATATGGTTTTTCATAGCTTAATGATTTTTTGCAGTATATAAAACGTATAAAGTGTTCCACTACAGATGGAAATATTAATGACGAGAAGGCTCCACGGCTGCGCAGAATAACGAAGTCAGTGCTTCTTTAAGTTAAATGATGAAGTTAACCAGTTGGGAATTGACAATATTTACTACTGACTGATTTTTTCAACTTCTAATCTCTGGGCAGAGAACAAAATAAGACAAGACAGACAGTCAAGTGTGGATGAGTTCTCGATAACACGGCTTGTAAAATCTTCTGCAAGTAGTGAACTACATTACTCCTCTCTAGTTATAACTCTTCTTCAACTTTACTTTCACATCGTGCGATGGTGGTGTAATGGTGAGCATAGTTGCCTTCCAAGCAGTTGATCCGGGTTCGATTCCCGGCCATCGCACTTAATTTTATACCATACGGGTGCTTTTTTAAGAAGCAAATAATTTTTTCTTTAATTTCATTTAAATAAAATAAATAAATCAAAAATTTTATTATGCAATATGCTTTAAAACACCTTTGGGTTTGTCTGATTTAAAATACATTGCAAAATTTAACCTGAAGATAGAATGAGCCTTATGAATAAAAGGAGCAAAAGCTTTAATTCACAAAATCTGAAGCGTATCCTTCAATTGATATGAATAAAAATATCAATCAAAACCTTTTATTTTAGAGTAAAAGAAAATCCTTCTTTTGTTGATCCTTTCACTTCCAGATTGAAAGATTTGTTCGTAAGCAAAAAATAATCATTATTCACATAGAATGAATGAAATGCTTTTGCTTCTACATTTTATTTGAAACAAAACCTTTTACTTCTACCTTTTACTTGAAGCATTTCCTTACGTTTTATTTAGCATTTTGAAGGCATCTGCTGTCTTACAATACGGTAAGAATGATTGCTGATAGTAAGGTGGAGTTGCAACGTGCTCCATTAATGTTTGTTATCATTGCATTCAACTAAAAATAGACATTGTTTAAAATTTCATTTTAAAATTAATTGAAAAATATTCCAATTTAAGATTTTAACCTTATTAAAAATGATGCAAAAAGAAATGAAAAAATCTTTTTACGGTACTTACAAAGTAACGTAAAACGTTCTTTTCCAACCGTTTTTGCATTTCCTTTTGCTTTTCATTTATCTATGTTGCGAATATTCTTCATTCTTGTGTTGTTCTGTATTATTCGATTACTCAGCATATATAATATAACACACATAATAATGCACATTGTATTATATTTAGTGGCGGAGTGAAATTACAAACATTTTCGATACACGAGGCAGTGATGTAGTAATATTGCATAACCTGCGCCTTGCAGATGTAAAAAATTCACCGCAGATGTTCAGGCAACGAACTAGTTCCTATTAATTGTTAACAAATTTCCATCGGAAAATGAGATATTTTATTAATCATTTTAAGACCCTGACAATAAACTTTGAAATGAACACCGATCCTAATCTCTAAAACATATAGAACCAATGATCTTCCTTCGTTTCGCAGTCATTGCTCCTCTTAGCCAATCATTAATCACGTTTCCTTTAACATTCTTTACTTCTACTTCGTTTGCAGTTGTTTCTCCTTCATTTCATATTCGTTGCTTAATCTACTCTTGACTGTTATTGTTTCTCTTACGCATGCTAACCATTGTTTTTTTCTGGCAATGATAACCAGTAATTTTTGTTTCCCAGTTTCGAAATTTTTTTCTCCACCGAGTTAATCAGCCTTTGTTTTTATTGCGTGTGCTAACCATTCAAACTCCTTCTCTTCAAAATTATTATTAATGTGTAACGTTATATGTTTTGCGTTCTTAAGCGTTCGTTCGTTACCATTAAAGCAGGTTAGCCGTCCGCATTCATAGGCTTCGTCCAGGGTTCAACTTTAGGTAAGGTTTTTGGCTCAGTTATAAATTGGGCTCATTGACAAAAATCAGTATTTCATGATTTTGCTCACCCATGTTTAAGTCATCATCGCCAAAAGGGACTTTGAGTTTTAAAATGGAATAGCTGCGCAAATTTATGGGAGTGAGAATTCAAGTGCTCATTATTCTCGAGCGTAAGGAAGTTTTAGGTGCTCAATATTCTCGAGCGTAAGGAAGAGTTAGGTGCTCAATATTCTCGAGCGTAAGGAAGAGTTAGGTGCACAATATCCTTGAGCGCATGGAAGGTTTAAGTGCTCAATATTCTCGAGCGTAAGGAAGTTTTAGGTGCTCAATAGGTACTCATTTCGAAGTTGCATATCTACTTAGTTAATCATCCTTTGTTTCTGTTATGTTTACCAAACATTGTTCCTTTTATCCGTTTACCAGAGTCGTAACTCTTTATTTTGCAGTCTTTGCTCCACCAACGTACGCCAGCGGTTGTTCTTCCAGTTTTTACCGTTTGTGATTTCTTCTAAATTTGTCAGCCATTGTTCCTCAAGATTTGCTAGTTTTATGTCTAGCGCCATTAAGTCTTCAGTTTCTTGGTGAGATGCAATTTTATTGCCCCCCAAAAGGTTTACTTAGTCGTATATCCACAGTTATTCCTAAATATGCTACCGCATTTGTTATCGTGGTGCTTTCAATTCTACAATACTTGAAATACACAGGATGCTCAACACATTACCTCTACTTCTACCGTAAAAACAATTATAAAAAACATTTTTGTAATAATGATTTAGTTGCCAAAAAAAGTTACAAAGAAGCATGTGGGAAACTGGTTCCTGCCTGGCTAGACTAGGGTGGGGCAGTATTTACTTGTACAGTATCTTGCAATATGATTCTCTAATTAATTGTAATTATTGTAGCAGGCCATCGCGTGTACACTAAACCCTCAAGTTTCCGCTTGTTCAGCAATACAAAACAGCACAACACAGTACAGTAGCCTGTAATAACATACCTGTCAATGCAAAACTGATGCAATATTTTAAAATTAATGACAAGCAATATTTTAGCATAATTGCGGTAAATGG
Organism: Callitettix versicolor; assembly: GCA_022606455.1. NCBI lineage: Eukaryota > Metazoa > Arthropoda > Insecta > Hemiptera > Cercopidae > Callitettix > Callitettix versicolor. The sequence continues at coordinate 58,269,308 of CM040184.1, read as the reverse complement.
TGCAAGAATATTACATAAACTTTTTTATAAAAATAATCTGTATTATTAAAACGTAATAGCCGAGCTAATCATTAGGAACATAAATCTAGTCGAGAAAGAGCTGAAATTATATATCAAGTGTTCTTTGATTGTTATGTTTATAATAGATACTGTACAACAGAAGAACGAAAACTATAATGGTTTTTATTCTATACTTCTTGAGCGAAATTAAACTCGTACTATAAAGAACAGTCGACCTTGCAGTGTATTCTTAATTAATATACAGAGCGTTACGCGACAGCGCTTTTCCGCCAGTTTAACGGGTAATCGTATTTACAAAATGTTTTATTGGTTCAATTTTATTAGAAATTTTACGCTCTTTCTCCACGAAGCGGTCAAAATGACAGTAGGTTTTGCCGTTCAGCCAATATTACAGGAAATAACCAGCAAATAGACTTTGAGAGTTAAATTACAACCCTTCATTTGGAAACGGAAGTAAGTGAGAAAATCGTACACGTAAATCCTTCTGGCTTTATACCAGGTACCTTCGTACCAGATTTCAAGAAGATCGTGTAATGTGTTTAACTAAAACTGCTTACACTTGTTATCGTTAAATCAGAGGCCGCCATCTTGAAATGAAAGTAATTGGCAAAAATCTTACACGTACATAATTTGGGCTTTATACAAGATATCGTCGTACCAAAGTTCAGTAAACTACGTTCAACCGTTATTGCAAATCAGAGGCCGCCATCTTGAAACGGAAGTTAATTGGAATAAATCTTATACGTATATCGTACGGGATTGATACAAGATGCTTTCGTACCAAATTTTAAATAAATCGGTCAGTCCGATTGGCCAAAACTACGTTAAAAACAAATGTCGAACGGTAGCCTTCACTCAGAGACCTCGCTTCGTTCGCTCACTAATTTGTTACTTAACTCTGACTTAGGTTAAAAGTTTCTCCAAGCGTTACATCGATCTCTCGCAGTCATTACAAGTATCAATTAAATTAAAACACCAACCCGAGTGAAACCCCTGAACAAAACCAGTTGTATAGTCACTAGCAATATGATGATATTTATCGTTTTAGCACATTGCAAGCTCAATATCGTGCTTGTATCTAAGCACGCAACCACACCGCCTCATCTAGTCCCAATAATTACTGTAAACACAGAACCACAGTTTTTTCATAAACACAGACCCAATTACAAAACGTTGCTCAAGAACGGCTGGCCAATGGGAAAACGTTTCACACGCTACACGCTTTGTGTTGGTACGCAACGCTGTGGGACCGACAAATTCTGAAATAATTACTGACGATTTTCTGAGGAGATATTGTGTTGTGCAATTATTCAGATTTCCTCAGTGCAGTAGAAATGTCTGGAGACAGACGGACCTTTGGTCTTTGTGTCGCTGGCCTACATCTTACAGTTGCGTTACCTTTGTAATCAACTCTTTGTTTTTACTTCGATCATTGTGGGCCTACTTACACTGTCATGAAGGCACTGCTGAAGCATCAACAAAGTGAATTATAAAGGACTTCCTATGCTCTTAATTCCCGTTACTGGACACATATCCAATATTCTGCAAGTAATTAGAATAACATTTTAGAATAAGGATTATGACCTATTTTTTCCGTCTAGTGCAGTGGTCGGCATGTGGCTCTTTGACTCCTTGACAAATCTTTAGTGCAGACACAGAATATTATTTATTAACTTGCCTTGTAAGAAATGAGTAAACTTTTTGAAACGCAAGCCTGCAGAATTTTTTTCGATATTAGAAGAAGCAATTTCATTCGAAAACAAATTGTTGCTTTTTGTGGAAGATTTTTGAAAGAGAAACTCTAATACTCTTTCATGCCTATTGAAATATTGTCGAGAAAATAAGTCCAATATTGACATTTGTTATTTCAGAACAACACTGTTAAATATGAAGACAGCTTTCAGTTTCAAAGACATTAAAAACAGCAACGCGACGTTAGCTTTAGTTAAAATACCTCTGAACGCCACGGTAACAGAAATAAAGTTTTAGCTCTTTAATATTGATATTGGTAACATTGAAATGCAGTTGCTGGATTTAAAAAATAAAGAATTGTGGAGCTCGAAATTCAAGCGTCTTTATACCGATTTAGAGACAACAACATACAAACCTGACACCCTTACTTTCAAAGGAAATTCAAGGCCATTGTTCACATTAATGGAGTATTTGTAGTTCTTTTTAAGGAAACCTTTTATATTATTTAACTTGTTACATTTTAAAATAAATATTATCTTTAAATGTGCTGCGAAGTTTTATTTAATAAAAGTAATACATATTTAGCAAAGGAAAGCTCGAGAGCGTACTTTTAATTCTAATTATTTCCATAAAAATGTCTCTACTAAAGCAAAACTTCAGTTTAAAAAAAACGGTTTTTTGAATAAACTTCAATTTTTTATATATTTGGTTCTTTTGGATGACAAGTTTGCCGACCACTGGTCTCTAGTGGTCTATTTACTCACCTCGTAAAGGCTACGCGGTTTGAAACCTTACTGTTTCGTCTTCAGGTCTTAATGTAAACTGTCAAATCCCTATGTCGAGGTCGTCATACATTGAATATACGTTACAAACACTAAACACAATTGTACGATTAAAAGAAACGATAAAATTTAGTTTCACAAACGATATGTGCAACTCGTATGACGTTACATTCCGGATCCTTTTAACTTTCTTTTTTTCGAATTCACTTTGAACATCTACATTATGAGTTCTGCTAAATTAACCATCAAAACATCAAAATTTGTGATTTTTAAATATTAAGTTAACAGTAGCAACGAGACTCGAACCTATGGTCCAACGTTCACGCCAATATGCTGCTATACTCAATATAAACTCATTATTTATTAAAAATAAATAATTAATTTTAGTAAAAAACAAGGTAATTGTGTAAAAACTATGTGCGATGGCCGGGAATCGAACCCGGATCAACTGCTTGGAAGGCAACTATGCTCACCATTACACCACCATCGCACGATGTGAAAGTAACATCTGTTTTTGTCTAAGAATAGGAATATCCTGAAATATTAGATGCATATTGGAATCCCATTTAATACTTAGTTTGGATGCCAGTGACCTCTGTTCTGTTCATAGTGCTGCTTGGTTAGGAGCGTCCGTCCAAAAAAGTACGTAAGTATGTAAAGTCAACAAAATTATTCACTTACAACAATGTCAATCACTACGTTAATAGTAAGTCACTGTGATATCACATGCAGCGGTAACAAAATATCTGCTTCTAAAATTACGCGTACACAAAACAACTATTCATAAATATTTCTAATGGCCGAAATTGTTTACTTCGAAAAAAGTTGCCAATGTCCTGCTTGATAAACTGGTATTGCTATAGGTTTCCTGAAGCTAATATTCTGCCAAGAGGAAACGAATACTGACCTCCAGATGGCATCGAAAGACATTGGCGATGTTCAATTAAACATTTGGTGACTACTGACTACGATGCCCACTTTGAGTAGCTACACCTAAAATTTGTATTCTACAAATAAACGTGGATAAGCACAACCAGATGCCACTTAGATCTACCAAACTGTTCTGACCAGAGCAGTTGTGTTTGTAGTTGAGGACACTTTTTCCTTAATGATTTTGCAAGGATTGATGCATTCATTTAAAATGTTCGTACTTTTGCATTTGCTCTACCAACGTATATGAGCTGACATTATATATCAAGTGTTCTCTGATTGTTATGTTTATAATAGATACAGTACAACAGAAGAACGAAAATTATAATTGTCTTTATTCTATACTTCTTGAGCAAAATTAAACTTGTACTATAAAGAACAGTTAACCTTGCAGTGTATTCTTAATTAATATATAGAGCGTTAAGCAACAGCGCTTTTCCGCCAGTTTAACGGGTAACCGTATTTACAAAATATTTTATTGGTCCAACTTTATTAAAAATTTTATTTTGTTTCTTTACGAAGCGGTCAAAATGACAGTAGGTTTTGCCGTTCAGCCAATATTACAAGAAATAACCAGATTTCAAAAAGATCGCGTAATGCGTTTAACCAAAACTGCGTACATTCGTTATCGTTAATTCAGAGGCTGCCATCTTGAAATGAAAGTAATTGGTAATTTCATGGTAAATTCATGTATAACAAAATAAAACTTATATTTCAGTATAAATTTAATATAACATAATTAAATTTGCACAATATTACAGCTTTAATTTATTAAATTAATTGTACTTTTTAAAAACCTAAAATAACTTTGATTAATCGATCTAACACTTTATTTTAAACAAATTTGGCAACGTATTATTTAGTATACTCTTTAGCTAATATTGTTATTGTCTTTGTAATCGTTTTGGAAAAAAATACTTTTAGGCCTTTTTTGGAAATCACTTAGCTTTATTTATATATTTAGTTTTATTGCAATGGTTTTCGCTTAATTACAATCATTTTTTCATATTGTATTAGATTTTTTTATCTTATAATATTATATTTGTATTATGTATTGCATATTGTTGTTATATATTATATTTTTCTGTATATTAGTTCGCCAAGAACAAATTTTTCTTTAAAACTTTGAACCTCAAAATCAATTTTCTTGCGCGCTTTAAATTCTTTCCGACTTTGAAATGACAGGTTCTTTACTTGGAATCTATTGCCTTTATTTAATAAATAAATACTTTTAAATAATACCAAGTAAAAGTTATTTACTCTTCTATATCTAATCTATCTATCTTAATTGAGAATAGTTATATATATATATATATAGTATATATACTCACTCACTCATGCATTCATCATATATACTCATATATATATGTCATCCCTTATGAACTGTCAGACACTCACTCACTCATGCAGTTGGCTGGGTTTTTTAAAATCTCATTTTTTAAGTCACTTAAAATGGTTTCTTTTTAAAACATTAAAATATCAGTTTTTAAAAATATTTGTCCAATTTTCACCAGAGTACGACTTAAATAAAGCATTTCAGTGAAATATTTTTCGTTGTTCTTCGTATCTGTGAAAAGGTTTTAAGCAATTTCAAACTGTTATACGCATATTTAAATCAAAAATTGCGGGAATAAAAATATTTGATTAATTTGTCTGTTTGGTTAAAAAGTCCAGTGTCCGATTTTCACTGGGACATAGCTTGACAGATCTAAAAAATCTACATTTATCGTATACGATTGTAAGCAGGTTTTATGCTGCATTTAAAAAATAAAATGGTGTCGCTCAAAATGCTTGATTTATTTTAAAGAGGTAATTTTCACGAGCTAAGAAGCTAAACAGTTTGTTTTATAAACTTTATAATTTTATAGTTTTTTACATTCTGTATTGAAACAGAGAAGTGTGACATTAAAACAAATTTTCATCTGACTCAATGTTCGTTTTGTTTCTTAAAAATGCTAATTTTGTCAGCCGTCCATTACAAAACGAATTGACAGATTTCAGTGGACAATTTTATATTGTAATACATTATATTTATATGTTATAGCCTACCTCAACATTTCATTTGCCTGTTTGAAACAAAATGGAAGACACTCAAAATGTTTGATTTATTTTAAAAAGTGTGAAAGAATCAGTTAACCTTTTCAGCTAATTTGATTTTGTCGTGTAAAATATTATTTGTTTTATTACAGTATCCTAATATCAGGGATTGTGGTGCATATTTAGGGTTTTTAACCAATAATATGACTTATTTTACCGAAAAAATAATACATTGTACCAATTACTTGCTTGTTAATAAGCTTGTTTGGAGCTCTTCTTCCAAACATATAAACTTGGTATAGTTTACTTTGAAACAAATTTGTTTTAGCCAACTTTCAAGTTAATGAAATGGAATTTATATTTTCTAAAAAACAATTATATATAAAGTTTTTAACGACCGTTGAAAAGTGATCTAAGAATGAGATCGTTGCTTATTTCAGGCGCCGGACCTGAATCTCACAATAACTGCCCCTCCAAAAGCTTTCTTTCCAAAAGAAATTTCCTGATAATGTTGATAAACGTACGTTTTCAATAAACACAAGTAATTAAAAAAATGTTGTCGTTAAAATTAATTTGAAATATTAATTAAAACAGTGGTAATATTTGAGATCACATTTAATTCTGTTGGTGTAAGGAAATGCAGGTATACTGTACATATATTAAAAGGAGTAATATTAAAAAACAAAATTTTAATTAAATAATAATTAGTGTTTACAGTCAACAATTAATAAATATAAGATAATATTTAACAAAAGAAATTTTAAACATTAAAAATTCAAAACATATACTTCATTTCGCGGAATACTGTTTGCATAGCAGAAGTACATGGTGATTGCCTAAAAGTAGATTTGAAGGGGTAAGCTATCTATACAATTTTTCTTTGACAATTAATTGATACAAGTATAAATAATATTTTTTAAATAACACTTCGGAACCATATTAATGTTAGTAATGTGTTTTATTCTAAAAATATTTCTCTCTCTCTCTCTCTCTCTCTCTCTCTCTCTCTCTCTCTCTGTCTCACTATCATTCTTATTCCTTTTTGTTATAATTTTTATTTTACATTTTTTTGTATTGTTAACACTTTTAGTTAAATTTTAAATTTATTACGCTCTTATATGTTATTTTAAAATTATTTAAGTAAATAACGTTTTTGGTTTCTGGTATTTCATAAGTATGTATATTTTAGTTTATATGTGTACAATGTTCATTTTGAATTTAAAAAAACTTGTTTTTCAAATTTTATTGTTTTTGTAGTAATATTTTAAAATTTTTGTGTTTACAGTATTTTGTTCAGCAGAAGATGTGTGTGCCTTGACTAAATATAATTGCAATTATAGTTCGGTTTAATAGTTCTTTATTTTTCTCTTCCTGTTTTTCAGAATTACAAAAAATAAAAAATATGAAAGAAAAGTTATTTCTTATTATGAAATTAATTCTAAAATCTACAAATGCACCTGTATAAAGCATAATGCCACTGACTAATTAATTGATCAATGTTCCTTAATTATTATTAACCAATTATGGTAACAATCATATGTCATAGGAAGATTAAAGAAATTGATAAAAATAAGGTTAGTGTGCACAAATTAATTACAAATAATTTTTGTTATCAAAGTGTAATATAAAACTTGTTTTTTTAGTTAATTTTCATAGAAATGTTTTAAAGAGCTTAATTTAAAAAATAGTTTTTGAAAATTATAATACATTATAAATTATTTCTCCTTTAATGAGCAAAGATCTACTTTTGGTAAGTTATTAAAGATCTTGGAAAAATGAAATCAATAAATTAATCATACAATTTAATTAATATTGGAAATATTTATTTATAAATAATTCAGGAAATAATAAAACTATTTGCATATTTAAAAAACTTATTTTTTTATCTTTTTAAACTTACTGTATGTTACTGGAAAGAATGAACCATCCATTGAATTTGCAAAAGTTGTGAAACGTATTCTGCAAGCTATATAATTTTCCATTCTTTGCCAAATTTTGCTTTATTAGTTTTCCGTAACAAGCTAAACAAATTGTTTACTTGCACTAACCAACCCGGTGACGAAAAAAATGAAGATATTTAATAATAATAATAACATAACCTAAGCCAACCTAACACTGCTGCGTCTGTGAATTGCACAGCTCAAAGTTCTTAATTCGAGCCTCAGGAGTTCCTATTACGTTACCCTTACCATTAACACCGATACCTCGTCCTCATTAGTCTACCTGGCATACAATATTCATGTTAAGAAAGAAAAACCTAACCTAATCTAACCATAACTGAACCTAAACTAGCCATAACATAACCTTACTTAACATAATCAAACTTAACCTAACCTTAATAACATATTAGGCTATGTGTTATATATTATCAACCACAAAATTAAACTTGGATATAATATATATGGAAAATTTATATTCCTTCATGGATGGAAAAATATAAATTACATTAAACTCGGTTCTACATAACTGTTACTGGAAGAAACACTGTTACGATGCTTTACATCTTCTATTTGGACAAAGTGTAAGTATAAAACAGTGTCCATTACTGAGGCTACATCACACTCTGATCCTTCTCAGGAATGTACGCTATAATAGACGCTGTCTTACCGTTACCCTCAGTTCAATAATTTGGTAACGACACCATTCGATAGGAAATTAAACGACGTACACAAACTTACTCTTCAATTTTTTAAAACCGTTAATGAGTAATTTCCAGACAATTTTAAACGGCCGCCATTTTAAAACGGATTACAGGAACAGCTGATTTTTTTAACTAGGTCTTTACATTAGTGAATATAGTAAGAAATTTCAACTCAATCGCTTTATCCGTTTATCAAATATAACTCATTAAAAAATATGGTTTTCCTATACTTTGAATGGTATTATGTACTTTAGTAATTATTATTAAAGGTTGGGTGTTTTTAGTTTAATTTGGACTTTAATGAATTACTCTTTACACATTTAATACTTAAGGTGGTTATATTTTTATTTAAAAATGTAATCACGTTGTAAAAAAAATGCCTAATGAATAAATAATTTTTACTGAAACACTAATCACCAGAAAACTTTCAACCAAAAGATTTATACAGAACAAATCAAATCACATTTTACCTTCAAATAGTTGCAGATAAACAGGAAGTGATTGTAACGCGAATTTCCGGAATAAATGCTTTAAGTAGGTGTAAGGCCGACTTTATCTGCTTAATGAGGTAAGTTCCTTGCTAGACTGATTTAATTGCATAATGATTAGACTGTGCATAAATGTTAGTAAAGAAACTGGAAACAACATTGAGGTTATGTATTGTTCCACACGGAGAAACAATTAGGGTATTAACAATACAAATAATTAAAATACCTAATACTTATAAAGGTCATAACAATTTATTACATGATACAACTTTGCGTTTGTTGCAGGAATATATTGCGACGGGAAAAATATTGTTGGCGTAGGTCATTTCATTCGTTAGCGAACTATGTAGTTCAAAGTTGAACTACTGTACGAAATGAACTAATCGAACTAAACACTAGTAGAATAAACTGAGTCATTTGTTCCCTAACTATTGAAAAGTTGAACTACTGAACGAACTGAACTAATCAAACTACACACTAGTAGAATAAACTGAGTCATTTGTTCGCTAACTATTGAAAAGCTTAACTACTGAACGAACTGAACTAATCAAACTACACACTAGTAGAATAAACTGAGTCATTTCTTCGCTAACTATTGAAAAGTTTAACTACTGAACGAACTGAACTAATCAAACTAAACACTAGTAGAATAAACTGAGTCATTTGTTCGCTAACTATTGAAAAGCTTAACTACTGAACGAACTGAACTAATCAAACTACACACTAGTAGAATAAACTGAGTCATTTCTTCGCTAACTATTGAAAAGTTTAACTACTGCACGAAATGAACTAATCGAACTAAACACTAGTAGAATAAACTGAGTTATTTGTTCGCTAACTATTGAAAAGTTGAACTACTAAACGAACTGAACTAATCAAACTACACACTAGTAGAATAAACTGAGTCATTTGTTCGCTAACTATTGAAAAGTTGAACTACTGTACGAAATAAACTAATCGAACTAAACACTAGTAGAATAAAGTGAGTCACATGTTCGCTAACTATTGAAAAGTTGAACTACTATACAAAATGAACTAATCGAACTAAACACTAGTAGAATAAAGTGAGTCATTTGTTCGCTAACTATTGAAAAGTTGAACTACTGTTCGAAAATGAACTAATCGAACTAAACACTTGTAGAATAAACTGAGTCATTTGTTCGCTAATTATTGAAAAGTTGAACTACTGTACGAAATGAACTAATCGAACTAAACACTAGTAGAATAAACTGAGTCATTTGTTCGCTAACTATTGAAAAGTTGAACTGCTGTACGAAATTAACTAATCGAACTAAACACTAGTAGAATAAAGTGAGTCACATGTTCGCTAACTATTGAAAAGTTGAACTACTATACAAAATGAACTAATCGAACTAAACACTAGTAGAATAAAGTGAGTCATTTGTTCGCTAACTATTGAAAAGTTGAACTACTGTTCGAAATGAACTAATCGAACTTAACACTTGTAGAATAAACTGAGTCATTTGTTCGCTAACTATTGAAAAGTTGAACTACTGTACGAAATGAACTAATCGAACTTAACACTTGTAGAATAAACTGAGTCATTTGTTCGCTAACTATTGAAAAGTTGAACTACTGAACGAAATGAACTAATCAAACTAAACACTAGTAGAATAAACTGAGTCATTTGTTCGCTAACTATTGAAAAGTTGAACTACTGAACGAACTGAACTAATCAAACTAAACACTAGTAGAACAAACTGAGTCATTTCTTCGCTAACTATTGAAAAGTTGAACAACTGTACGGAAATGAACTATTCGAACTAAACACTTGTAGAATAAACTGAGTCATTTGTTCGCTAATTATTGAAAAGTTGAACTACTGTACGAAATGAACTAATCGAACTAAACACTAGTAGAATAAACTGAGTCATTTGTTCGCTAACTATTGAAAAGTTGAACTACTGAACGAACTGAACTAATCAAACTACACACTAGTAGAATAAACTGAGTCATTTGTTCGCTAACTATTGAAAAGCTTAACTACTGAACGAACTGAACTAATCAAACTACACACTAGTAGAATAAACTGAGTCATTTCTTCGCTAACTATTGAAAAGTTTAACTACTGAACGAACTGAACTAATCAAACTACACACTAGTAGAATAAACTGAGTCATTTGTTCGCTAACTATTGAAAAGCTTAACTACTGAACGAACTGAACTAATGAAACTACACACTAGTAGAATAAACTGAGTCATTTCTTCGCTAACTATTGAAAAGTTTAACTACTGAACGAACTGAACTAATCAAACTAAACACTAGTAGAATAAACTGAGTCATTTGTTCGCTAACTATTGAAAAGCTTAACTACTGAACGAACTGAACTAATCAAACTACACACTAGTAGAATAAACTGAGTCATTTCTTCGCTAACTATTGAAAAGTTTAACTACTGCACGAAATTAACTAATCGAACTAAACACTAGTAGAATAAACTGAGTTATTTGTTCGCTAACTATTGAAAAGTTGAACTACTAAACGAACTGAACTAATCAAACTACACACTAGTAGAATAAACTGAGTCATTTGTTCGCTAACTATTGAAAAGTTGAACTACTGTACGAAATAAACTAATCGAACTAAACACTAGTAGAATAAAGTGAGTCACATGTTCGCTAACTATTGAAAAGTTGAACTACTATACAAAATGAACTAATCGAACTAAACACTAGTAGAATAAAGTGAGTCATTTGTTCGCTAACTATTGAAAAGTTGAACTACTGTTCGAAATGAACTAATCGAACTAAACACTTGTAGAATAAACTGAGTCATTTGTTCGCTAATTATTGAAAAGTTGAACTACTGTACGAAATGAACTAATCGAACTAAACACTAGTAGAATAAACTGAGTCATTTGTTCGCTAACTATTGAAAAGTTGAACTGCTGTACGAAATTAACTAATCGAACTAAACACTAGTAGAATAAAGTGAGTCACATGTTCGCTAACTATTGAAAAGTTGAACTACTATACAAAATGAACTAATCGAATTAAACACTAGTAGAATAAAGTGAGTCATTTGTTCGCTAATTATTGAAAAGTTTAACTACTGCACGAAATGAACTAATCGAACTTAACACTTGTACAATAAACTGAGTCATTTGTTCGCTAACTATTGAAAAGTTGAACTACTGTACGAAATGAACTAATCGAACTAAACACTAGTAGAATAAAAAGTTCAAATGCCACCAGTCAGAAAAAATGACAATACATGGGCTAAGAGTGATAGAGAAAAGGCAGATTTGTTTGCTGAACTCCTAGCTGAGACTTTCAAACCTTTTCCTAGACAGTCAGGCGATGAAAATACTATAGAATCAAATGATCCTGTAGCAAATAAAAATAAGGACGAATACGAAATTCATAACGTATCACATAAAGAACTTATTCATGAAATCAAAACTCTTAAGGGTAAAAAGCCCCGGGTTACGATCTTATCACAGCGGAGGTTCTAAAGGATTGCCAAATAATGCCATAAAAAACTTCTTCACTTGGTGAACGCTGCTTTCAGATTAAAGTACGTCCCAAGACAATGGAAGATTGCCGAGGTGATCATGATTCTTAAACCAGGAAAAGATCCTAATGACAAAACTTCGTACCGACCAATTTCACTACTAACAACAATGTCAAAGATTTTTGAGAAACTGCTTTTAAAACGTCTTAAACCAGTCATTGTGGAAAGAAAACTGACTCCTGATCATCAGTTTGGCTTCAGAGACAGGCATTCTACAATTGATCAAGTACACCGAGTTGTACATGTAATAGAAAAAGTCCTGGAAGAATGCAAAATATGTTCGAGTATATTTCTAGACGTTGCCAAAGCATTTGACAAGGTCTGGCACGAAGGATTAATCTTCAAACTTCAGCGTGATCTTCCGGAACAATTTCATCACATTCTGGAATCTTACCTGTCAGAGAGATTTTTCAGAGTTAAACATAATGGAGAGTATTCTGAGTTGAGGAATGTATCAGCAGGAGTACCTCAAGGAGTGTCCTGGGGCCCGTACTTTACTTGTTGTACACTAGAGACATTCCCCAAGAAGTTGATACAATCACAGCAACCTTTGCAGATGATACAACAATTTTGGCGACAGGAAATACTGTGGAAGAGGCATCGAATAAACTTCAAAGAGCAGTTGATAGAGTTTGCATTTGGATGAAGAAATGGAGATTAAAACTAAATGAATCCAAATCAACCTATGTCAACTTTACAAATAGAAAAATCAACCCAATTCCACTTATAATTAATAACCATGTAGTAACTCCAGAAAATTCTGCTAAATACTTGGGGATGACACTGGATGCAAAGCTCCACTGGAAAGAACATGTCAAAAAGAAAAAGGTTGAATTAAACATGCAATTTAGGAAAATTAACTGGTTGATAGGAGAAACTCAGATTTAGACCTACAAAATAAACTGCTTCTATACAAGCAAATACTGAAGCCGGTGTGGACCTATGGAATCCAGCTGTGGGGCTGCACAAAAATACAAATGTAAAAGTAATTCAAACTTTTCAGAATAAAGTCCTGCGAAGTATTGTAAGGGCTCCGTGGTTCGTTCATAATGACAGTCTTCATAGGGACCTTAGGATGAAAACTGTCTCAGAAGAAATCAAAAGATTTGCAGAGAAACACAAGCAAAGACTTATACATCACGATAACAAGGAAATAGCTTGCTTATTAGACAACTCTGGCGAGATCCGTCGCTTGAAAAGGACGAAGCCTTTGGAACTTTGTAGTGAGAGTGTATAACTAATCACACATGAACAGAGTGTGTGTTCATCAGGAGTCCATCAGTGGGTGTTACTTCAACAAACAGTGACATTACTATTAAATGTATATTGCTGGATAGGCTTTATTGCCTAGTTGTAATTATGTTAAATAAAATAAAAAAAAAAAAAAAACTAGTAGAATAAACTGAGTCACATGTTCGCTAACTATTGAAAAGTTGAACTACTGTACGAAATGAACTAATCGAACTAAACGCTAATAGAACAAACTGTAGGCTATAATAATGCATAGGCGTAATCTCTAGTATACTGTAAGTGAGTAAATGTCTTGTATGGCAAATCAGAATTATTATTTGTATATCGTACGGTAATGGTTGTTTTTGCGTATTCTTCATACTGTTGCAGTTGATGGAGTTTCATTGGAAGCCGATAGGAGTGCTGATTGCAAAACAAACTACTTATTTCACCACTAACTAGTTCGTGTAGTAGTTCAGTTAGAAGATTAGTTCATTTTGACCCATTTCTTCTTGAACAACCTTTACTTCCATTCACTGAAAACACTTTTCAGCACATATTTTGATATATTGTTAAAAGTCCAAAGTTCTTCTCCCTTTTCAGTTATTTTCAGATGCTTAGCATCACGAAATTTCTTTTTTTAACAACCATTTTAAATTTTCTGGAAAAGAAAACAACTACCAGTTCCAGATAACACGCTAACTAAATTTTTAAAATTTTCTTCTTTATAAGCAATATATTTCTTAAAGGTCCCTTTTAGGAGGTAGTTTTGTGCTATTTACCACTGCCTGAGTGATCTTTAAATTTGGTCACAAACAGACACTATCTAAGGAGAATTTTCGTTCTATTGTTCTTTTAAGAATATTGTGATCTGATGCAAGAGAATAACCACAAAGGGCTTAAAGAAAAGAAATCTTAAACTGACTTTATGTTGGCTGCACCGTTAAGTAGTTGGTGGACCGTAAATGAAACTGCGCTTTTGGTGTCTTGGTGTAATATGTGTCTTATGCTGTAAGATAAAAATTTATTATGGAACAACAAACTTTCATGAAACATTGTGGTACTAAGTCATCGCTTGTTAAGTAAGCCAGTGTTGGAATGAAAAATTGTTTATCTAAATGTGATTTTATGGCATGCGATTTGTTTTTAAGTACAACCATTGAAGCAGAAAAGATCCAAAACTAATACCTCAGTTAATTCATACACATGATTCTTCTACATTTCTTGCACTGTATACCATCAGCCCTGGGTGATATTACTCGCCTTTGTACTAATACCATGAGTAATGGTCCAGCGTGGCGTGTTTAAAGAACAAAAAGCCATTGTTTGTACTTTCTTCTCGGCAATGTCTAGCGATGAAGTACAATACAATAACGTATAGTTGATATGTGATAAGAAGAAAGCCAATAAGGCCTATTGAATGGCATACGATCGTGCTACAGGCCGTGGCTTTGTCAGGTGCTGGGAAAGGTAAGACTTACACAACGCGGGGGCAAAGTGGGGTCACTGGGGCACTCCGCACAACAATGTGCTCCTCTTGTTTGATCTGTGACTCTTTAACTGTTAGAAGTATCTGACTGACTTTTTTTATTATACTTTGTACAATATATAGAAAGACAAATGAAGATTAAAATTATATAAAGGTATTTTACATTGTTTTATTTATGTTATATTAAGTATCCGGTTTTAATGTATAACCGACTGACAACAGCAGTCTAAAAAGACGACGGTTCAAACAGTATTACGTTTATACATGTGTCTTTATACTACAGATTTTTTTTAAAAAACAGCCTGTAATAAAACAATTGCTGTACCAAATAGTAAAATTCGTTAATGTAACTTTTGAGCATCTTTAAACTTTTTTCGCGATTATTTACAAAATTATTTTTAATTCAGTTCTAAAATTTGATGTAACAAATTATTTTGAAATATTAATAACTGGTAGTTTAAAAGAAAGTAGACCTCGCCCTATATTCTCAATTGACATACAGAACTCTCCACGACTGCGCTTGTACATTTGTCACCAATTTAACCCGTAACCGTAATATTTATGAAAAATGTTACTGGTCGAACTTTACTGGAAATTTTATACTGTTATTCGTGTAGCTGTCAAAATTATGATTGGTGTTGCCGTTCAGCTAGTATAGCAGGAAATAACAAGTGGTTACATTCCCAACGTTGAATCATAACCTTCTATTTTGAAAGGAAAATGAATGGGAAAAATCTTGCACATACATCTTTTGCGCATTTTGCAAGGCACTTCAGTACCAAATTGCAAAATAATCGGTCAAAACTGCGTACACACGACATCGTTAAATCAGAGGCCACCATCTTGAAACTGTAGCAAGTAGAAAAAGATGTTACATCATTTGGGCTTCATACTAAATATTTTCGTACCAAATTTCAAAACTATCAGTTAATGCGTTTGACCAAAACTGCGTACACACGACATCGTTAAATCAAAGACCACCATCTTGAAACTGAAGCAAGTAGAAAAAGATGTTACATCATTTGGGCTTCATACTAAATATTTTCGTACCAAATTCCAAAACTATCAGTTAATGCGTTTGACCAAAACTGCGTACACACGACATCGTTAAATCAAAGGCCACCATCTTGAAACTGAAGCAAGTAGAAAAAGATGTTACATCATTTGGGCTTCATACAAAATATTTTTGTACCAAATTTCAAAACTATCAGTTAATGCGTTTGACCAAAACTGCGTACACACGACATCGTTAAATCAAAGGCCACCATCTTGAAACTGAAGCAAGTAGAAAAGATGTCACTTATACATCATTTGGGCTTCATACAAAATATTTTCGTACCAAATTTCAAAACTATCAGTTAATGCGTTTGACCAAAACTGCGTATCAAATCAAACACAAACCTAACGCCGAACGGTCACGTTGAAACAGACCCCGCTTCGCTCTGTCAAAACCCCGTGCACGTAGATTTGTTTTTAAGTTCACAAAATTCTTACACTAAAGTTTGGAATCAAAGATTCACAATAAAAATAGCGAAGCAGCTGAGAATATTTATGTTGCCTAAGCTATACATAAATAGATTTGTAGTAAAGCATCCAAATGCACGCAGTTATGACTTATACATTCACAAGCCTAGAGAATAAAAACTTTCAGCATATAATAATATAATGGATTAATATTTTTTTGAATGAATAATTCTACTGATTTTTATTTGCATCTAAAAAAATAATGTTTTCTGCTGAGATTCAACCATTGAGAAAATAAGTAATAGGCCATTGTATTGCGTTTTCATGCAAAACGTACATGGGAATTACGAGGGTACAAAATGGACATTGCATTGCATCAACATCGCATTAGTATACATTAATTACTGTTTGTACAGTCTAGAGTTAGCAAATTTCAACAAGACGTTTCCCAGGACTGTACGAAATACGGCATTGACCTTGTTCAAGGTCGGGTGGTTTTCCCTTTTAACTTACGCAACACTTTCCCTTTCGTTGTGTGAAGGTTTCCACTTTCACTGACAATAATTTGGAGCACGGACTACTCTGGGGTCGATGACCCGTGTCATTGCCTGTCGGCTTGTTATAGTTACGTAAATATTGGGAGAGATCTTACAATACCGGAGGACGTAGAACTAGTTTGGGGGATTAAAAGACTTTCTTCTTATTTCATTGTAAAAAGGCGATTTTATTTGCAGGATTGGCGTTTTTAATTCTTTGGATAACCTAAAGAACTGTTTAAATAGGCTTAACAATTTTAGCTAATTCTGTGATTATCTGCAGTAGTACTGTATTTGTAAACAGTAAAATTATTTTATTTTCATTATTGTTTCTTATCGGAGGTTTGTTATTATATGTTCATAAATTCCCCATTAACTGTACTTCCGACTACAGCACACAAATTTCCTAATTACAAGAATAATCTATTGAAAAAAGAACCTAAACACAAACACAACAGTAACGATAAAAAAAACCATTAAAAACAATAAATCAGAATTTTAGTTGACGAAATCAGTCAGCTGTATATTATTATTGAATATAAACGGACTAGAATTACAACCATTATAAAAACGTTGCTCAATACACAGAACAGACAGTTCAAGTAACTGTACTATCTGTCGCTGTGAACGCTGCAAGATGTAAGGACAGGGGAAGAATTTGAGAAATAAACAATACTATTATCTATTTAACTGTGGTTGAACACCATGCCGCAAGATGTCACCAGAAGCGAGAGCTCACATATCTCTCATATGGTTATGTATCTATTCAATGATGTTAAGAAGAAAGTAAATCCAAGAGACTGAATGTCCTAAACTTCAATGAAAATATTAAGCCTAACCTCCGACTAGATGATATTTATATTTTCAATTTAATTTGCAATTCAAAGAACTTTTTTGTGAAGTAATTTCACCCTATTTACCACTGTAAAAACATTATGCTCATAAAAGAGGAAGTTGACAAACAAAACAAGTTACGGTTTTTTTTAAATTATGAATGACCGATATTTTGAAAAGGATTTTTCTGAGCAACATCTAATGCAGTCTGTTATGAAAATTAATTTTAGTATTGAAATTTTGGTTTTTAAATGTTATTACTTTTTGGAAATGCGTTGCTGTCATGTCATGGAAACGGCATTTATTTTAGTTGGCATTATTTATTTTTTATGCAAAATTATTATATATTTCGATTGAAATTTTTAAAATAATATGCAGTTAATATTAAAATACGTTTAAATATCATAAACTTAAATTATATTTTTTCTGTCACTAATATTAATACAGATATTTTTAAGAGTCCTATTTTAAGTTTTAAGATCCTTTTTGATACACTGGTACTCCTTTTTGGACTAGCACACGGGATTCCCCCAAGATTTTTGAATAATATCAATTGGTGATAGCCTATAAGTATTTTAATAGTTTAAGATTTTTGTAAAAAATTATACAGTTACAAATTATTTTCTTGGCATTGCACTTAGTTGTAAAGTACAAGGTCGAGCTAATACAAAACAAGTCAAATGTATAGTTTTTATAAACTTGCCTTTGGCTATTTGAAATGTAGTTATTACATGTCCCAAGATGACGTCAGAACACCTATAAACACCACTGCTCATTGCGCCATGCGACCACGCCTTTCTTTGCCCTTGATAGCCGCCTGAACTTTCCCATCCATTTCCAGTCCAGATAAGTTATAGGCCTCTAGTTATACCGATAATTGGTTCCAGTAAAAACCGCAACATCCGCTTATTGGTCTTTGCAACGTGTAATGCTCACCTTACCCGCCGTAGGTCGAGGTCATTACATTACACATGTGACTCATGTTTGTACTTAGTGTTTTTCAATAACATCTGGTTTTGAGGGGAAACTCAAAATTGATATGTTTTTTTTTTAATCAAATATATCTGACATTTCTAAATACAGACCCAAATAAAAAAGTTTCAGTGATCAAACTTAACGATAATGTGGTAAAAAATTCTTCTTGAAGCTTACTTCCGAAAATTTCTAAATTTGTTTTGTACTACAATATCAGATTTGTTTATAATACAATGTACTTCCTCTTGTATGTTTATGACGTCTGGCTTACTGAAGCCATATTTTTATCTTATTTAAAAACATAAATGAAATATATAAAGAAATGAACATATTTTTTTAAAAGATAATCAATTTTTTAAATTTTATTACTAAGATTTAAAGCTCATGTTTTGCTCATATTATTTCAAAATGACTCTATTAAAAACAGAGAAAGCAATGAAAGAAAAACAGTCAGTAATGAAAAAGTTATACGGCTTCGTGAGTGCTGCTCTCTCGTGGACGAAGCAGGAACTAATAAAGCGATACGAAAGTAAAGTTGAGACTATATCTACGTCACGTAAAACAAGCACTATGCACTACGCACTTTTTAACTTTAATGTTTAAGATTTACCTTAAATTATCCTTAAAGGTTGCTTTTGATGATAGCATTAAAATAATCACAGCTCTATTATTTGTGAATGGAACCGAGGTGATGGAAGTAAATTTTGACATTACCCTTTTCTTAAAAAAAACATGATTTAACCATCAAAAACATTATTATAACTGCATAATATTAGCATTTTAAACTTTCAAATTAAATCTTTTGATTTCAACGAATTTTGAAAATTAAAAATGCTAATTTATGCAGTTTTTAACGCTGATTATGACGATTTAATCATCAGTAAAAATTAAGTTGTTTTTAAAAGTGTTTTCTAATATCAATTTCCGTTTTTTAAAAGTAACATTTAGTACATAACATTAAACCTTCCTTTATTGTGTTGAGATTATTTTCGCCACTATTGGTAAAAAAAAAAACAGTAAAAAAGTATTTTTTAGTGATACCACAGGTTACATTTAGAACAATGATTTTCCTCACTGACTAAGAAGAACCTTAAAAATAAGTTTTCTTAATGTTCAACATTCCTTGTGAGTTAATGTTCAACATTCTTTTATATCAATAGGAAAGTTAAATAATAAAGGCGTATAAGGAATGCCAAATAATAATAATAATAATAATAATAATAATAATAATAATAATAATAATAATAATAATAATAATAATAATAATAATAATAATAATAATAATAATAATAATAATAATAATAATAATAATAATAATAATAATAATAATAATAATAATAATAATAATAATAATAATAATAATAATAATAATAATAATAATAATAATAATAATAATAATAATAATAATAATAATAATAATAATAATAATAATAATAATAATAACAACAATAATAATAATAACAATAATAATAATAATAAAATAATAATTGGGTATGTACTTAATAAAAAGTTGCTATATCTAGAGTAGATTTTCATACTTAATAAATGAAATACTTTAAATGACAGCAGTTTTGAAACGATAAAATAAAAAAGAAATAGAAATAGTAATAGAAGATTTGTTTATAACTACAAAAGTTTTATGTTAAGTTTGTGTTTTTGGGTGATCACACACTAAACATGTGTTGCTGTAATAATTTATTTCTGTCGAGTAACAGAACTACAAATCCGGGACAGAGCTTTCGGAAATATTCTGTTTTCCAAAACACTTTGTATTTTCGCCGTGTACAAGACAGAATGTGAACATTAATTGGCCTACAAAAAACAACAGGTTTCTTTACTGTCCCTGTTGTAGGAACAAGGAAGACGCAACAGGAAGTCGAACAAAGTAAAACGTGGCTACAAATCTGTTGATCGCATTGTGAGTTTAAAGCGAGATGTCCCTCCTGTATCTATCCGTTACATAACTGTATCTGTTCCAGTCACAGGTACAACTGTCCACTCTAATAAATCTTACATGATCTAATTATTGGCCTTAAGTAAATTGTTCATTATGTGAAACCGGAAGTTGTGAGACTACATTCTTGTTACAGTTTCCTGTTGCGACCAGTTTTGCCAACTGGATTTCGTCGACGCCTTAGTTTATCACCGTTAAGGAAGTTTTGGTCCTCATGTGGGTCGGGCAGTTTACACCTTGTCATTTCCGATTTCTCTAAAGCAGAGCAGACAATCTTATAATTACCCTTATGTAAGGCTTACTTCAAATAATCGGAACACGCAGCTGTCTCGATGACCTGACGGAAGCGAATTCCAAAGAAAGTATCAATATCACATCACGTAAACGAATACAGTTTTGAAATAGTAGAACTGATTTTTTGCTCAACAAAGTACTTGTCCAATCTAATGCCAAAAACAATTGTTTGTTAATATTGATTGAAATGAAAACACACATGCACGCGCGCGCACGCACGCACACACGCACATACACACACACACACACACACACACACTCACCACATACATTTTAGTTGACGACCTCCCGAGGACCCGGGTACGATTCAAAAAGTGCTCTAGAGATCAGAATAGGCGTTTCCATTGTTTCTTAATCACAGGTTTAAACATTCGATATTACGGAGTTATAATAGCTCCTTTTTCAAAGAAAATTAGTTAATAAACAACTTAAATTTCTTTGATTCAAATATTTCTGTACGAGAATCTGTCAGTAACGGCTTAGGCTGAAATGCTAATGACGAATTATTTCTATTTCACATTTTAGAAAATGCTATCAGCAACGTTTTTTTAAAATGAAAATTTAGATTAACTTACTTAATCGTTAATCATTTTATAATTTTTATTTACTAAATAACCTTTACATACAATAAACAAACAAAATACAGGATACTGTGCCTACATTAACGAATGGTTTAAGTGAACATGAGAAGTCTCAAAGAAATGCGATAAAATTTAATTTGTTTTTTAATGTTAAACTACAAACACAAGAAATAAAATACAAGACAGTATTTGCTATCAAAGCTTTTAATACGAAACACACACCAACGATTGTTAAGATAATTATTTTAATACTGGAAAAAATGTTTGTATTTAAACAAATGTGAATTTGTCCCATAAAGTCCTATCAAAATTAAATTCTCTAAGTAATAATAATTAAGATTGTAATTTTTTTAAAAGAACTGGTTAAATAACATACCATGTATTTTTAAAACCACTTTCGCAAAAAAATAAAAGCCACTGTAGAGCTTTTCGTTAGTTCAATTCACTCAGTTCGTCAAGTCCTAAATGTTCTTTACTTCTCTGCTTAATAAAAGTTACTTAATTAACTTCCGAAATTTTTTATTTAACTTTTCCGAATCCAATTTTGTATAATGATGTTGACCTTAAACTAATATACGAATTAATGAACATGTGCCATGATTTGTTATTTTGTTCTGAAATTGTACTTTAATAATTACTCAAATGACTCAGGCTTTTTTGTCTAACCTTGTCCTATGACAGTAAATGCAAGCGTTGTTAATGGTGAAAATTTTAGTGATGTTATATTTGAAGCAAAAATATATTGTCTTCACGAAGTTATACAATAATCACTGTTGCAATAATTGCTGTATTTATACAGTTAAATAATGAGAACAGAGGAAAAACGTGGCTGTGCATTAAAAGCAGTTGTAGCATTCAAGAAAACAAAAGCTTGTTGCAATAAATACATTTTTGTAATAAAGACTGTTTCACTATTTAATATTGCAATCAAGATTTTTTGCAATAAAAAGATTCTAGCTCTAAAGATTTGAATAATGATATTACGATAAAGAGAATTTCAAAATTAGCCGTTGCAATAAAGAGAGTGAAGCAATAAAATAACGATTGTTGCCGTTCATTAATTGTGATAAATATTGTTGTAAAGTAGTTCTAATTAAGATTATTGCAGTAAAATTTTTGCAATAAAGAGTTTGTTACAATAAAGATTGTTGCAATAACAACTATTGCAATATTAATAACTGCTATGAAAATAGTTTCAAATTTAGGAGAAATAAAGATTGTTGAAATAAATATTATTGTGAAGAAGATTATTTTAATAAAGATTCTTACAAAAAAACTGTTGCAATAAATGTTGTTGAATTGATGATAGTTTCTACAAAAGCCTTTGTAGTGAAGACTTGTAAATAACATTGCAGTAAACAAAAGTTTTATTACAACCGCAGCAATTGAGCTCATCGCAATGAAGACTCATTCGATAAAGATCACTAAGGTAAAAATAAAAAAAATTAAATAAAGATAACTGACACGCAGCAAGTGGCTTACACAAAATAAGTTTAAAATGGTAATAGGTTAATTAAATTTGTCACGCAATAGTGGGACCACTCGTAGGAGTTGTCAGGAGCCTTTCTTGGACCAAACGTTAATTAAGCGAGCCATTGTTTTGGAAATAATTTAATGCGACAGTTTTGTAGTTGGCGGGAATTTGGTTTTGATGGGCGTAACAGTTAATGGAAACTTTTGTTTAGGAGTACAGTAATTACAAATTAAAACTTTGATGCAGTAAAAAACCGGCAAGACCATTATATAATCTATACGTTCAGAGGATAAGAAACTTTTGTTTAGGAGTACAGTAATTACAAATTAAAACTTTGATGCAGTAAAAAACCGGCAAGACCATTATATAATCTATACGTTCAGAGGATAAGAAACTTTTGTTTAGGAGTACAGTAATTACAAATTAAAACTTTGATGCAGTAAAAAACCGGCAAGACCATTATATAATCTATACGTTCAGAGGATAAGAACGAATTTAAACAGCGAACTCCTGGACATATTGTTTCCATCTGATGCTGTTTACTTCAAAATATTACATAAAAAACTGATTATAATATAAAAATCTACATTTTGTTGGCAAGATTACAATAATACATTTAAAATTTGTACATATTAACAAATTATCAAAAATAGTTTTAAAATCTCACTTTTGTGATGATGGCGGCTACTCCTAAATGGCTGTATTTCTCCAAATAAATAATAAAAACATTTTTTATGTTAATAAACTGAACAAATTCATAATATCCACGCCCAATTAAGTCATTTATCAGAAGATAAGTTAATTAGTTCCACATTTCAATACATTTTCCGGCAAACGTTATAAGCTTTACAACAGTGATGCAGCCTAAAATGGGAATTCTGGTTTAGTTATACTTTCCTTTTTCATTGCTGTTGACAACTGATTGTATTCAGTTTACGTTTTTTATTTCGCTTCAACTGAGTCTTGTGTCGTAGCACAGTATAGAGAGTGAAACTGTTATCTTTGCTGTCATTAGTTTGACACTGTGACACCTAATGAGGAAAACGATTGGCTGCACTTGTTCTCCGGTTTTCAGTGTGTCGGTCGCGTAGCGTCTTAGTAAAACTATTCTTTACACCTTCATCAGTGCCTGATAGATAGTTACTGGAGTACAATTATGTTATACCGGCTACAAGTTAGTGATATCGTGGTGGTTGTGTTCATCCTGATATGCAGAATTATTTCCGGTAGACTTTTTCTTCTATCTGTACCGATGCTTCAATATACTAAGGCACTATTTAGGGGATTTCCCCGACTGTGTTAACGTATTTTCATAGGAGTGGTTAAAAAATGTTTTACAGAAAATATTTCACTTGCAGATGCAACCAGTTTATAATTGTATCGTATAGAACTAGCGGGAGCCCTGCCAGCTTTGCTGTTCAACCCTGTGCGCCACGTTAGTTGTAAATTTGCGCAATCGATAAAACGATAGAAGTAATCACACGTCAAAGTTCATGAACAAAATGAAAAAAATTGTTAAAAAAATTTCTAAGATGTTTTAATAGTTTTTTTGTTCCATAAAGCTTCATAATTCTATTTTATTACAATAAATACTGTAATCAAAAGCAAAATTTAGGCCTGTATTTTTTTGAACATTTACAACTCATTATTATGATCTAGACAAATATTTGTAATTTTTAAAAACTAACAACATTGAATAACATAAAAGAAAAGTTCAATAGACCTACACAAAATCGATCGTGGAACAACAATACTTTTAGTAATAGTTCATTACATAGACAAATGCGACCATTCGTTTCAAAATGCAGCAACTGACAACTTTTTTGTATTTTAGTCAAATTTGAAAAAAATATTTCTTTTGATAATAATATTGAAAATAAATTCAATTACCACATTTATTTAAATGTTTTTTAGTGTTTGCATAGCAGCCTTTTTGTAATGAAATAATTAATAGTGTTTAATGAAGAGGCTTGATTTGATTTTATCTCATTATCGAGGCGCAATAGCTGACCACTCAACATAAGTGCCTCTGCTACACAGCTGACCAACAATGTAATTATTGAACTTCCTGATTGGGCATGCGCAATAACATTCTTTAATTAATCTTACCAGGAGATAAAACTATATGAAATAGTTTATACATACATTATACGTATTCAATGTCAATCAAACAAGATCTATTTCAGAAGAGGATAGATATAATGATGTTCCCTAGAGTTTGTTCCTCCAAATTGTTCAATTTTGTTCAAAACCAGTAAAACGAACACAAACATATTTTAAAACGAGCCACAAACTTATTTTTTTATTTTACACTTCCATCAACTCTTATTTGATCAACGTATTCAACGTTAAAACCTTTGCGAAGTATTTCTAAATTTTCAACGATACTTTGAAAATTTTTAAAATTTTAAATACTTATTTAAACAGATTTCATTGTTCTGGAGGATGAAATAGATTTAAAAAAATAAGATAAACTTTATCTTTTTTAAAATATTTTAAATAGTTGACATTTTGTTGAAACAAACACTTTTTATAAAAAACGACTTTGTCCACCAAGCTGTTACCACAATCAGTTTTGCTTTAATTAAATATCACTTCGACATGCGCGCGCACATTGGGACACCAAATATTTATGTATAGTGCCTATATTTTTTTAATGTTTATATGTATTTTATTTTATGGATGTGAATACAAAACTTAACGAACTCGCTAAAAGTGTTCGAGAAAGAAACACCAAGGTGAATAAAAAAATATATAAATAAAAAAATAACAATTGGGACTATCCGTTTTTGAAGGGAATACTTGTTAATGACCCTGTTTACACCGGTATCCGGGATCAACTTTAAATGAGGTCGGTGACTTGTACTTGTCCCTTCGTTTGTCAGTTTTCAATACTTTACTTTCAATTCGATTTCACTGCACCACAAAATTTGAATAATAACGTTTCAATTGAGGTCACGTTTAGCTTTGTTTTTGTTTATATAAATACAATCATAGACAATCAGTAATAATGATGTACTATATATATTATTCTTTGTATTCATACAAAAATAATAACATAACCTCAATTGAATTAGTGGCTATTTAGCGATCTATGGTCAAGTCGCTCGATTTTATAATACATACTGACTGGCATCTCTGTGATAACAGCTGTTTCAACCATCAGCTGTTTCACTTCCTTCCGTTATTCTCAGTGCTTTGTCACTGCACCATCACTGCCGTACCGGGAGTAAAGAAGTATTCACTTCAAATATCATTAAAAATTTGCGGTCAAAAATACATTTCCAAAAATTATGTTGTGTTTAATTTCAGATTAAAAAGAGAACCGTTTGATAATAATTATACATTTAAATTT
Organism: Callitettix versicolor; assembly: GCA_022606455.1. Classification (NCBI taxonomy): domain Eukaryota; kingdom Metazoa; phylum Arthropoda; class Insecta; order Hemiptera; family Cercopidae; genus Callitettix; species Callitettix versicolor. The sequence continues at coordinate 58,242,996 of CM040184.1, read as the reverse complement.
TAGAAAAAAAACAATATGGCGACAATAGAGTGCAAAGTATTTGTTCAGTTTTCCTTTTTGCACTATTTTTTAATGTTCAAACATTCACAAACATTTATTGCGTAATTTTTATAAAAGGTTTTTAGAATAACTTTGTTAATGAACAGATATCGTCGCAAACCGTTATTACGTTTAAAAATCTAAAAATTTTCAAAAATTAACAGGAAAACAAAAACAACAAAACAACCGTTGAACATTTTAACCGTTGAAGAGAAAGTTTGAAAGGTGCCAATCAGAAGCGAGCGAAAACTTACGATTTTGAAGAGCCAGTCAGAAGTGAACACGTCAGGTTTAATGTACACGTGTTGAATAGAGGAGGGTTCCAGGTGGAGATAAAAAATTATAAATACGACGGGGCCATAATATTAGTGACCAGTATAGATATAGTTTTTGAAGATGGAGGTTCTCCGAAACGCGTCAACGAAAGTAAAACTGACGAAGCTAGGGAAGGCAAATCATTATACTGAATACAGTGATAATAATCCTAGCAGAAAATAAGAAGAATATGAAAAGAATAACTTTGTACTTTAAATTTTAAAGAATTTAAACCTATTAGCGCGAAAAATGAATACTTATTTATAAATATATTTAGTGAAATAATCATAGTAGTGGCCAAAACTCTGAAATAAATATTATTGTGATTTTATATAATGGTATTATAGTAACCTTAGCAACTAATATTCTTTCAATAATAAAATAATCTTTCAACAATGATAATTTTAACAATACAAATTATATGCCTACGACCTTTCTATGATTCGTTTTAGCTCCTTAATTATGCATAATCGCATTCAATTTCTATTTAAATTTAAACTTTTTTATCATCGCTACACAAATTACTGTTTTGAAGAGGGTGGAAAAATCTGTAATAAAACATTTATCAAAATTCGCAAAAACTATATTAAAATAAGACATTTTGCTAAAGTGAAATAAAATAATACATTTTGGAATGATGAAATAATTGCATCTAAATTAAAGTGCATTTCAAAAAAGAGAACTTACGGTACGTGAGTAAATCGGGAAAATGTAAAGTCAGATTAGGATATGTTTTAGTTTCTTTAGCAGATATTTTGTTTTGTTCATTTGAAATTCAGAGCTAGAACCTAAATGTTCTTATACAATGAAACATTGAAAAAACTAGCGAATTAACTGTTATTATCAAAGGTGCAAAACTATGAAACAAATTTTCTTACATTTGATTATGTCCCCAGAAAGACCAGTCCGGAGGATATCAACTAAACAAAAAAGAACTGAAAACTGCCAAATTTTTTAAAATCGGTGTAATAAAATAGGGGAAAGTAAAAGGCACTGATCGTTTAGGTCGTTTAAGATTAAAAATCGTAAAACAATCATTGAAATTGTGTTTTTTTTATTTTGCGATTACTCCCAAACTTCAGTTTATTTAAAGTTTTAATTTTACACCGAATTCAGTCGTCACAAATCATTTCTTGAGCAAATTTTTAAAATTTTTCTTGACAAAAAAGGTCTACACATTTTTCAAAAATTAATAAAATTATCTCGTGTATAATCACGAAATGGGCAAACAAAACTATCCAATCTTCAACGAAATAAATAATTCGATTAAATTATGATTGGTTCCAGTAATGATACAGAAGAATAGACACAAAGTCAAAATTAAATTTTCAACTCAAAATTTTTAACTCTAACTTGAAATCACATAAATAAATCAACAATTACTTTCTTTATATTTTGTATAGTGGAATATAAAATTACAATTTAAAATGTCTTCGTTTTTCTAGCTTATGTCTATATTTTCTAACTAAAGAAATGCAGATATAAAGGGGAGGTTGCTTAAATTTCATTGTCTTTTTTGATGTCTACATCAGCTCTACATTTAACGTCGATTTAAATTTACATTGAAACATGAAAAATGTCAATAACAAGAAATCTATAGTTAAACATTAAACGTTAAACACTAAGCATATAAACGCAATTCCAAAGGCTTTATTTTGTATTGAACAATGCGTTGTACAGTATTTAAATTTAGAGGTTGGCAACATTGTGTGCGTTTTGTATGTAAATTACAAAAAAGCACTTCCTTCCGGTGGACGAGAGAAATCGTGTTTTCTTTCTTGTGCATAGCTTCCAAGTACAACAAGCACTACGTGTTGTGTGTGTGGCCAATTGTGCCAAGTTCAAGTGAAGGCAAAAGTTTTATTTACGTTTTCGTTGAGTATCAGCCATTGGCGATGCTATTACTTGTAGAAAAAATATCAGCTGATATTTCTGAGCTTAATACCTACTCGATTAAGTAATTCTAAATAAACACGTGTAATTTACGTGTTATTCTTTACTTTTTGTAAATAGCAATGCGTAGCCTGCAGAATATTCATGTAAATTAGGTTTAAGTTTGTACATTAAAATGACATAAATCTTACTGAAGGTCAAAAAATCATTGTAAGAATATGACAAACATGACCAAAATGAATTTTATTCAATATTATTTATTCTTGATCAATTTAAAAAGTTAGTTAAATGGCACAATCATTGCAAAAACGTTTGCTGGTGTGATTGTCCAGAAAGTACATTTCATGAAAATAAAAAAAATTGATCGAAGAATTAATATTAACAAAAATTATATTTGTTTTTTATTCCTAGATAAGGCACCTCAAGTTACCAAAAATAAAGCAAATAGTCTGCCTTTACAACTGGTCAACCAATTTGATTTGTGTTTATCACACTACTTGGAAATCAAAGAGTGCTATAATTTTTAAATAACTATAATAGAATCAATAAAACTCTACTAGATATAAGTTGCGAAAAAATAAAATTGTAAATTAATAAAGTTAAATAAACAGTTCAATGTAAAGCCTGCAATTTTGATTAATTTTTGACTTAAAATTGATTGTAACTTGCTAATTAGTAATGGTTTATTAACAAAATTTTGTTTTTCATTTTAGCTCATTTCTAAAATTTTTCAGGCTTTATACAGTTTCAGTTTATTGAGTCTAGTAACTGTGATTTGTTGGTGAAGTAAAACGCGAATGCATAATAATATTTTACTGTCTTACTGTGCAAGATATTGCAGTATTATCTAACACCGTGATCAGTAATATTTGGCTATTTTAATTTTATATAAATATTTCGCAATTATTGTAAATGTTTTACGAGCTTTCATTTGAAGAACTTCAAATTCCTAGTTGCTGAACATACTTTTGAATTTTATTTATCGGTGGTTTGATCGTTTTAAATATTTAAAATTTCGTGATCGTAAACTTTGTTAAACAGCATGATCGGAACAGTTTTACAATATAAGAGAAGTTTATAAATTCAATAAACTATTTTATGAAACAGGTAAATAAATTAAATTAACAAAAGTTAGTTGTTTTTTATTAATTTAAGAAATTACATTATAAATTATGGCACCACCTAACTGCATCTCGGATGACGTGATGATGTCTGCAGTACCTGAGGGCCTTTGGACGTCTATCAAAGAATGGACAGCTGGTACTTTGGCCTGAATAGAAACGTAGTACAATGTGCGTTAGGGAAATTATACTTTGTTATGAAAGTAAGAAAATGTAGATAAACTGTTTTGCATAATGATAGATGATTTTATGAGATTGATGATCCCTAATATTGGTTCTAATTGTGTGTGGATTTTTGACGAATAATCTTAAAACTTCGAAATTTATATTTACAGGCCGAAAAAAATAGAAAGGACCCATATTTTGGCAGCTTTACACTATTTCTATTTTTTTCGTAGTTATTTTTATTTGAATAATTTGAGGATTTACTTTTAATAATTAATTGTTAATTACCTGTCGGTGCTCTTTGATAATTTGAAAAGCAATGCAACGATTTAGTTTAGACTAATAGAAATTTGCCTAATTTTTTTACTGAATATTTAAATATATTTTAATAACTGTAATTTTTGATTTTTTTTCACCTTCTGACATCCCTTTTAAAAACGAAAACCAAAACTTCATCCTGAAAGGAGACATTTATTTTTTTCCAACCACGAGTGACTCAAACTGTTTACAAGAATTAAATTTTAATTAATTTAAAAATTAAAATCCTAAATTTCTGAAAACACACATATTATTTATTATTTTGTAATGTTTCTGCAATTTTTGAACCAAGAAATACTGATCAAAACATAAATTTTGATTTGTTCTGATAAACTTACTGAGGATGTATAGCTATACTTAGTTATATCCGATATATGTATTTTCATGACAAAAACAAAGCTTTGTATTTCATAGTTAAATATAATAAGTAATTTAACTATGACTTAAATTTTTTGGCTGCGTATGTTTTTGATACAAGCCAAAAACTCACAAAAACAAAATAAAACTTTTCCTGACTAATACACTCGTATCATTGTTATTTTAACATAACCCCGTATAACATACAGAGAAAGTAATTACGTTTTGTCGCCTTCAAACAATAGAACTAACTTTCGTTGGTCCCGATGCAAAGATAAAGTTAGCATTAACGTCGGGTAAGTTAGAGGCCAAAAAGTACGATTAGCAGTTTTAGAAAGTTGTCTTCGAGTCCTGCTCTAGTTAGTTCCTGCTTGGCTTTGCCCCAAGGGAATGGCAGCACGCGCGCGTTCATTTGCATTCTTAGTGGATTTAATGTTTATTTATATTTTGTAGCAAAAAATAAAAATTATGATGTAATTATTTTCATAGTACTCATATTGGATTTTATCACCGGCTTGCTGTGTTCCTTTCTTAATTAATACGCGATGAAAGATGATAATGAGACATGATGTAATGAGAGTGAATGATTGTACAATTAACTTAAAATATTAATGCTAGATTGTCTAGAACCGTAATAATACACAAACTTAAAGCGCACTATTTTCGATATTTTTACTAAATCAGAATATTTTTTTTTAAATCGAGTTTTGCAACATGAAACAAAACATTTGATGTTAAATGTTTTACAATTTTTAATCCCTTTTTCAAATGAAAATATTTTTTAGTAGGCCTAAAACAAAAAACCAAATTGTTCAATTAATTAATTTTGTATCGAATAGAAGACATTCTAATCGCTTTACTGATAAACGAAGGTATTCGTATATTTTGTCTTAACTCGTTAAAGATAAAAAGGAAGTGCAAAATTGAATGTGCAAAGGAAGAACAATGATTAAACATAAAACAAATATTAGTTAAACAATTTATGTACACACAAATTTACAAATAAATCAAATCAAGTAAATTCAGTTGTTGATTTACAGGAAAGATTTTATTTCATACAGTTGGTCAATAAAAATAATAGCGCTTATAAATAAATGCTCTTTTATGATTACGGTTTGATTATTACTTTATGTATTTTCAAATAAAATACCTACATGATAAACATATTTACAGATACGTCATAGAATATAAGAAAGACCTATTGAGTGCTTTATAAGAGTTTGGTTTCAACTAATTACACAATACTTAAAAAATAAAGTAATACAGAATAATATTATTTTATAGTCAGTTGCATGCATAGTCAATAGTCTATGAATTTGGTATAGTTACAAGAAAATGACTAAATAAACTGGCATTGCATGGAAAGGTTAGCTTAGCTTATTTGTATTAAAGCAAGAAAAAGTCGTGAAATTGTAATTAAATTATAACAACTCATGGGAGGTTCTCGATGTTAATAAAAATAATAACAAAAAATGTCAAACAACAAAATGTCATGGACTTCCACTAATACAGTCTTACTTAGCTTACTGTATAGGCCTACGTCTTCCTGAACACGAAGGCGCGTGAATGATTTGAGGCAGCTTTGGCAAAGTCAAACAAAGTCATCAGAACAGAATTAAATTGAAATACTATGGCCTCTTAAGAAAGCATCGATCTGTCCTGCAGCCAGGTTGTGTCGTTGGTCGTTTTGCGGTGCTACATAATAGAACGATTGGACCGGACTTTGGGCTTGAGGGAATTGGTATCTCTGAGGGGTCGCCTGGACTTTAGGCGCGACGTACCTTGGTGACTGAGCGATCGGTGTGAACTGTTGAGGTTCTTGTTGGAGTAAGCTCGAAGGGAATCGTTGAGGCTGTAAGAGTCCTCTTGGAGCTTGGAACGCCGGACTTGTTGGTGCAGCTTGAAGAACCTTCTGTTGCTTCCTTTGTTGCTGTTGCTGGAAAAGTTGTTGAGACTGCTGGAAGAGTGCCGCCTGCTGTTGTTGGAACAGTTGTTGTTGATAAGGAAGAGGTCGTTGTGGAGCGAAGAAAGGCCGGGAAGCAAATGGTGTCTCAACGTACGGCTGAAGTTTGCCTTTTATATTGACTTCTCCACCCACTGTCTGCGGCAACTGTTGGAACAGAACCGTGTTGTACTGACCAGAGGCTGGGTCGAACACGAGTTCTGACGAGTAAACAGGATCACTGGTCGTCGATTTGGTAGGTGAAGGTGAACTCGTTGTGCTAGATACTACGTTATTTTCTAATTGGAATTTCTTAAATTCATCGTCAAAGTTAATTGGAGCGGCTGTAGATTGGACAGGTCGATACTGCTTCGTATAAACAGAGGGCGTTGGCGACGGTGTTGCTTGAAGAAGTTGAGGGCGATAGGTTGTTGCGGGCTCCACAGTAGCCGGTCTCGGTGTTATTCTGATAGCTGCTTTGGGAGTAGGTTGAGGAATAAAAGCTGCTTTAGCAGGCTGTCTGGCCGGTGCTGGAGAAGCTCTAAGGATCTGAGGCTGGAACACGTCGTCATGTTGGATATAAGAAGGACGATAAAGTGGCTTTACAGGGGTATGACGTGAGGTATTACTGGCACATTTTCTTCTTCCTCTTCTTCGTCAGCCTGACTGGAGTACGTTTGCTGGAAGAGTGTTGTTGCTGGTCTGGCCGGTTTTTGAGGCCTGAGGGGTTTAATCGGACCACGTGGAAAGTTCTGAGGAACATTATCTTCGCCACTATCTGCTGGAAGATCTTCTTCTTCTTGGTTTACTGCGTTAGGATCGCAAGGATTTCCAGAAACGTAAGTAAACTCTCTTTTGTTACCGTCAGGATCAATGTAGCCATACTTTCCTCTTACTACGCAGTCGGTGCCTCTTGTTTCTTCCTTGAAACTACCGTCAGCTGCCTCGTATCCGAAGGTGAACGAACCGTCATCGTTCAATTTATTGTAGTTCCTGATGGTTTGTACCGGAGGTTGTTTGTTTTCATGCTTTGCTCTAGGCTGCAGCCTAGGTTGTCCAGTCGCTCTTCCGTAAGCATCCTGGCGTGACACCAGGACTGGAGAGTTCGCGTCTTCTTGTTCCGTGTAATATTCTATTTGTTGCGGGGTTTGATCTTCTTCTTCGGAAGCGACTGGTCGAACTCTAACTCTTCTAGCGTCAACCACGACGCCGACTAGCGCCAAACTCAAACAAATCTGCAACACACGAAATAATAGTATTCAACAATGAACACGTGACGTAAAATAAAATAATAGTAATACTTTATAATAACACACATTTTTGAAAACGTTTCCACATTATTAATTAGATTATTACTTTTAGAACAATTTATTACAGACTTCCTCATTAACAATGAGTGCGTTTGCATGTCGGTAATAAATGTAACAGTTTTTCACGCTCATCGCACAAGAGACATAATATGGCGTCCAAGAAAACTTTAATACGGAAAAATGAGTCACGCTGTCCTTGTACACCATACGCGTGCGCATATCCTGCGTGGGCGTGGGAGAACCTTGGCGTCGTGTAAAGTGATCTAATTGTTCTCAGCATTCACGTGGGGAGAAAATAGAGCGTGAACAAACTTCTCTTTTTGTATTCTTTGTGCGACTTTCCCACGGTTGAAAATATCCGATGTTTGTTCAGTTTCCCAGTGGAGTGAAACTACAACACCTGAATCCAACTAACTTAAGGTAAAACTAAAATTTCATACAGAAATAACTTTCTTCTGTGGCACAGCCGCCTCTAGTAACGGACTAATTGATTTCGCTAAACAGTTACATTGTTTGGAACAGCATTCTAACTGTTACGTCGCAGATATCACGCAGCTAATGAACGCTGCTAACATTTCATATCTGATTACTACATACTTGCACCAAGGCAAGCAGCCTGTCTCTCCGTACCATGGTATGGCAGTCAGTCATGAAGTGTAATCAAACATTCAATATGTGCACGTCACATATTGAATATGCAATCAGGTTAAGTGATTGCAACCAGATTTAGTAGCTTCCGCAACTAAAATGTTCTGAAATTCGACTAAACGTACCTTAGCAGAATTCAAAAGTAATCACGATACTCATGTATTGTTGGGACTATATAGTACTTTTAAGTATTTGAATAGAAAACTAGTACGCGAATAACTATTTATTTAAAGGTATTCGAATAGTATCCTAAACAGTATTAATACTGACACCATGCTGTTTGTGATTATTAAAATTGAACAGACGATATATAACGTTGCTTTCCTGTCTGTTTATCTATTTCTCGTAATTACCTTCTTCTGTCTGTAATAAATATGAATTGTAATGAACTGTCCTGCATTTAAAACAAACAAGGATAAACAATTAATTAATAATATTTAAATATTCATAATTTAAATTAATAATTTGATAATTTTTAATATTGCATTAATAGACTTTTTTAAAAATGTTTAAAGTAATACAAGTATCAATAAATAATAAATTTATTAGACTGTACTTTCATTTAGTTTTATTATTAAGTAGGTATTTTTTCCTTAACTAAGGATGTAGTAATAATAAATTATCACTTCCAGTTTTAATAGTTATTCCATAAGTTGAAACATTACATTGAATGAAGAAAGTTATTATTAATCAAGAGTATCTTTTCAATTATTATCAACTTAATGTGCAAGGAATTTATAAGCACTAAATTTAGTCGAAATGTAAACTAAGGATTAGTTAGTTAATTGTTCATTGGAATAACTAGATACTCAATCTTGAAGCAGTTGGAATGATTATCAAAATAATAGTCGCTTTGAATTATTATCTAAAATAATTACATTATATGCTGTTAGTTCCGCAGTAGACAAGTAACCAATAACTATTCGAATAAAAGTATTTATGAAACTATTCGTTCATTTGCTGCCAAGTGCCGCGTGTTTGTGTCACCTCCCACTTATACAAAAAAGTATTCACTAGAAAAGTATTCAGCTACTTTTTTAGTATTCGAATATTCGAAGGAAAAGTAACAATTCGGATATGTGAATACGTTTCTATTTGTCCCAGCAATCGTCAAATAACTCATCTCTCTCGTTGAGATGTGAAAGCGAATTTTTAAAAAGTACTGATGCGTTATTTTTTTAAGTATGTTTCCACTGTTGTTATCACAATTAAAATCTGCATGAAATAATTTTTCAATTTAAAAAAAAAACATTGAAGCACGAAAGTGGACCCTGACCGACGTATATGTATGAATGAGTTTTGGATTTTAAACTAAGAGCGAGATCCATCTCGAAGATACGATTTTGGCAAAAAGCCGGATAAACGTTCTTCTCGAAACAGTTGTGTCAAAAGGATGCAGACTGGTTTTCAATGTAATTAACATTTTTTCACACGTGAATAAGTACGAATTAAAAAAAACACATGCCTCATTTCGCATTAAATTTTTTTGTATGAGCAAAAGACGTCAGTATGATTGGCTATTCCACTAAAAAGTCTTTCATCCTTTTAAAACTTCTAGAGTATTTTAATTTTAAAACCGATCATTTTGTACTCAATAAAGTAGGCAGAAAACAGTGAGCTGAAAATGTGTTCAAGCCAGTCTAAAACAAAACATTGGACAACACTGTAGATTTGATCAAATCATGACAATCATTAATTTTAATGAGTTTATGCAAAGTCGTTAATATTACGCAATACATATTCACGTAATTATATAAACAGACAAATATATGTGAACTTGCGAAACCGACCGCGTTGTAACAAAGAGCGACTTGCGAAACAACCAATCGATGCATCGAGGCACTCACAGAGGCGTACTTTTTGGAGAACTTCGGATCTGGAGAAGAAAGCTGCTGGTAAAAGGTAAAGTAGGACGATCGTGGCCGGGCTTTAGTAATGTTACCAGGGCAACGAGACTCGACTACGTGTAACAGAACTAGTTGAGTAGCCAGTTATCTTGGAACTTGGTACAGTCTAGCTTTGCTCATATCTCATTACTCTCTAAGTATTAAAAATCTGATTTTATGAAAGCAGGAAAAATTCCCAGTTCCAATAATATCGAAAAACAAAATTCAAAATTACTGTTTTTAAAAATCAGTTTATTAGATTTTTCTCAAATTGTGATCACATATTCATAATTTAAATTAGTATAGCAAATTTGAAATAACTGAAATATACAAAATCAATTGATCATCGACCCACTTGTATAGATTTTTTTTTACCAGATTTTAGGGGAAATAATTGAAAGTCAGAAAGTTTGTGCAATGCTTGTACAACTTTATTTGGTCTATGGATAAAGTAATGCAGCTCGCAGATGTTAAAAGAGAATTTGATTTCAAGAGCCATCAATATGTTAAGGATATTCTTGTTATTTCTTTAACCAGCGTTTGTATTGTACAATGGTACCATTAACATAACTTCAATTTAAAGTATAATTTACTGTACTTTTAACAGTACTTGGCTTTTAGAACAGAATAACAAGGCACTGTATAAATTTTACCTCATTATACAATATTTAAGCTAAAGTAACTCTCCATTTCAATCTGTCTCAAACACCTAAACAGTAAACACGAAAATCTGTGAAATTCGTCAATTTTGTTACTAATTATCTTAGAACCAAGCTCACGAAAATATTCTGTTTACAAATACGATTTCATTTCTAAAATGGAGGTGTAACGAGGGAGTGTAACACTTCACCGAATTTTAAATAATAAACTTAGCAGCTGGTTTGTGTTCACGCCAAACATACAAGCCCGTTATACTACCTGATGCACCAGAGAATCAATATACGATAATTCAAACAAATATAATCATGTTTTCCCTCTTGGGGGATTATTAGCGGTTTTTGCCCCCCCCCCGACATGTCAGCTTAAAAGCTTTTTGTTTACCCTTATCAATTCACATTAAACCGACTCCAGTGCCCTTAACGAGCTCCAGAATCTTCTGTAAGGTGTCCCGGTTGAACTCCTGATCTGGTTGCTGAGGTCCAAAGAGTCTCTTTCAATTTTATCATTTACAGCAATGATAACTCAAACAAATGTAAGCAACCATCATGGAAAGGACCGCCTTCAGGATTTTAACTCGTATTTATCTCTCGGTTTTTTAGAATTTCGTTTTGAAAGTGTGATATTATATGCCCGTATGTTGGTAAAATTTTGCCACTGAACTTAATTCTTTTAAAATATACGTGATTAGGTTTCATATCCTTTATAATAGTGTCAATTCATGAATGCTATAGCTAAAGTGTGATTGCTTAAATTTCATGTTATTTTATTCTGTATATATTGGACATACACAAAACGTAATAGTTTATAGTCTTCATAAAAATGCACACAAATTCTTGATTTTCGTTATCAGAAATTATGACCGATTTATTGTAATCTTCACCTTTGACCCTTCGTGACCGTTAAGTGAAGAACTGTACTTCACATAGAGGAAGCCTGTACAGTTTTTCCATTTATAGGCTTCCTCAGAAATGTTGTACTTTATTAATTAACATGATTTGCATTCCTTACTAATCCCTAATTATCAGCAGACCCTACACATGGATGACGTGCACACACTAATTAGTGCGCTAAACAATAATAGAAGTCTCGCAGTAAAAGTGAAGAAGAAGGCCGCGGCAGGCTGTGGGAACATATCGCGACACATGCTTTCCAACACTGTGGCAACATTTGACCTTGTTTTCGCTTTTTAAGTTTTACTTTTCAAAGCAATGTTTTCTCAAAATCTTTTTTTTTTTGTTACAGTTTGATCTTGAATACATAATCTTCTAGAATCTCTATAAATGTAGATTTTAAAAGAAATTTAATAACGTTTATTCTCTAGACCATGGGAGATGAATTTATTCTTCGCTAGACTTGCGACTTTACCTTTTCTAGCTATTTACAGTTGAAATTTTGCAACGCGTTAAATCTATAAAACCATAAAAGTAACCATAATTTCAAATTAAAAATATCAACCCAAAATATCGCTAGTTTTTTTTACAGTTTTTACCAGTTCAAAGTGCTAGCCAAACCAGTCCACGCTATTTAATGAGCCTATTTTCAAAAATATTAAAAATACTGTATTAAGGTACAATCAGATATTATGTAACCTTAGAGAATTGAAGTTGTTCCAGATTTGATTAGTTTTTATTACAAAAGTGTAAATGTTTAAGTGCTGATAACGTAATTAAAACCTTTTTAAAATAAAAATGTCATTCATAAAAATAACTAAAGATTATTCTTTAATGTTTTAGTATTTTTTTGTTTGTTAAGTTGGTGTTAAATGTGAAGAGCGCTCTAAGTTCACTTGTTAAGGAAAGCGGGAACTTTACAATAACTAGTTCGTTAATCTTTTACTTCTGTAAAACTCTGGTCTTCATTAGTCTAACTTGTATAGAGTAAAAATGTTTTTCATAAAGATAAACATTAAAGTTTGTTATATAGTATTTTTCAGTATTAACCCAATAGCCGTAAAAAATGTTTTGATTAAACAATGATTTTGATTACATAAAGTTGGGATTAAATAATTGATTACTTTTGAATGCAAGTGTTGGGGGAATAGATTGAAAGAACAAATAATATGATTACGCGATACTGAAAGCTTTAACTGTTGTATCTTCGTGAAGGTTCACTGAAGAATTAAACAAAATTTACATCAGATATCGTAAAGCAGGCTTTAGGTGGTCTTACTGTTATTTGAATTAAATAGAACGCAGAACAAATGTTAATGAAATTATTAAATTTTCTTAATATTTTTGCGAATGTTGGAATGCTGACACACATTTCACTGTATAGCGTAGTTACTGCTAACCTCAATGTTTTTAGGTAAACATAATTTTATAAATCCAAAGTGAACTTAGTTATCTTTAACGAACATAGAGTAACAAATAAAGGAAATATTTGTTTTCTTGCTTGTGTGTATTTGTTGAACTATCTGATGGTGAGGCAGTACAGCGAAGTAACCACTGGATAGGAAACTTTATGACATTCAGTGTAGTGGGCGCTGTAGGAAGGCTAGCGTTACAGGAAAATAAATAAACAGTGACATTTTAACTATCAGATAAAATATATATTAATTTCCCCTTATATCCTCATTACATTATGAAAAAACTGAATTTGTTTATGGATCATTTTGTATACATTTTGTATAGTAAGGAAGTAAATAAACCTACACATTTTGAAGGAGATAGAATGAAAAATAAAACATAAGTAATTTTTTCGCGTAGGAAAATTACATCGACACGGATGTTAATAACAATATAACAAGCTACAATATAATTTGCATAAGTGCAATGTAATATAGTGGTATAGAAATAATGACCTCGCAAAACAATTGGTGATTTATTTATGCACAGGATACACCGAGGGTTAGGACTAAGCGGTTCCCATGTGGGAGAGCGAAGTCGTTCACCTTGGAACAATACAGATCTGTAGAGATCGAAACCTTAGTATCGATTGTATCACAGCTGTACTGGGATTGTGTAATAGAAGACATAGGTTATCGGCAGCTGTAGTGTAACCAGATTCGTCTGGCGCAGGGAATTGGCCGTGAACGTTCACACGGCCGACTGAGCGGTTTTTGCTTTCTGTAGCCATTTTGAAACTGATATTCAAGATGAGCAAAATACAACATTTGAAAAACAATTATCATACAAACTCGATGTTATACCCCAACAATTATGATATCGGGATTTTAAAATTTTGTGGGCACCAACATATTGTGTGCGTCGGTCTGTATTTGTAAAATTATTGTGATTAAGTGAACGAATAAAAGAAAGGTGGGAAAATATAGGTTTTTTTTAGAGAAATCATATTTTATATAATTTATGGGACAACATTTCATATTAATTTAAAAAGATATAATAAATACAATGGTATTTATTTGTATAGTAAAGTCACATAGAGGTGGGAAACGTAGTTCTCATTTTAAATACGTCTGTATTTAAATACAGATTTCTGTATTTTGAATAACAGAAAAGTCTTTGTGTGATGAAAGTCAAAATAAATATAAACGTAAAGAGTATATTCTTTTCACCTTTTTGGATTTAAAAATATTCATTAAATTTATCACTAAAATATATTGAAATCCTAATGACTTGTAATGATAAGTACGTGAGAAGACCCAAGACTTCAATATTTTTCTTAATATACACATTCGTCAATATTTACATATATTCACATTTGCGCATATTATAAACTTTTACCTAATGAAATTAAAAATAGTAAAATAATAACGAAAGGAACAGAAACTGTAGTTCATAAAAAGAAAAATAAATAAACAATAATATTGTTAACTGAAGATAAAAATATTTTGTTTGCTCTAGTTTTTGTTAATATTTTCTTGAAATTACCTAGTTTTAAGGGTAGGCCTGTAAATAGTGTGAAAGACTGTGTACGTGTGAATTTAATAATATTTGTATTGTTAATTTTATTTTCTTCTTTATTTGTTTCACCCAACTTTGGGGTACACAAAATCAATCACTTTTTAATGTTCTGTGCCTTCCTCGTAACCCATTATTGCTTCATACGTTGTGATACTTTAAATGTGTGATACTTTAATTCTCTTTCTTCATCAGAGATTTGGATCGTTCGCTTGGATTTGACTTTGCCTTGGAACCGTTCCTTCTTGTCCTTGGTTATTGTTTTGGCTGTTCTGTCCATGAGCATAGTGTCAGTGATTTGTAGTTCTGTTATGTCTTTCTCTGTTTCTCTAGACCATAGTGGTTTGGCTCTTTTGTTGCGAAAATAGTCAAATATTTTTTTGGTTAGTCTATTTTTGTCCATTCGGAAGATGCGCCCATAAAAATCAATTCTCCTTTTTCTTATTGTGTCTGATAGTGTTTCAGTTTTTTGGTAAAGAGTTTCATTCCTGATGTGAAGTAATTGGTTGTTACGGAATTTGGGGCCTATGATTTTTCGTAATATCTTTCTTTCTTTGATCTCCAGCCTATCAAGTGGGCCCTAGGTTGTGAGATAATGTTTCAGCTGCATATAAGGCTTCTGGTTTAATTACCGTATGATAATGTCTTATCTTTGTATTCCAGGAAATGGACTTCTTGTCGTATGTGTCTTTGGTAAGTTGGAAGGCTAATTCAACTTTATTTCTCCTAGATTCCATTGCTTTTTTCTCTAGGGCGTTCCAGCTGATTAATTCTATTTTATTATTGTAAAGTTTTTAAAATTGCATATGTGTTTTGTGACAGAGCACTTTTTTCTTCTTAACGTCCATGCTTTACGTCATATACATAATAATAATGCATAGCTATTGTAATATGTCACAATGTTCAATGTTTATTAAAGTAGATGCGTCATTTTCAGTATATTTTTGAATTTTGTGTTTTTTCTCTTACCAATTACCGTAGACAGATTTTATTTATATAGTATAATATTTGTAAAAATAGTATTTATTCTTTAACACAAAACAAATGTTTTATTTTATTTATGGACTGCGTTTTTAACTCAAAAGCTAGGGTGTAGAGCATGACAAAAATTTCTGTATGTAATATATATTAAACTGAGTCTAAGTTTACGTTAATACTTTTGCAATTGTATTTTGTTTTAAATTATACAAATTATTTTAAAAAAATACTTTATTAATCACTATCTTAATGGGTATTAAAGATTTTTCTAAGATAACAAGGTAACATAAAGCTGTAGCCAAATTAAAAATTTCTGTACCAACCAAGTTTTTACGTATTAAGCTTGCAAATCAATTACTAATCAATGAAAAACAATATTGAACAATGTTTCATGACACAAATCTGTTGTATAGCCTTTGTAAATATGCACTGATGCAAGTTTGGTGTTCAATGTATTCTACGATTGTATAATACAAACTCGTTACGGTGCATTTAATTTTGGTATGCTATTAATTATTTAATAACAAATTATTGTTATAAAGTAACATGTTACAGGCTGGACGGATCAGTGCCTCTGCAGCTCGTGGAGTGTAATTTACTGAGCTGCCATTAATTATGAATATTGCAGAAACAATTAACTGTAATTAAAAAGTTGCAAAGGTATGAATGACATGCATTACGCAAGCGGCCTTGTAGACTTGCCAAACGCAGGAAAGAATGTGTCCTAATTTAATTCTTGCCTGGTTGTGATCTCGTCCAATAAATACGACAGCTAAGTTCAACAAGTATGTTTATGTTTTACACTCGCAATCTGATTTGGTTCGTAAAGGTTAGGCTTTTATGTTTAGGTTAAATATCATGGTCGAATTTAAACTCGAAATAAAAACCTAAAATATGACGCAACAACTCGTAGCTTTGTTTTGCCCAACTGATCTTCTGGTTGCAGAATGTTGCACTTAAACTCAGCCAATATTGTGACATAAACAACATAATTGTAGCCGCTGTACAACATATATTTTTTATAAAGGTATCAAAACATACTTCTAATTAGTTGTTGTTTGCGTGACAGAAAGCGATATTATAAAAAGTAGTTTGCCATTATAATTTAAAATTTTTTGGCCACAATTTGATGTTGCCATGTTGTTAGCCTTAATTCCAAAAAAAAAAAATATTGACTCAATAAGATTATCTCCCGATAATAAGTTTTAGTTTTTGTCAGTTTTGAATTTTAAACTTAAAACATGTATTACATTTACAACATTAAAAAAATTAAATTTTTAATAAATATAACAAATGAAATATTTCAGAAGTTCAAAATGAATAGCCTACTTATAATTAACGATGACCATTCTGTTAATAATACTCCGAAAGCAACTTAATTTGCAAATAATATTTCAAAATATGTACAACATACATTTAGTGCTGTTTCCCAAAAATCGATTAAGAAACTAACTACGTATAAAATTTCAAAATCGATATAATTTATCGAAACCAGTTTATCGGATTAATCAGACATAAATATTAGAGTACCAAATTACAAAAAAAGAAGAAAATTATGATTCTAGAGTAAATTAAAAAAACTTCAAATCGCTCTGACCTTTACATGTTTTTGACTTACTTTTAGAACAGTTTTTTCGGAAAATAGCAACCAGTAAAATTCTTTGGTTTAGGGATAGGCCTACTTAAAGACTACACATTAGCTTAATTTTTTCCAAAATTTGTTAAATAGAATTTTTGAGAATTTAAAAAATGTTCAATAGATATGCACCAAATTTTATCGAACTACATCAGTTTCCAGTCATTATGATGTATGATATATCATACACTTCGCATAGAGAGACAATAAAATCAACTTTTCAGTTTGGTATGGGTTAAATTAGCTCGGATTAAATTAATTATATGCCTGTAATTAACTAGTTTACATCACTAACTAAATTGGTTCCCACCTTTATTAACTCTTACTAAATTTACAAGTTTTTTACGTGTACTTCGATAATTAAACAGTGAAGTGAAAACAAAATTATTAAAACAATTAGAAGCTTGTTCACACCGGCCGACATTAATCAAGGACAATGAGGCGGTCACGCTAGCTTAGGGATATTTCAGCATACAGGCTCTTACTTTCTAGACGCACATCATTCTTGGGATTCACTGGAAGGAAATTGCGTTCAACGGTATCGTGTCAAAGTTCATGCTGATTAAAATTAATAGCGCGCGAGAATGTTACAGGTTTTTATACAGTCGATATTCAAATAAGATATCGAGCATGACCGTGGCTGGAAATCGAAAGTCAGCTTTAAGCTCTCGTGTTTTACCACTGAACTATACAGTTTCATACGGGTGTTTCTTTTTGATCTATTGAAACTAAAATGAATAACCTAAACAAATGGGATTGCTGTTACTTACCCCAGAATTACGTTCAGTAAAAAACTCATAAAAAATAATCTTCGTAGATTAATGTTTCTTTTACATCCATTTAACACTCAAGTCTCAACATTTAAGTTTAAACTATTTCCACAAAAAAATGTCTGAAACTATGAGCTGTATTTCTCAAATTCCATTGGTCAGATTTAACTGAAAATTTGAACTTGGGTTAAGATTCACAGCTCATGATTATTTTTCTTTTATTATTATTATCAAAACCCAAAATTATTTTATTTCAAATTTTGTACACTGAATTGAGTCGCAAATTAGCCTTTGTGATAAAATTTCAAAAACCTGATTTTTTTTTAAATTACGCTGATTGTTAGGGTTGTATATGACAGCTACCGAACCTGATTTCTCGTCGACACAATATAAGTGCCCATATGTTTTGTTTGTACACTTGTGGATTAAATTAGATGAAAATCGTTAAAGCTGATTTTGTGAAAATAAGATTTCGTAGTTGCCTGAAATTTTAATTAAAAAAGGCTAGTAATTGAAAATAACTATGTGGGTGGTTTTCGTCTTCTTTTTAAAATTGTATTGATGTTTAAAAATTTTTTATTGACTTATTACTTGTAAATTTGTTTTTGGATAAATGTTGCGTGTTCAAAAATATTGATTACTCAACGTGATAGTGGTACTCATTTTGTGTTGACTTACCTGGAATTTAATTACTTATGAATAACCTAAAATTGTATGTGATTAATCCCTGAATTAATCCTATTAACGAAATTATTACAATTTCTATTATTAACCCGAGTCTACGGAATGTGTTTACCCGGGACTTAATTGAAACTTAGATTTAACAAACATATTTTAGTAGCAACTTGAAAAATTCATTATTTAGCAAAACTATTAGTCCATTAAAATCCATTTTAAAATGACGGTCATTAAAAATTGTAATATGCCATAAACGTTTTTATTTTATTGCCTTTTTTTTGTAGTTTTACTGTTGTAATTAACGGTTAAATCTTATTTCAGGATTTTATTTTAGTTATTATTTTTCGCAATTAGAGCGTACCAAGTATGACTATTATTTCATATATGCTTATGACTATTATTTCATATAAATTGTATTATTTGGTTATTTGAGAGAAATAAACCATGATAACGGAACCTAAGATATAAAAACATAAACTTAAATAACAAATATAACCTAAAATAACCAAATTTAACTTAAAATATAACTGTAAATATAACCAAATATAACCTAAAATAGAATAGATATAACCAAATATAACTTAAACTATTACCAAATTCAACCTACTAAAATATAACCAAATATAACCTATAATATAGAAAATATAACTTAAAATATAACTGTTTTAACTAACAAGCTCTACTTATTCATAGTCGTAAAATGACTCACGTAGTTTAACAAATTATTATTTCCTTCACGACATACTTTAAATCAATACGGCCTACACAGCGGCTTATTAGATCAGTAAGAAATACCAACTAGTTTTTACTTTCTTTAGCTGCGAGCTGTGACGTAAACCAATAAGGCGGCAGGTAACTTTATATCGGCTTTGCAGATTGTTTTCCCAGGCTCGAACCTCGTGTAAAAACCTTGACCTTTAATTATCACGGGATAAACCACCAAATTACAATGTGCCAACCGGAGTTGTAAATCATATCTGAAAATCGACCAATTATTTACAACCATTTTAAAATAAATTATGTTGATCAGTATCCTTCTTGTTCAAATTTGTTTTCACGGGTGGAAGATAAGCGAAACCAATTATTTAACAATTCTCGAGCATGTTTTAAATTTATAGTTTGGTTTATTGTTTTCATTTAAGCAAGACGTACTGACTCTAATACAAACGTAGCAAAGCTTTGCGGTGATTTGGATCTTAGAGGTGTTTTCTTGCCGTATAAGCTTTGAGGGTATTTGTTATTATTTAATAGTCCATCTTTTAAAACAATTAAATCCGTGAAATTTGTATGCAACGATATCGGTGCTGCGATAGGTGGGTTGAGTTATTATTTATAATTACTGAACAGCTGTTTTTGAACGACATCTGTAACTTTTAACATGGTATGTTTATTACATAACTTGGGCGTAGTCAACCAGTAGTGAAATAAAGTCAACTAGTGTAATAACGTTTACGATTTCTTTCTCTACTTAGAAATTACTTTCGGTTTTTATTAAAAGCAAATATTCTTGAAATGAAACACTGCGAAGAAATCGTTTTAATAATCTGTAAACATTAAAACAAAAGGCAAAGGTCAAACGCTAAGTGATCACAATACTGGGTATTTACAAAATAAAGCAACAGATATGACCTGTTTTATTAGAAACAATAAATTACTTTCAAACACGAGTTATTATTGAATATTTTATTCTTACTTTCGCCCTTTTACCGGCCTAATTCCTTTCACAAACACACCAAGGTAACAACTACAATCAGTGTAATTGTGCTTCCTGTTTACAGCTCATTAAATTCATAGAACAATCGTCCGATTTTTTATATGCACAATGTCTGTGTTTTCAACTTAAATGCTCAAAATATTTCCCCGAAATTATATATTTACGCCTTAATAGAATGTTCGTCTGACCTAACCTAACCTAACCAAATTTTTATGTGAAAGAGATGGAAGGCCCTAATGTCGAATTGCGTTAAACCTATCATAACTTGAAACACTTTCTTCATAGTTAATGTTTTACGTTTAAATAATAAAAACACAACTTTAATCCAATGGTTTCGATCTTTAAATATAATTTACTTTATGTTTCAGTACATCACATGTATATGCATGTGTAAATATTTATACACATAAAATATATAGTTATATATTAACAGTTATATTTCTAGGTTTAAGTAATAAAAACACAATTTAATCCAACTGGTTTCGACCTTTAAATGTAATCTATTTTATGTTTCAGTATATAACTTGTAAAGGTCGAAATTGGTTGTGAGTAATCAAGCTTGTTTAAAAACTGTGCAAACTTTCACATTGTTGAAGCTTTAGTTTTCAAAAGAATCTAATATAACATTTACTATTTTGATTTTAGTGAGTTAAAAATCTAAGGCCCATTTTATTAGACAAGGCAAAGTAAGGTTTTCATAATGTTTATGATTTATGTAAAGTACAAATTGAAAATATGTAATTTCGATAGTTAAAAACAATAACTATTAAGGCACTGGTTTAACCGGAGTTTGAGACGCAAATATGAACGTTCAACTTTTTATAAGATCTCTTACAAAAAAATAGCTGGAAATACCCACAAATTCAAATATAATTTAATTTTTAATTAATTACAATTTTGATATTTTGCGTATGTTAATTGTTAAAAACAGCTGATTTATTAATTGTTACAAATTCATGTCCAAAAACAGCTGACATTTAGACGGTTGTTTTTTCAATGATAAATTAAAAATTTTAGAATGTATTTTTTGGTTTCGTGATGTTGGTATACAGGTAAGAATTTGCAGCTTTAGTGTGGGCGGGGTTGGCTCGTGAAGCGGGCGAGGTTTCTCTCGATACGTAAAAAAATAAGTATTAATATGTTTTATAAAGAAATACAAAATACAGTGCCAATGAAGAAAACTGTATCTTCGTTGCATATTAAAGGGGATATAATATACGTAATCGCAGAATAAATTTGAACCCATTCTATCCAAAAATATTCCCAGAACCTTAAAAGAGAAATCAAATATAGATTTTAGAATTTTTAGTTAAAAATGTCTGTTTTAATAGGGTAAAATCAAATTTTGAAATATTTCAGTCGCATAACAACTCTTTACAAAACACAAATTAAAAGCAAGGTTATTAAACAAACGGTATGTTTATTGATGTTATACTTTAAAGGAATGTAAGATAACATTCCGCAGAGGAATGTGCGACCGCAACATCTCGAGGCTACAACAAAAATTGTCGTAGATGATCACCTTGTAGACATGAGTTGCTAGGTTAGGTTATGAAGTGTAGCAAAACAGTTCCTGAACAGTAATTGTAGACTACACTGTACTAAAGTTGTAGCAAGGTCGAGTCGTAGCATGGGTGTGACCTTGGGGTGTACTGTACATAATAACACTACCAGCCTGACTGCAATCAACTATTTCCATTTCCGTTAACAAGTGCGAACAAATAATCAATAAATATTTATCCAGTACCACACGTTATGCAATTTATAATTTATGTGAGAGTTCTGGAGATAAGAAGGGGGAGGAATGCATGCCCCATTGGATAATGCATGTTTTTCTAAAAATACCGTAAGATTTGATCAGTGTAACCAAATGATTCGTTGCCATTTTGCAATTTCCGCCAACACGATCAAAACACAGAAAAATGAGCTTATTAAACCCGTTACAGAATTTACAAAAGCATACCTTTGGAATGAGTTGTTAAAACGGCGACAACATAAGGCATTGCTTTCCTTTACGCCACTTCTTTGCCGTTTATACTTTTGCAAATCAAGTAATAAGAATTGCAACAATAAGTACAAGAAACGAATTGTTGCCCTTTAAAATCGTATCAGTTAACTATCACCAGATTTGAACTATTTCACAGAATGTCTTTAATGGATATTTTAGTGGACATTTTATTTTCATTTTATTATTCACTATTATAGCGGAAAAACTTTAAATAAACTGGAAGTAAACAGACATAAATCTTATAATTATATTTTTTTAAATCCTTGTTACAAATGCTACGTTAAAAATAAACGGAATATGACTGTAGATAGAACAGAATGAACACGCATGCGCATTATTTTAATTTATTTACATCGAAACAGTGGTTTCTTTACAATTTTGTTATTAACGTAATTATTCGTTTATTTACAAACATTATTTAGTGAATTATCTACAGATAAAGAACAGATTGCATGGAAATAAATATTATATAGATAATCATAGCAGTTTGTATATATTACTGCAGTGTTTAAATTTAAAAAAACAGTTTCACTAACAATTTGTATAAAATAAATCTTATAAATATGTAAATTATTTGTTAAATTTCGCAATGTATTTATATAACTTTCGCGAAATTTTGTAAGCTAGAGAGTTTAGTCCGTTTATTGATCACAGATGGTCGTGGTTGCAGATGGTGATTCTGTGCGTGACCGAGATCCGATATCAGATAATCTCCACCTGGGCTAACTAATGCAGGAAAAGGGTTACCGGTTACCGTCACTGTTACGTACATTGACGTAGATATATTAGTTCACTGATCATTAATATTGAAATGTTTTGCTTTGAACGGCGTTGAATGACTTGTGTGCAGTTAAAAGTAGCATAACTAGATATTACAATTCTGTACTAGTTTCTTTCTTGATTTTCCTTTCCTAAACAAAATCGACGAATATAAATATAAAAATTTAATAACACTCTTACAAAAGAGGACAAAAAACCTTTCCTAAGAGGGAAGGTGTCATAGCTTAGAAATTTATTAACTTAGAGATTCGTTTTCCTTCGACAGTACCGTGTTATAAGTTAGGGATCGATCTGTGTAATAAGATAGAGATTCCGTACTGTGTATTAACTTACATACTACAGTTCTGTCAAGTGTGTTGTACCGTGTGTATATGTTGCCGACGTCGCTGCTTGCAGGCGCTTCAGTATCTTTTATTTAACAAGTAGAACTCGCTTAATTAAAGAAAGATATAAAGTTGATTTGGATAAGTTTTGTTCTGAAAGGCTTATGTGCAATGCTGTAAATGTATACTAATTTACATATGTAGTAGTAATAGTAATAATAATATAAAACTATTGTTTGAAGGCTGCTTTATTCAAACCATATCCGAATTGAATTAAGAAAACCACTCTAAATTAATGAATTAATTATTAATTAATGAATTCATATAAACTTACGTTGTTTTTTTCAATACAACACCAATATTTCTATTTTTCTATACAGATAATTGTCATAAATAAACATTTAGATATGTTGGTGTCCATTATGTCCAACTGTTTCTTTACTAATTACCAAGAACAAGAAGTATGGTTTTATTAATGTTTAATCCATACAAATGATTATTATTTTAAGGATTTTCTTGTTTATAAAAAATGTCTTATTCTATCCTTCAGAATGGCAAAATAAAGTAATAATAAAATTTAAAAACATAATTTCTGAAGTATTTTATTATAGAAAAATACTAGGACAAATGAAAAAGATATGAAATTAAGAAATTTTAGAGATTTTTTAAAGATCTAAACCGAATTGTTGAAAAATATAACTAAAAGCAAGAAATTTTGTGTTATATTTCTGAAACGTTTGTTTTACTTTCTAACACAGACACTTAGTAACGTTTAAATAATATGATAAAAATTCGCCGCAAGCAGTTGTCTCGCTGACGTGATAGAGCGAATTTCCAAAACAATTTTTCTTTATCTCACCCTTTTTGACATTCTGATTCTACCATCGTAATCAGGATTAAAAGCTGCACATACCAGCAGTTACAACTTTCAAATTACGTTGAAAACACAACAAATTATGTAGTGTGATGCGTGTTTTATTATTTAGATATTTAATATTGAAAATATATATAATAATAAAAGAACTGTTTTTTTAATGAGTTCTACTTGTTAGATAAGAGATATTGAAGCGCCTGCAAGCAGCGGCGTCGGCAATATATACACACGGTGCAACACACTTGACGGAACTGTAGTCTCTAAGTTAATACACAGTACGGAACCTCTATCTTATTACACAGGTCGATCTCTAACTTATAACACGGTACTGTCGAAGGAAAAACGATTCTCTAAGTTAGTAAATGTCTAAGCATTTACCGGTTACCGGTTACCGTCACTGTTACGTACATTGACGTAGATATATTAGTTCACTGATCATTAATATTGAAATGTTTTGCTTTGAATGACGTAACACATCCCCCTGAGCCAGGAGCATTTATTACTAAGCGCAAAATAATATTTACCTTGAGAAAATTACATTTAAAACGATATTTAAATACTGCAAGTAGGCCTTCCTTGGAAAATGAAGAACGCCACAGCCGTTAGATTGTAAATATTTTTGTATTTACAGAGAAGCAATAGAAGTGTAAAATACAGAAAAACCATATAATGTTAGAAGTACTTAACAGTCCAGAGAAAATATTAAAAAATAGAATTACAAATTTGTAAACAGGTAGTACGAAGTTAACTGGAATCGACGCTATCGCGTGATTGGAGCCGGGAATTGGAACAAAAAATTGTGCAACGTCAAAAATTTCACAGAATACTTTAAAGGTCTAACATCGAACATCAGGAGAACGGTTGCGTACATTAAAAGACTTGTTTTAAAATTTAGTTGTAATACGTGAACATATTAAAAGTGAAATTAAAGTATCGATAGGTCGTTATGTTTTTCCTTATTTTTTGCAAGAAATCATTAAACCGTTTTGAAAATTTATTCTGTTATATTTCGTTGTCAAAGGAATTTTTATAAATTATCAGAATAATTTTTGCTAACTTCAATTAAAATCAGTTCTCCAAAGGACTTCAGGATCTTTAAAATTTAAGAAGTTCCTGAATCCAGAAGCCGATGGAAAAGTAATTACTGACAGTAAATAGAGAATTTGTTACAATTAACCAAGTATGATTATGAATTGAAATAATAGTAGTAACGCCTGGGAAGTAATAATGAATAATTAATTCATAAAACTAAATTAAATAAACAGTTATAATTATAAATTTCATTAAATAGACGTGAACAGAAATTAATACAAAAAAGACTATTGAAATTAATAAAATTATAAAAATATTATATATAGTAGATACATTTTTATGCGATTTCAATTCAAAGAAAGTTGTTTTATATATTAAATAGAACTAGTATGGTAATAATGTACTCAAAGTAAATAATATTATCAAATTTTAACCGCAATGGAGAGATTGTCCAAATTATATGAAAGGGTATGTAAAGTTTCCTTTGATATTTTAAATTGACAATGCTAAAGCAAAATTTGCACAAAATATACATAACAAATCTATAAGAATATTTGTACTTTTATGGAAGTAATTATGTGAGTATTTACATTTAAAGAGAAAACTACTTGAATCATTTTTCCTAATTAACCTTTTGCGAGATTCACACTAAGAAATCACGTCTGACTTAACTTTACACTATTTGAAAGTGAATATTTAGTTTAATCAGCGTTACTCTATTGTTAAAACCATTTTACTTATTAATAAATTAAAAAGATATTCGCATCTCGTTCATGATTCTTATTTATTCAAGAACTTTCTAATTTCAGAGACGCGTGCTAGAGGGCGTTACAAAAGCACAAACAGACGTTTAAGTGGAGCGAGTTAATAAAATCAATTCAAATTTACAGTTTTACAATAAAGCGTTTTAGTGCAGTTTTAAGTTGTGCCCGCTTTGTTGTGGGTTGCGCAAATGACTGAGAGGTTAGGTTAGGTCAATGCTGACTGGAGTGTTGCAATGCGTTTTGTTTGATCGAGCTAAAAAGTTTCTGTTTTCAGTCAGCCTCGAGATCGCTGCATCGTCATTTTACTGACGGACGGCCGTCACATTAATTTTAAAATAGTTATATGGTTGTTTATTATAAAAGGAGGAAGACAAGAAGTAAAACATTGTGTGTGTGTGTGTGTGTGTGTGTGTGTGTGTGTGTGTGTGTGTGTGTGTGTGTTGTGTTCTCCTTAAGTCCAATTTGATGTCTAAATTTAGCCTTTTTTTGTAAAAATATTTTGTTAAGGAGATACAAAAACACTTCAAAATTTATGATACATTAAAAAAACTGAGCGATTATTTTCTGCCAGATTAACAAACAATTTAAAAGTACTCCAATTTTGAATCATTTTCTGTTTATTATTATTATTAAACAAAAATTTAGCGTGTTTTGTTAATTAAATTGTTTTAAATTCCTTTTCGAAATTGCACTGATTGCAATAGATTGCCACCACTTTCCAATTTTATTTGAAACCACACAAAAGACCTCAATAATTCAATGTTAAAGATGGGCGCCCTTAAACGTAAAATATTAATATCAAATTAAAGGATTTACAATTACAAAGTCCAGTTTTGGCTAAAAACGTTAAAAAGACAGTTAGTATGACAGTCCCTTACACTACACGTTTATAGTCTTTCTAAAGTGTCTCCAGTAGTTCATAGTAACTGGATGTATAGTTTCATTTAACCCTTGATTTACTTATTAATATATTTGTATCTATTTGAAGTTTCTGAAAATTTCTACAAATTTTTTACGCCAACATTTTGAAAATATAAATCGTTTAGTTCCGATAATTTGGAACAAAAATATTAGCAACGTTACAAATTACTGAGATTTACTTTGG
Source organism: Callitettix versicolor (assembly GCA_022606455.1). NCBI lineage: Eukaryota > Metazoa > Arthropoda > Insecta > Hemiptera > Cercopidae > Callitettix > Callitettix versicolor. Next base: position 58,215,820 of record CM040184.1, on the reverse strand, counting down.
TTTACGTATATTTTACGTGAACTAGGATAGTGAATCCACAAGGAAATATTGATAGCTTTTTTTTGTTATTTTAAGGCGAAAAGCACATTGAGGCTATTATCGCCTCCCTAAATGTAAGTGTAAGTGTAAAGTGTTAAATTTATAAGTGTAGTATTGTAAGTGTAAATGTGTGTTAGACTCGGGTACCGCGAGAGACGTCTAAATCCTCTCAATAGGTGCAGCTAGTCAACAGTTACAAGTTTCTGTTCAACAGCTGCATTTTATTTTATAATTAGAAACTTGCTGATAAATGCCCATTTCATTCACCCAGATGATGTTAAAGTTTCAAAATTATTTGAAGTTTTTGTATATTAGTTTTTCTAGCTGTATAATTCAAAACAATAACATAACACATAGTTTCGAATGTTAATGAACACTTAAAAAGAAGGTTTGGTTTACTGGAAGCCACTCCCTAAGCCACTATCCCTCATCCCCCTGCTGGGTATTGCGATAGGAATTTTCCCTAAAATGTGCCCTTAAAGCCATAAAAATATACACAATGGTAACCGTAATATAGTTACGTTTATCTGCATATACTGCCATAAATTTTGAGTGTAAAAATAACACAACAGCTACATTAAAAGAAACCAAAATACGAGGGGATTTATACTATTTGATTTATATTTTCATTTAGTTTCTGTTCTGTAACTGTCTGTACATGATAACCTTGTCACTCAAATTATAAATTCAACTACGTCACATTGTAAGGTTCGGGGGTTTTAATGTCTGTACAAGAGTTACCAGAACGAACTGTAGGGTCTGCTCGGAACACTCATTACCTAAGGATCCAGGACACACAAGCACTCTCACTCTCATTGTTGGTGAGCCTTTCTCCCCCAGAAGACCTTGGCGGAGTACCGGCGACCCAGTTGCTACAAGTATATGGAGTAGAATGAATCACGTGGTACTGGTATGTCCCACAGGGTATACAGTGCGCTGTAGGTCGGCGAAACCAGTTCCCCGCGGTGAGAAGTGATGCAACGCTCGGTAACAAAAATATTGCGGAAATATTTTTTGGATTGTAGAAAAACGGTCTGAAACTTGCTGATAAACTGCCCATTTCGTCCCCTCAGATGATGTTAAAGTTTCAAAATTATTTGAAGTTTTTGTATATTAGTTTTTCTAGTTGTATAATTCAAAACAATAACATAACACATAGTCTTGAATGTTAATGAACACTTAAAAAGAAGATTTGGTTTACTAGAAGCCACTCCCTAAATATGTAATAAACTTGGACAACTGAAATAACAACTAGGCCCTTTGTTTTTTGTTAAGGATAAAATAACATTTCCTTCCACTAGTAGCAGCACTTAAGAATGCATAAAAATTGAAATTTAAAGATATTTGATGTAATTGTAATGTGTCGTAGTTATTTAAACATAACCTCAAAATTACGTAACGAAAAACAGAAAACAAAAGTGAAAAAACTTGAATTCTCACCGAAGAGGGAGAGGGTGCAACTCTTGTTTTATTAGGCTATATCTCGAAATTTTTTGGTAGTTTAATATTCAACGCATTTTTAAAAATGGGTTTAGACATTGAACTGACTAGACGTACAGCCACCATTATGAAAAGTGTGCTCGATATTATTATGGAGACGTTTGAGTAAATTAACAGTACTTTAACTGCAGTTAAACACTTTGCCGCTAGATGCCATCTGCAGTGAACGCTCATATATATCTCACAAAGGTTATCATTCTGGTACGTTTATATTCAGTAGTTTAGATTAATCTATTAGTTTGTCTCTTTTCAATTGAAAATCATGGACTGTTGTGGAGACTCATGTGTGGATAAAATATATCGATTTTCTCTCCTAGGTGAAACTATAAGGTCCGGTTCGATGGCATACTTTGTGAAAAGATTTAAACTCACGTTGCTATGGCAACCTGTTTCATGATTACCTCTAACCCTTCCTTCTGTAGTATGGAGTGACCTGCATACACAGGATACGTACAACGAGTGCCGATGCTTTATAAGTACGTATAGGTACATGTACAGAGACAGGGAAGAATGTCTTATGTTTTTCAGTAAACCTCTAACATAAAAAAAATTGTGAACTAAAAGCAAAAATCTTGTATCATGTTTTCTCTTCCATTTTGTAAATTTTAATTTTGACAAATTGTTCGAAAACACGACAGATTAACATAGCCTACCATTATAGCCTACCATTATTACAGCCTACCAGCTGTTCAATGAAAACAGCTGATCTTTACGAGTTAGTATAAAACAACTGATCTTTTAATATAACTACCAAAATTAAATTAACGATTGGTCAAATGTCTTCGTTATTTCAGTAGTGCCCCACACGAGCAAGGTCCCCGGATCAATCCCGGCAGGAAAACAGAAATTTGTTAATTATAATTAATTTAATATCAGATTTGCGACGTACAAAATATGCTGTCAATATAAACATGTTCCTCGCATCACGCGTCCTGCGAAATCTAACATCAAAACCGGTCCTAAAACATGATACATGTTAAAAAAGCATTTACTGCTGGTATAAATTTTAAAAAATAGATTTTGGATAAGAAAACAATTTACACGTAATTTTATTGTCCGTAATATATTTTTATCAAAGATTAATAATTTTATTAATTTTTGCATAAGCACTTTCTTGCTCTCATTTGCAGCAGTTTTGATTTTACTCAGATCAACTATTCTGTTTTCATATGTTAACAATGTATTGGCTGCTGGGGAGAATCAATTCATAACAAATTATTGTTATACCGGCAGGTGCTGAAATCGGTTTGGACATATGGGATTCAACTTTGGGGATGTGCAAAGAAGACCAATAATACAGACATTCCAGAACAAAGTGCTTCGCTGCATAGTTAATGATCTGTTATATGCGAGGAGTGATAACCTGCACAGAGATCTCAAAGTGGAACTAGTCAACGAAGAAGTGAAGAAGCACGCAGTGAGGCATGGACGACGCCTCTCTAGACATTTACATCCTGAGCTGCGCACTTTGCTGGACACTGGTACGGGAGGTAGACGACTGCGCAAGACAAAGCCACTGGACTTAATTGTTAATTGAAAGTTACCAATGGGTTATATCTCTTAAAGTGTTTTTTATAATAAAACTAAATTGCTAAATGAGTACATCCTCAATTGTAATGTATATAATAAATTAATAAATATAAAAAAATGTTGAACTCAATATACTCTGTATAAATATAATATCCTTGTTGTACTTCTTATTTTGGAAATTAAAACATTCAACCGTTTGGATTACAAAAAGTCTTCATTGACAGAAGCTCAATATAAATCATAGGTTATCGACTTAATATTGAGAGCTGAAAGTTTGCGAAAAACATTAGTATAAAAAAATTTTAAAAATAACAGTAAATATTGTACCGACCGTTATTAGTCTAGTTATTAGGCTTTGTGTCTGTATATTTGGGGCATGGTGGTCGATGTGGCTAAGGCACCAGTCAGTCTGCTGTGTCTCTTAATCTGAAGGTTCTTACTTCGAGCCGCAGTTACTCCAGTTTCTTTTCCCTCACTGATAACGCTAATCTCTCGTCCTCATTAGTCTAACGGGCTTAAAATAAAGTATGGACAACAATAAAAAAAATAACAAAATTTCTGTATTTTCCCATCCCTTTACAGTAGAGTAAACATATTAAAAAAGGCGAAGGTAAACACTGATATTCATTTAGTAATAAATATAACACATAAATTTTTATAAATAATTTAAAAACTTAAATTGAAACATTTAAAAAAAATTTATTTCCGCTTCATTGTTTATGTTCACTTGACCAATGATAAATTAAATAATGTGGAAAAAATACAGTTTGTAACATACTCCATGAATTGAAATTAATCATAGAGTTTCTGCCGAAGAAACGATACCAGAAATCACGCTGGTTGTAGCATTGTAGCAATCTAATACATTTAATTACACTTGTTAAAAAAACGTGACCATTGAAGTTAGGTTGGACGTTGGAACTCGCGATCTAATTGTATAACAGACTTTCGTCATCCAGTGTACACTTGGCGTAGAGTTTACCATCGGGTCAACTTTATAACCGTCATAGAGTACGACATGTGCTGGCTTCCGTATTAGATTCGAGGAGAAAGTCCAGCTACTTGAGAACATAAAGTGATAGGCCTAACAAACATATTGCGGATGTTGAAGCAATTTTACTAAGTAAGGAAAGTCAGTGGGAATCGGAATACCAGAAGAAAGACGGTAAAATAAGATATACTTTGCATAGACGTAGTTGCGTTGAACTGGAACTAAATAGTTTCGCATAGAAATTACATTGTCAACGTTTGAAAGTGACGTAGGATTTCTGAGCTACACGCTTTTGTATTATCAAAACATAAGGTCGGGTGATCATCAATTGTGGAGCGAAGCGGACTGGGCATTCCAAACTAACCGTTTTTAATGTAAGTGCTGCCACTGAAAACAAAATGGTGCTGAATGACGTCACATGGCCCTGTTATGCTTTCAGTGACCGCACTTATATTAAAAGCAATATTTGAATACGTAATCTGCTCCACTCAGAGCAACTCTGCACTGCATTTTGTGGCCTCCAGATCTAAACGGGAATAATTGAATAATTAAGGATTACTAAATAGACGATTGGAAAAGAAACAGTATTAAGGAAATCGATAACTCGGTTAGGTCATTCCGCAAAATTAATGAACCAAATTTAATATTCAGTCTTGATAGACAAATACGGTAAAAACATATACAAAAAGTTTCTGTTTTACAAAGTTAAAGTTTGTAGCTAAACGTCTACTAGATTGATAAAATATCCAGTTGTATATTTACGTTTTAAAACGTGTAATAAACTTAGAAAGTTTCCAAAATGTTTTAGTGAATTCTTTTAAAAGATCTAAGTACAAAAATCAAAAATCACTAGGCCTATAGTAAATAAAAATGTCTGACGTGTTAGGCTTGTAAATACACATTACACAAAATTACAAAAAAGTTTTGTCAAGATATGATCTGGTTGTTTAAAACTTTTTAAGTGAATTAATAACATTCGCGTACATTTCATTCTAGACAACGGTTACGTTTTTGAACAAGTAGTATTAAGGAATTTTGGCCTTGTTGTCACTACCGAAACACAATGGCATCCATTCAGTCATAATTAGGAATATATTGTTACCGACAAATCTTTCAAAATAAAATCGATTATGTTTTTGCAACAATCTTTGTTCTTTGTTGAAATTATTGAGCCTTGACTGAACCGATTGACTGACCTAACTGATGTGGGCGGCAGGATATTCTCAAGGCCTGATGGCCTAATAGTCCTCTACCATATTTAGCTACAGATGACGATTTGCAAACAAAAAGAATATTGTAACTTTTACAATGCCCAAGTTTTAAAAAAATGTATATTTATTAATAAGTGCTTACCAAATTTGATTTATACAATAATTTTCGTTAACGTCACGTGACTTTCAGCTACATTATAAGTGAGGTTATGTAGTATTTAAGTACAGGGAAAGATTTGCAAACAAATTGAATATTGTAACTTTTATAACGTCCAAGTTCTAAAAAATTGTAAATTGTATATTTATTAATACCTACTCGACCAAACTTGATTTATACAATAATTTTCACTAACGTCACTTGACACTCAGCTACATTATAAGTGAGGTTATGTGGTATTTAAACTGTCACGTGACACTCAGCTACATTATAAGTGAGGTTATGTGGTATTTAAACTGTCACGTGCTATGCATAGAGTGTGGTGAAAGTGTTGGATTTACGATAGTCTATTGGCGTTTTAATAGAAACATGTCTGTGTTGGGTGAAAGTAGAGGAAGTTGATTTAATAAAATTAATTAAAATGTTACCGTAATCCGTTATACATGCAGTTAGCAAGTCAGATTCGACACACAATAGCGCATGAGCAGTTGAGTTATTCGTGTGTACATGCAGTACCATTGTAAAGTAGGATCGAAGGAATGAATTGCCGATTACACTTTGAATTCATACAAGAAGATTACTTTTTCTAACATATTCTTGTTAATTTTGAATATCACTGTCACTTCAACTTTATAATAAATTCAAACGTTGAAAAAATTTTGTATCTTATACTTAAAATTAAAAAAAAATATGTTTTCCGTCCTTCACTTTTGCAAAAGACATATTTCAGTTATATCGATTATTAACGAACTGTAGTTGACGGAAACGTTAGGTTAGGTTATGGCTCATCATCATATGAGACTTTGATGGTGCTAGGTTAGGTTAGGTTATGGCTCATCATCATATGAGACTTTGGTCATGCTCACGATTTATGATCCGATTCAATAACACATACATTACGTGTTATTCTTGCAATATGGAATACATTTTTCTGTGATATAACGTATAAATCTAATTATATTATACATATCATTTGAATCTGTTATAAGGTTAAAAGAATTTCTTTCGGAAATCATGATTAAAGACATTAGTAAATTAGAACAAACTCAAAACTGTTAATTTGGTTTTGTAGCACTGGATCAATTACCCAACAATATAGAAAAGAATTGAACGTTTGCCGTCATTTTGAAATATCAAAATACAGAAAGATTTATTGGTTAACGGGTCGTAGTTTTTCTTATCAGCTAAAACAAACTACAGATCTTTAAACTAGTATAGACTTACGGTATTCAATTGTGGGGTTGTGCTAGTCAAAGTAACAGAAATATTCATTGTTTTCAAAATAAACTACTTTGTGGTATCGTCGATGCTCCTTAGTACATCCTAAAAGACAACTTACATAAAGATCTTGAGGTTCCAACTGTCAATAATGAAGTCACGAAATTGACTTAAAGTCACGAACAAAGACTACATCAACACATCTGTGTCGAAGCCCTCCAGCTAGTCAACAACAATGGCTTAGTCAGAAGATTGAAAAGAATGAAACTGTTTGAACTGCTGTAGTTATGAAGTCACATTACTAAAGAGTTAATTATCCTAGACTAAGAGATTATCAGTGGATGAAGCTTTGTAATTACTGTATTAATTTAGGTTAAAAACGAATAGCTTATTAATGTCGTAACTAGATCGCTGTGGTAGATCGCTATGCAATTTCCGCAAATTCGAGATTAACACTGTCGGATTCGTTAACAACTAATCAAAAACAATGCAGAGTGAATTTTGTTTTCGTAAGTTAAGTACAAAAAAAACTGTTGAATGTTTTACACTGTTACAAAGTTAAACTTTTACAAAAAATCGTCGACTATGCATGCAACTAAACCATAAGTATTTATTGCAAGTAACTAAGAAAAATGCAAAAATAAATCAATGCATTTATAACCACTTTATAGCTACTTAGGAAAGTTTATGATATTCAAAGGAGTTCATCTTGTAAAGAATCTACAATCACTATTACTGTAGTACTACAAGTATGTAACCGTTAATGAAATAATAACGCGTTTGTATATTTCCATAACTTTTTTGTTTGAGTCTTGCCAACCAAGGTTTCACTCGTTAGAGCATTGTCAAGGCCACTTAACAGACTAAAGTTAAAACAGCTGATAAAAACGTTATATTTATACATTATACAACATTATAAAACACCTAATTTGGATAAAAATGGTGTGTACAAATTAACATGTAAAATTTTTGAAACTGGTTATGCCATGAACAAACTTATCGTAAATTCAAAATTAGAGTAGAACACGATAAAAATTTGACGTTGAGCTATGAAGACTCTAGTTTTGCTAACCACGTAAGAGTTCATAAAGATGTTTATAAAGATATTATATGTGTATCCAAGAAATTAAATAATTCAGATAATGTAGAAATAATGTTTTTAGTTTTGAGTAAATCTGTATTATTTTTAAACGAACAATTTGATTTAGGTTATTCACCTCTTTTAAAACTGTTGTGTTTTATTATCCCTCCTTCAAGTTCTTAGGCCTGTATAATATGTTTTCCCAAATAAACATATAATTTTGTATCAGCTGTTTTAACTTCAGTCTGTTATGTGGCCTTGAAAATTCTCTAAAAAGTAATTTTTTTAAGGCGAAAAGCACATTGAGGCTATTATCGCCTCCATAAATGTAAGTGTGAGTGTAAAATGTTTACAAACACTTTACACAATATTTTCTTAACAAGTCGTAAGTGTAGTGTTTTAAGTGTAAGAGTTTGTTAGACTCGGGTACCGCGAGGGACGCCTAAATCCTCTTAATAGGTGCAGCTAGTCTGAACCCGCCCTGCGAGGGCTAACAAGTGAAACCTTGGTTGGCAAGACTCAAATAAAAAAGTTGTGTAAATATACAGCCGTGCTATTATTTCATTAATATAATAGATTTCCACCAAGAACCAACGATCTTAAGTATAAATATATAAATATTCTGGTTCATTGTTTATTTTGTGGTAAGACCTAATTCGTTGCTAGCAGTTCGTTAAGTTTCATGCGGTATTTCAAGGTGTTTGAAAGTTTTATTTTGGTTGAATATAATGGACCACACTAAAGTTCGAAACGCATCAGACCATAAAGGAATGCGGAGGAACGGGCTGCGAATGTTGACCATTTCATCGGAATCGGATACGTAGTGATGTAGTGAAAGTGGTTGCGTGCGCGTGTGCGTGCTCCGATTGCGTCTCTATAATCGCATCCGGTCTTAACACTAGTTTGGCTTAGCACAGCCACTGTACTGGACAATGCAACTTTCTATTGTCGTCGGTTTACTTTGGCTTACAAATGAACTTGTGCAATGTCAACTGCTAGGCGACTATATGGTCGCCCGAATAAATATAGCGTTTAAAGACAAATCCTCCGTATCCTGTGTCGTCCTTGTATGGAAGGGTGTATTCAGGACGCAACGTAGTCCTATAGCGTATAAGGAAATATACGATCGTCAATAACACCATAGGAAATTCAAGTTAGTTAAAGCCTAACTAAATTATAATAATAGTGGAGCAAATTTCAATTGGGCAAATGTAAATTCTATTTGTAACATTGGTTAGCTATAGAAATATTTATCAAGAAATTGATTGATCAAGTAGTTGATTACATTCGTTGGTTAAAATTGTACTACCTGTAGAAAGTTGTGTCATAGACTCGAGCCAACACGTTTATTTATCTATGAAACAGTCACAGATTACGCCTAATATAGAAACTACGGTAAATGGACGCACACGTTTCATGCAAGCCTACTTCTTATTAATTGTATAACAAAGTGTTTTTGTACAAATGCCAACTGAACTATGCAACCTGATAGTTACGGTTCTTTCGTAAGTGAACGAAACTATATGAATTGTGCAACCCATGTTCTACATTCATTACACCGTGAACATAATTCTGTACAATTAATTACAATATGAACAATCGTTTTGTAATTATTCGAAAATCGTCAATCTGAGCAGCCATTATGATACGCCATGACGAGAGACTTTGCTCCTGACCTATACATCATATTATATACATACAATGAAAGATATTTTCTTAACAAGATATTTCTATTGTTGTTCAAAGATATTTTGCATTGTTATGAATCAAAAGTAACTAAAACTGACTGTGGAGACATTAACTATAGCTGACTGAAATTGTTGAAGCTGATTGAACTTTGTTGTAATAATCACTATCATTCCTGATTAATTTCAAACAGTAAACACACATTCGGTGTTTTGTGCTGCAGTAATAATTTTGCTCACTATTTTGTTATCGCATATTTAAAATTTGATAACATATCAATAAATTTATGTTGTGTTATTTAATTACTAACAATATTATAAGTAGTTAAACACCTTTTCTAAAATCATTATCTAAAAATATCTCAAAACATTTCAGTGTTACAAAACTAATATTCCTTTTAATGTTATTTACCTAATTCAATTTATAGATTTTATTTAATAAATTATTAGTTTTTACGTTTAAAAATGAAATAAACGACACCACTAGCTACGTTAGCTGTGCTCGATTATAACCCTTAGCCTCTTTTACTCACGGCTTGTCTGATGTGTATAATACTTCAGCAATACTTAATAACGTCATTCGCTTCGCTTGCATCAGCGCAGCCTATACGTGTAAGGTCATTATTAAAAAAACTCGTAATTTATTTGAACGTAGGTGCAGTTTAAAGGAAATTAAAGTGCATAAATATAAAAGTTTCTAATTTGTAACAAGACTGAAAGTGTGAAATAATTTGTGCCAGTGAGTCAGTTAGTAAAACTTTACAGTGTGAAGTGTTAAAGATTAATTTATGATTGGATTTTCTTTTCGCTGAAATATTCCGGATGGCAAAACTTTCTTTGTTTCTACCCCAGTTATTGCAATGTAGTTTAGTGACTACTTCTCTTAACTGAAATAAAATAAAATTCCTTAATTTAATTTAAAATGAAATAAACTAGTTTTATACTTGCATTAAAAAAGTGACAAGTGCAAACATAATAATATAAACGTAATTTATATTTCTTTATTGTATTTGATTTAGTCTCCATTAAAATAAGTTACTTGAAAGTTTGTTTTAAATGCTTTACTTTTATTTATAATATTCACTAACATCTTAACACAACAGTTGTATGATAATTTGTCGTTCTTAAATCTAAACGCATTCAGGGTAAACATTTTTCCGATAATTTGTGCTCAGCAATGTGCAGATTAACAATTATTTTTAAAACATTAAAATTTAACTTCAAAGATTTTAATGCCTTATTTTGTGCTGAAATGAAGTCCGTCCTTTTTTGTTTGCACGCAAGTAGCGTAAAATTATAAATGTGACACAAAAAATTAAGAATTGTTTTTACGTCTGGAAAAATTTTTTGTCAAATTTTTTTGAATTTGAAATAATAGTAATAAAAAAATGTAAACGGTGAACAAAAGTCGTTAAAATCAGTCTAAGTTCCTTAATTAAAAATACTTTTATACACAATTTAAAGTATACACAAAAACAAAGTAAATAATAAACACTTACATAGAGCGAAGGGCGCATTATATATAACACTGCACTAACACAGGCTTAGACACAAATAGCAAGCCGACAGCAATAGCCCCACGCTTTTATAACTTCACGCCTCCCGCCTTTCTCCACCGTTCAAGTCTCTCATTGCGTGCTGTATTCGGTCTCTTTTGAGGCCCGAAACTACAGCCTAATAACAAATTTGTTTATTAAAATACCAATATATTGTTGGAAATTGTGCATGGCTTGAACGTTTGGAGAAAATATGAATTTTCACTGCAATAATCAAATGAGTAAGTTGCATTTTTCTTACATTTTGATGAAAATATAAACATTTTAACTGTTCGCTGAAAACTATATTACAAAAATATTGTAAACAATTTTCAATCTTTAAAAATCGATCTTGAAATGTTGAAATATGTGTCTTTAGGACCTTTGTATACACCTGGTTACATCTAATATACTCTTATTGAGCTATTTAAATTATATTTGGATTATATATATATATATATATATATATATATATATATATATATATGAGTTTTCCCATTTCTTATCAACTTCTGTTTCAAAAAAAAAAAACTTTCTAAAACTGTTCTAGACAAAACCCCTTAAAAGTAACAAAAATTAGGTTTTCTCAAAACCTCAAATATTGTTCATTTCGTATATAAATATTTATAACTTATATCTCATTTCAGCGTACCGGATTTAAAGTAAAAAAAATTAATTGTGGTATTGTTTATAACCATTGCAGCAAAATTTCTTAATTTCAAAATGGTTCAGTGACTAAGTTATGAATTTTTAAACAATATATGACCAACATTTTAACAGGACTATCGAACAGATTTTGAGAATGTAGGCGGAATTCTGTGTTTTTTTACAATATTTAGTGGAAATACTCTTAACTGAGTGCAAAATTGTTTGTGTACAGTACCACATTTTACACTGGTAGAGATGTGTTTAACCTTGAAAAAACTCAAGTATTAAATATTTTACTATCAATAAAATGCTAAACGATGGTTAGGTGTGTCTGTACCACTAATATCATTTTTATGAATAAAGTTGTGTTATCCCTTAACAGTTTTGAAAATGAACTAACTCTAATGAAACTTGAAAAAATAGATTATTTATAAATAGACAAAATAAGTTATAAGCACTGTAAAAAACAACATAATTGTAAAACTTTACACATTAAAATACACTAACCCAATAAACATAACTTTAACTAAAATATTATTTTCATTTTAAATGTAAGACATTGAGAGTTTTCCATAAGCTATATAGACTCTCGTACAAAACGTAGTGCACACTAGAGGAGAAAGGTCAATGAAAGTTGTGTAGATTCGCGAAATAGACATATCTACAGAGTTAAATGGTTGTTCAAAATTGAGTAAAAATATTGGAAATATCTGCAGAAAGCGTAGCAGAGGCGACTTCAGAAATGCAAACACGAAAGTACGTTGAGAAAGCTGTGTCCATCGGGTAACGCGTGATCGGCATATATTTAGTATTCAGCCGGACTTTAGCGCACCGCCATTTTGTTAGGAGCTTATTTACACGTTGGTCCAGTCAAATATACTCTATTTGTCGAGCTTGTTAATTATTTTGTTTTTTCAAGTTTAATTAATAACAGTCAAAACGTTAGCGCAAACCCCGCTGTAAAACCTCAACTCACACACAAACGAATGTTTGATCGTCTTTTAAAGTGGCAACAAGGAAACAGAAATTTAAAAAATTATAATTCTTATAATATTAATTCATTTTGTGGTATTTTATGAGTTCAACAATACTAACCATGCGGTATTTTGATGCTTGCTTCTCACATTCACTTGACATTTTGTGTTAACCGTGTCACAGTCATAAACCTCTTTTTTACTGTACAGAATGAATAATTTGCATATCAGCTGACCATGCTACAGCCAAATAAATAATGTTGTTAGTAGAATCATATGTTATAACTGCAGCTGTAAAGTCAGTTGTTATTTTTACATATGTTCTGTGTATCACAGTGATATGTTGTTTTCAAGTATATTTGATTTTTATTTATTTATTTTTTTAAGGAGCATGGTTAGTAGTGATTTAAGTAACAGTCGTAGTTCTTTAAAGAAAAAACTGAATTGTGTAAATAATATGAAAAAATATTTAAAGACATTAATATATTTTAATCAACCTAGATATCTTAAATAAACGAGTTGTTAAATTTGCAAAATGTAAATCATGCTCTACAGTATCTTAATTATAATTATTGGAATGTCTAAAGTAGGGTAAAAAGTTATATTAACAATTTTAGCACTGATATGTAAGCAACTGTAATATTATAACATCGCTTTCGTCTTCTAGCCAAACTGAAACTGATAATTTTGAAAATAATATAAGGCTTGTTTAGGCATTTAAAAGTGTTGGGGAAAGACAATCATCATGTTTTGTAATCAAACTGTTTCAACCTTCATCAGAACTTGCACTATATAAAAATCAAATGTCAAGAATGTTTTTATTAATTTTTGACTAGCTTACGTTTTTGAAGTGACTACTTCTTATGGCGGGGTATGGATATATGTTTTGCACGGGAAAAATTCTGTTTGCCGTCACGCATCACTCTCTTATATATATTTTTGTTTTAAAATGTATTTTTGAAGTGAAAACATGTATGTTCGCGCCATTATATTACTTACCCAGTCCAACTTAATTATTTAGTTTTGTGTCAAGTGTTAACTGTGTAACAGTGTCGTTTTATACGTTATTATATATTGGTAGGTGTAAATAATAAATATTTAAATGCTATTATACTACTTACCCAGTGCAACTGAATTATTTAGCATTCAGTTTTGTGATATGTGACAACAGTGACGTTTTAATAATATTTTATACTTTTTAATATAATATTTTAAATTTGAAAGTTTATGTGTGTTTTTTTGTTGTTATTCAATCACACATTAACTACTGGACAGATTGAGATGAAATTTAAAATGAACATGGTTTAGGTACCTGAGATGGATATAGATGTATTTCCGTTTTAAAAATCTGAATTCCTGTTATTATTTATTATAAAAGTATTGTTTATAAGCTTACATTTGCAATTATTTTAATTGAAACAATCTTATAATTCCAAACAACCTGCCTTTCCAAATCCAAATATTGCAGTTTCCATTGAAGTTAGCATTTACAATGACAATTAATACGTCACAGGGTCAGATATTAAGAGTAGCAGGAATACATTTGGGACTCCGTGCTTCTCCCATGGTCAGTTATAGCCTATTCTAGTCGAGTAGTAAAAATCTATGTCTTGGCAAAAAACCATAAAATCATATAATATTGTATTTAGAAATATATTAAACTGAAATGAACGTACTCATGATTTTGAAAATCGACTATAAATTTTATTTTGTGGTGTAAAATATATAGCCATAACCCGTGATAAGAAGTAGTGACGTGACTGCCACCTTTTGTTTATGCAGCTGTGTTATGTATATACTACAAATACACGCTATATTTTAGTACATTCAGTCAATTTATTCTTCAGAATTGTACACAGAGGCACTTAAGTTTTTTTACTCAAGGTTTATGCACACTGCTGCGATAATTGCATCAAATTACTCATAAATTAATAATTGTTTACTTGTATTAATTGAAAATATCACATACAAATAATAAAACATTATCTGAATATAGCTCTGTTACAAATATCTATACTGCACAAGATACATATCTACCCAGTTTCCAATTAATTCGATTAATTTGATGGGTAATACCGACAATCAAACCGAACAAATTACAACTCATAGACTAACAAGCGGAAGCTTGTCGCTCATAGATAAACTATGAAGACTCAGTTATTATGTAGGAATGTGGCAAATTTACTGTTAGTAGCACTTTACGTCATAAGTTCAATCATTACTTTCTTAGTACGACTTTCCTTTAGAGAGAAACAGATAATACATAGATTTAGTCATACTCAAGTTGTTAAATATATTCTTCTGAAGAATGAGTATATTTTGTGATAATTATGTTTTTATAATTCAGCGAGGCGGATGTACGTATTAAATTTCCAGTTCTTATTATCTTGTTATAATACACAGATCTTGTTTACTTGTCTCACAGATCTTGCCAAACACAGATCTTTTTTACTTGTCTCACAGATCTTGCCAAACACAGATCTTGTTTACTTGTCTCACAGATCTTGCAAACACAGATCTTGTTTACTTGTCTCACAAATCTTGCAAACACAGATCTTGTTTACTTGTCTCACAGATCTTGCCAAACACAGATCTTGTTTACTTGTCTCACAGATCTTGCCAAATACAGATCTTCTTTACTTGTCTCACAGATCTTGCCAAACACAGATCTTGTTTACTTTTCAATATTTCACAGCGATTACAAGAAGATGTTAATCTAGAGTTCAATTGTTGATTAAAACTGTTGTTTACATAAAAGTAACTGTTTATCCGTACAACTGAAGAAATGTATTGCTTAAAAAATTGTATGTGGAACTAGTCAGTTATTCCTGTTGGAAGAATCGTAACTAAACGCTCTTTTACAGGATTTATTATTGTTCATATACCCCTTCCTTTTATTGTCACACAAACCTTTTTTTTGTCTGTCTGTAAATCTTTCTTTTGGTAAAAGAGAAATTAAAAAAATAGTTAATGACGTATTGAAAGGGAAGTTAATGTTGTTTACGGATTTGAATTTCCCCCGAAATTCAGTAGGGCATTGAACAAGCGTGTGGAAATTGGTAAATTATGAGTTTTCTTTAAAATTTCTATAAAAAGTGAATAAACAAATCTAATTAGTATTTGATAAGGTTTTCAATTGATTTTATATAATTTAAAGTTTGAAAATCATTTTTTAGAATAGATAAAATTAAATTTTCTATAACGAAATATGTATTAACCAATGAGGTATAAAATAAGCAGTGCTTGTATATACGAAAAAAAATGACAACAAATTTGAAATTACTGTAGAGTTTCCATTAACTGTAATTTTCGGGACTGTAGGGATGACGGTTGACAGAAAAGACATATAACAGAAATAGACCACCCGTACTTTCGGCTATTTATAAAAATAACATACTATTTTCTGCTTATATCACAGAATATCTCATTATTGTTATCTTTGAAAATGTAGTAAATTTAAGTTCTCTATATAACTCTAGTTATGTATTATGCAAATTTTACATACATAGGTTTTTAATACAACAAATTAACCGTTGTTAATCTTTTGATAAGTATTCACGTAACTTTACGTGATCAACTTACACGCTGAATGGTATTATCACAAATAGTGTGACAGTGTTTAACTTTCAATAGAAACAGGTACAGTGTTTTGTTTTGTCTAAAAGGTTACTTTTATTATTTATTACAAATTATTTACAATTGAGGGCTGTTTTAAAATGTCAGTTAACAGAATTAACCTGACCTGACGGTTAATCGAGATACTACTCTATTACCATTGACTTTAATAATCATTTAAAAATATGTTTTACTAGTATGTAACAAATATGTTTTACAATTTCTACTGTTACCAAGGCAATATTGTACGTCGGTCCTCAAACCACATTCGTTAAGGATTTGAAATGACAATTGGACCGCACTCAGCGTGTAGTAATCTGAACAGTAAGGTTAGAAACACGTTATTCAGTTTTTCCATTTAATTTCGTTTTAAAAAACATAGAAAATTTAAAAACAAAGGGTAATTATCATTCTGATTATGCTGACCAGTTCTGCTTTATTATCACTTCATTTAAATATTATTTAATG
This sequence comes from Callitettix versicolor, assembly GCA_022606455.1. Lineage (NCBI taxonomy): Eukaryota > Metazoa > Arthropoda > Insecta > Hemiptera > Cercopidae > Callitettix > Callitettix versicolor. Next base: position 58,199,168 of record CM040184.1, on the reverse strand, counting down.
TAACAGTTTTAAAATATCTCCATTAAACATTAAAATAACTGATTTAACAATTGTTATGAATGGATATCTCCGTCAACAATTATCTGCATTTAACAATTAATTATTACGACTTGAGATTATGCAACCTGCGCTACTACTAATGTAACTTCTGAGCACGTACACTTTTGCACAATGGATCTGCCCAGTGATGTGGTCACCTTTTGGCAGGAGTTATTTGATTGTATTCTGTCGGGCCTGCAAACATACAATGCAGTCCTACAGGCCCTCGGTGGTCTTATTCTAGTTAGGTAATATTATTTGTATGCTTTACCACGCCTGTTGGCCAATACCATTACGCCTGAGAGCACAACTTTGGTTCAATGCAAATTTTGTGCTTTTATAATTTTAAGAAAAAAACTAGCAAGTGAAAATTGACAATAATTGTGCACACGCATGCAAACTTAATTATCTTTAAATATCTGTAATATAATGGGATATTTTATGTCTAAGGTTGTTGCTGAATTTAAGCGATGCAAACTGTTAATGTTCTTGGACATATTACAAACACCATTTTAAGGTAACAGATAAATTCACGGGCCAACAAAATCTGTTATTACTCTATTCTGAATATGACTCTCTATTACAAAAATAAATAAATATATAATTTATTTACGTGTTTGAGCAGAATACATCTAGCTTCAAGAACTCGCAACTAACATACAGGTGTCCAATTTAAAAACAAAAAACTATCATTACGTTTTGTGAGAATGAATACTAATATTATTTAATTAAACATGCATGTATATAATAGAAACTTATAAAACATTAACATATTAAATGAACTCGAAACTGTTTTAAGATGTTATGCTTTAATTATGCTAAAAAATACAATCAGCTTACGTCTTGCTCTATTTTAACCAGCTGTGATACAATTTCAGTGTTGTTAATTTTATAAACAAAAAAGAAATTGTAATATTTGCCACGCCTAAGATTAACATTTGTGAAGAACATTTCTGGAGTTTTTCAAATTACCTTCTCTTTATTTGTTTCACCCAACCTTGGGGTACACTAAATCAATCACTTTTTAATGTTCTGTGCCTTCCTCGTAGCCCAGTATTGCTTCATTCGTTGTGATCTTGATTTTATTTCTTCGTCAGAGATTTGGATCGTTCGCTTAGATTTGACTTTGCCTTGTAACCGTTGCTTCTTGTCCTTGGTTATTGTTTTGACTGTTATGTCCATGAACATAGTTTCAGTGATTTATAGTTCTGTTATGTCTTTCTCTGTTTCTCTAAACCAAAGTGGTTTGACTCTTTTATTGCGAAAGTAGTCAAATTTTTTTTTGGTTGGTCTATTTTTGTCCATTCGGAGGATGTGCCCATAACAATCAATTCTCCTTTTTCTTATTGTGTCTGATAGTGTTTCAGTTTTTTTGTAAAGAGTTTCATTACTGATGTGGAGTAATTGGTTGTTACGGAATTTTGGGCCTAAGATTTTTCGTAATATGTTTCTTTCTTTGATCTCCAGCCTTTCAAGTGGGCCCTGGGTTGTAAGAGATAATGTTCCAGCTGCATATAAGGCTTCTGGTTTAATTACCGTATGATAATGCCTTATCTTTGTAATCCAGGAAAGGGACTTCTTGTTGTATGTGTCTTTGGTAAATTGGAAGGCTAATTCAACTTTATTTCTCCTAGATTCCATAGCTTTTTTCTCTAGGGCGTTTCAGCTGATCCATTCCCCTGAAGAATTCCATTCAAATATTTGAATTATTTGACTATCTCAATGTATTGTTCTCCCACTTGAAGCTTTTTTGGTGGTTTTTGTATGTTTGTCAATATTCTAGTCTTTTCAAATTACTATTAATGCTTTTTTTAACAAAATTTCAGTTCAGTTTCCAAAAATAAAACTCTCCCATATGCATCTAATGGATGGTCTTTGATTTGAATTGAAAACAACGGGTACATGTAATGTATAAATGTAGTAAACTCTGGTATACTTATAATAAATGTATCTACATTTATCCTAAATTCTACATTGCAGATACACATCCTTAGACATGTAATTATGAACAGGTCCGAGTATGTGGCGAACTACTTGCTATATAAGTGTTTATGTTGTTTTATATTTTTTATAAACCCATATATGATGATGCAAGGTATCAAACCAGAGGGCCCGTTCGAAATGTCGCACTATGAAAGTTTTAAGTAAACACAGCCTTTTGAATAAGAGTAGTCGGTGGAATGAGGGCGGTAATTGGAAGGAAGGGAAAACATTTAAAAAATAAATTGAAAAACCAAAGATAAATGCACGATGGAACTAGAAATTATAAATATATTTCCTTAAAAAATATGTCCAAAACATGTGTTTGGTATTCGGAATGCTTGTCCCGGCTTGTACGACGGGCAGGGGTAGGGGACTGTCAGTAGGGCCACATAACCTACAAGTTTAATGACTTTTAAATAAATATTGAAATTGTTCTCAGCATATTATGCAAAAAGAGGCATTTTTAATGAGAGTGTCTATTTGTTATAAATAAGTTAGCTTCGTGAAATGTACAAAATATTGTATGATTGTGATGTCGCGCTTGCGCATCCATAATGCCGTTTTGCCTATGACAGTTAAAAGTGTCTTTTATGTTAAAATCCACAAACAGTAAGTTTTAACGCAAAATCGTTTTGCAATGTCAGAAGCCGGTTAAAAAATCTTTCTAAAGATACCTCATTTATGCCTGTACGAATTGTATGTGCTGAGAAAAAGGGATGTTGATTCGAGAAATAATATATATTTCTTTATTTACTACAAGTGACATATTTCTGTTTAAGAAATTTAAATATAAAGTCCATACTCTTTAATAATAATGGATCTTGTGATATTACAATATATACTATTGGATTTTTTGGTACATCACGAAACCCAATGTAAACTGCACTTTAGCAATACTCCAAAACTACCAATAGTAAAGTTGAGAAGCGAAAGTTCCATTATCGTGCAATAACGGGTTCCATCGGTTAGGATACGATACCCAATATTCACCAATTAGACACAGCCGTTGCTCTGTAACCTTTACTCCTAGCGTTGCTAATCTTTAGTCAGCTGATTGACGATATTAAATTCGAAACATGTTCCACTTTTACGCAATTACAAGCGTACGTCTAGAAACAGCAAAACACACTGTGCCAGGTAATAAATCCACCGACCTTGTGGTGCCTCTAGACTCTAGACATGTAGACTCTCGATTAAGTAACGCTGAGCCATTGTTTCATTATAACCAAGATAGATTGTTATAACATAATGGCGGCCAAATGACATTGCTAAATATTTTCTTTCCTGTATTGGGTGGTGGGCTAGGATTGAATGCAAGCGCCTTTAATAATGCTATGCAAAGGTTCGATTCAGTTAATATTTATTTTGCAACATTAACCCAGAAAGTAATGATACCTCATTATGACTTGGCACAATTCTAACTACCGGTTTGGTGTATTTAAAAGGATAAGAATTAGTTTAAGCCTGATACTTTTAGCAGGTTGTTACGATTCAAATTTTAATTCGAAATATACATTTGAGATTGAGCCAAATTAAATTGAATTCATAACTCCATTAATTCAGAAAGCGTTACCACTTGCAGTATTAAACGAGCAGCTATTTCAAACATTAGTACATAACGCTATTATAGATCATAAGAACAAAAACAAAACTTGTACATTTCTGTGCAAACATTTTGTTCAGATCAGCTGATATAAAACATGATGTGTTTCAATAAAGAAAATCCGACTTTTTAATATTACTTTTAAAGATTTTCATCGTCACTAGGTTTCTTAAATTTTTATGATTTATTCACAAAATATATAAATGAATTTGGATTACAAATATTTAAAATATCAAAAATACAAGAAAAAATTTTAGAAACACAAATTCTGTTTACTTTCCACTGATAATTTTCTAGTTTCTACCTGAAGCTCTTGCATTAAACTTTTAGAAAAAAATTACGGTTCACATATTTGTGAAATTGTTTTACGTGTTATGTAAAGAATGAGAAAGTGCTTGCATTCAGTTACATTTGTGGGCCGAACTTGTTTAAAAATAATGTAAGTTGATAAATTTACAAAAAAACTGAAACATTTAGAAAATGCACTATTTTCTTCAGTAAACGTGCAGTTTAATGAAATCGTCATTTACTTACTTTATATTCAAAATCTTTACATTTTATTTCAAAATCTTTCTTTGTATTGTATATGCAAAACCTTAGACGTAAAGTGTATTTCATATACAAATTAAACAACTCAAGTGCGAGATTAATTCTGTTAGAACCACTTCTTTTTACGTTAAAAAACCAGTTAAAACTAGATTTATTTCACAATTTCTGTTTAAATAAAAACATTTTATTAAAACAAAATGTAAGCCCCTAGTATAACTTGAAACCGACAAAATCGTACTTTTGATTATACCATCGTTTTTGTTACAACATATTTCAAGACCACCAACGCGTATAAAACAAACAAATATGGAGTGATTTTGATTCATTTTAAATGTAATATTATATTTGTTTTTAAATTCCAATACACTACTAGTGGACGTTTTTATTAAAATAAAAAATAATCACGACAAGTTGCTTCATCGTTTATTTTCGTAAACAGACGTGCAGAAGCAACAAATTTCTAGCAATAAGTTTTTTATTTCGTTTTTTTAACCCTACCTTTACCACTTATTTAATTTATACCATAGTGAATTCAGATTTTTAAAATATTTTATGTATTCTGATAACGTGATAGCATAAGATAAATAATGATATATATATATATATATATATATATATATTAGAAGTCCGCCATTTTGAAACGGTTAAAAGGATTTTCCGTTTATAAAAAACAATTTTTTTTACAAATTTTGAATCAAATCGGCGTAAACTAGCAAACGTTAAACTTCAAATTACACTGAAATTATGAAAATAATGAACCCCGACCATCGTCATTTTCGTTTTATTATTTTCAACGGAATTTGAAATTTTTTTAAATGCTAATTCATGTGGTATTTTAACACTTATCACGATGGTGAAATCAGATTTTCAGGTAAATTTTTTTTAAGAATTTAAACGGCTGCCATTTTTGAAAATGTTTTAATTTATATAGGTTAAATTTTAACAACTCTACAAAAAGTGATCTTTCATTTCAAAATAGGTGTAGGTCTTACCATGATGGGTTCTTACAATAACAGGTCATTTTCAATGAAAACTCACTAGCAGTATAAATCAATCTGTAAACATTTGAGAATTTGTTCCTTGTACACGCTTATTCGCATATACTAGTATATTCTACTCATGCATTCTTGTTTACATAATGGCCTCACTTCAATGAGTGAATCAAAGCAGTGTAGTTACGCGAAACTTTACCGTCTTAGAACAAATAATCGGAAAGAAATCTTCACAGCTGACAGAAATGTATTTAATTGCGGATATCCGGAAAGCAAAGCTCGTGTAGAGGAAGTGCTACGTGATAACAATCAGGTCAGGAAGTAAAACAAAACATTGGTTTTTACTTAAATGATATTTACTCGAGAAATAAATCATGTATGTACTTTGTATGTATCTGTAAATATTGTGCAGAAAATTGCTTAGAGGGAGATTCGCAAACTTTTATCCCTTTTATTAATTGACATGTTTGATTTATATTTCCGGCAATATTTTTTTGGCAAAAGAAAAGGCAACTTACAAACACAAATTGATTTTAGTAATGAGGTTTATGTAATAAAAACACTGTTTTAATCCGCCGTAAAGCTTAACTACTCGCTACTGATTTCGTTTTTACAGGACATTTACAAGTTATATACATAATAAGTAAACCAGTTTAAACGATCAGAAAATATTGAACCCGGTAGTGAGCGATAATAGTCTACTTTAATTACAACTAGTTTTTTATTTCATGAATTTCCTCATTTACGAGGTGTATTCAGAAAGTAACGAGAATTTTAATTTTTTGAACAAAATATTTATTTATTCTTCTACATTGATGTTGTCGCCTTCCAAATAGTTTCCATTGGAGATTATGCACTTATGCCAGCGCTTCTTCTAATCCTCGAAACACTTCTCAAACTCGATCTTTGAGATAGCCTTTAGTTCTTTCAGCGATGCGCTTCTGTCATCTACGGCTGTAAAACGACGGCCTTTTAAGGTTTTGGAAATGATAAAAAGTCACACGGAGCCACGTCTGGCGAATATGGAGGCTGGGACATCGTTACAGTACTGTTTTTGGCCAAAAATTCACGAACAAGCGATGTAGTGTGAGCTGGTGCATTATCGTGGTGCAAAAGTCATGAATTGTTTTTCCACAGATCCGGGCATTTTTTTCGTATTGCTTCAAGCAAAAGGCGTTGAACTTGTAGGTACTCCTTATTGACCGTTTTACCTGGTGGCAGAAATTCATGATGCACTATGCCATTAATATCGAAGAATACGTCGAAGAACGACGTTCGATCACACTTGTCGAGCCTTTTTCGGTCTTGGCGAGCCAGAATGCTTCCACTGGGATGATTGAGCCTTAGTTTCGACGTCATATCCGTAAACCCATGTCAAATCAGTTTCGTCACCAGTTATAATACGTTAAAGTAATTCTGTATCGTCGTTGACTTCATTTAGTGACTCCATTCGCCGCTGTTTTTGTTCAAAATTCAACAATTTTGGAACGAATTTTGCTGCCACGCGTTTCATACACAAAACATTGGAAACAATGTCATGCCATGATACAATCGATATGCCAACATCATCAGCGATCTCTCTAATTGTGATTCGGCGATTGTTCATAACCATTTCTTTTACTTTTTCCACGTTTTCATCGGTTATTGATGTGTTGGGGCGTCCAGGGCGTTAGTCATCTTCAACGTCTTCACGGCCTTCTTGGAAACGCTTATACCAATCGTAAACTCTTGTTTTACACATAGCAGACTCACCATAGGCCTTTGTTAACATTTCACACACTTTGTTACACTTTATTCCATTTTTTATGCAAAATTTGATACAAATTCTTTGAACCATTTCTTTTAACAAACGAAAATCGCCGAGCTCATAAAAACACGTCTAACCTTAGTGGCTGTCAAAAACAAAGTCAACAATGAAAATAGCTGAAAGTTTATCATACTTCAAGGGCATGTATACCAACGTAATAAAAAAAATGTTTGACAATCGGACTCTCCAAGCCCGCGAAATTTAAAAATTCTCCTTACTTTCTGAACACACCTCGTATATATATATATATATATATATATATATATATATATATATATATATATATATATATATATATATATATATGTGTGTGTGTGTCAGTTTGTGTGCTTTTTGACCACAAATTTAACAAAAATTGGTTTTCCTTAAAAGATTTAATAATGTATTGCTTACGTAGAAAATTATTAAAATTTCTCAAAATCGTTTAATAGTGTTATGTTTAAATTTTACCTGTAATTGTTTTTTATTTGTAACTCGGTTCACAGGTTAGATTTATATACTTTAATTTATGACTTAACTTTGAACATCTGCTAAATTAAGACATTTATTGCATGTCTTTTCCGATTGTTTCCGAATCGATTATTTGAAGTGAAATAGTAACATACACGTTTTGTTTGGGATATTTAAATATTTTAAATAACAGAAAGTTCGTGGAGATTTTGCAAATTTTGTTTATAGTATTAGGAAAACGGTATATCAAAATTCAAATATAACAATTATTTATTTTAAAATCATATCTGTAATTTTGACACCATGGACCTTACAAGGCTCGGTCGGTTCTACGAGCTGCATAAAACACCGGTCTGCTGCGTCACTGAACCACAAGGTCGTAGGTTCAAAACTGCAGTTCTTGTCTTCATAAGTCTGCAGTTAACGCCGATCTCTCGTCCTCATTAGTCTAGGTGGCACAAAGTATGGAATTTAATAAAAAAAAAATATTATTTCATCCGATACAAGATGAAAGGGACTAATTAATTTGACTTTCGTGTTGTATTATTTTAATAACAACAATTAATAATGATTGTTAAAAATTATTTTAAAAGATTTTGAGCAATGATTTAATGTATGAAATAGTCTACACAATACGTAAATCCTTTTCCCTTAAAAACTTTGATATAAATAAACTCAAACTTTATAAGTTTAAAAAGTTCATTTCTTTTTTTTTAAAGTTTTCACTTTCATTTAGGCCTATCCGCTAACATTTTAATTCCCAAATTCTGTTTCCTCAGTTTATGGATCTTTCATAAATGATTGCCACACACTGAGATAAATATTTCAAAATAATCTTTGGATATACTGGACTGTGCAGGTTTTATTACACCTATAATCGCAACCATATTTGTATAAGTCCCGTTTTCAGTATTTTAATTACTACAGTAAATATTGCATCGACTCGTTAAAATATTAATACAAATTATTACTAAAAAAGTGACTGACATTTAAAAAATGATTTACCACTTGCCTTCAACCTTTAAAATAATCCTTTATTTTTAATTACTGAATGTTATTAAGATTATTTACTAGAGGAAGGGTCCCTTAGCACAAAATGCTCGCCCCGGCTTAGGAATAAGGACTACACGGGCCGTTTTCCACCCCAGAGGTACGTACCTAGTGGCTATGCTGGCTCGGTACAATCTGCACAAAATGACAACTATAGGCTCTCCTCCATGCTGCAAAAGTGACGGAAAAATACCATCAGGGCCAGGTGACTTGAATGGGTGAAAAGTATTAATGGCCCATCTCACCTTATCCAAGTCCACAACTTGGTTTGAGATTTTCCAATCTTCCCTACTAGGCTTCCTATAGGGAATATCAGACACTCGCTCCCTTCCTACATCTCTGACCATAGAGTCAGGAAAGTGTTCCCTGAGTAGGACTTCCAAGGTATCCTTCCCAGTTGTTATATATTCTCCATTAGGACCAACAAGGGTCCCCATAGGGTTAAAAGGGTCCAAGGCTAGAACCTCGTGAAGTCGTGCCTCCTGAGAAGTACGACTGACCTCCCCACAGAACTTCCTCCACGAGTCCCGTCTCGCCCTTTTTAATGCCTTATTATACTCGGTCAGGGCCCGCCTATAGGCCTCCCACTTACCGTAGCGCTTGGCCGCATTGAACAGCCTTCTAACCTGTCCCTTTTGCTCAGAAAGTGCCTGGGTCCACCATTTAACATTAACCCCAACAACCTTCTTCGTAAGGGGACAATTCTCATGAAAGGAATCCGCAACTATCTTCGCCAGTCTTCCAGCTGCATACTCTAAGCTGCGAATTACTTATCGGCCTCCTAAGATCTCTAAAGTCAGCCCTAAGCTTTTATTCTTAGACCCCCCATCTAGTCTTCCTAGGATTACTGAATATTACTTCTCTGGCTAATGGTTTTCCATTTTTGTGTGATTTTTAATTGATTCTCGTGTTTTAAAAATGTTAAAAGTTGATCAAGCTGGTGTTTAAGAAAGTTTTAAGAGATAATATGTGATATATTTGTATTTTAGAGAGTATTTAAAAATTAATACTAATAAACTATTTTTTTTTACAGCACATGTCATATAAATTTAGAGCAACACTAAACCAAACATGCATAGTATAGTATTCATGGTAATGATTTCATTCTGAACTACTAACTTAAAGGAATAACATTTAGTCTGACGTCATTATTTCCGAATACAACTCAATAGGCTACTGTGGCTATTCCGCGCTACTGGTTCAACTTTCTTTTACGTAACAAGTTCTGCTGTAGGCCTACATAGTTACACATTCCTGCCACGACAAGGCCGTTCATTAAATTAGCATCGGAATACTGTAACTTAACTGTAACCACACACGTCTTTGGCTTACTTCCGTTTCCTAACATTTGTTTTGTTTATTTGCTTCTTTTGTACTATTCAATGTTTACACTTCCGAGAAAGTTTTGCAATGGAAAAAAACAGTCTTATAGACATTATTATTGAGTATAACGTTATAGACACTATACAACATAGTTTTTCCAGAGAGAGTCGTAGATCAGTTGGTATAACAGCTGACAGTTCGCTAAAACTCGTACCTTGTACGCAGGTTCCAATCAAGTTAGCTATCCCAATGGTTTACCTAGACACCCCGTCTTTATTCCTCTCAATGGCAATAATGGCGCAAAACGAAAACATTAATCCACGCAAAAATACTTATTTCTTTGAAATTCTTCGATCGAAGCTGTAACTTAACGGTCTAAATGTTTTTACTTTCCAATTATACTAAATATTAGTAGTTCAAAAAACATTAGATCTCTCAGTATATCGTAATTAATGTACAGACCGCTCGTAACGTTTTCTGACAGTTTAACCGGGTACCTTAATATTTACGAGAAATGTTACTGGACATTTTATGCTCTTTCTAAAATGATGTGGTAAAGAATTATGATAGGTTCTGCTGTTCACTTCAGTATTGCAGGAAATAACCAGCACTCTCAGCAGAAATAACACTCTCAATGTTGAATAAGAGCCCGCCATCTTGAAATGGAAGTGAATGGGAAAAATTGTATACATACATCTTTCGGACTTTATACAATGTACCTTCGTACTAAAGTTCAAAACAATCGACCAATGCATTGCATTAAAATCGCGAGCAGTCGTCATCGTTAAATCAAACACCGCCATCTTGAAATGGAAAAAATAGAAATATGTTACATAAATCATTGTAACATAGAAGACATACACGTACCAAATTTCAAATCAATCGGTCAATATGTTTGACTAGAACTGCGTACATTCACTATCGTTATATTAGAGGCCGCTACCTTGAAAGACAAGTAAATGAGGAAAAATCTTTGGGCTTTGTGTACCTTCGTATCAAATTTCGGAACAATTCTATTTACAAGCGAAATATACTAATGAGAACGAATGGTAAGGGAAAAGTGGCAGTAATTCTAATTTTGAACCTACGATCTTGAGGCGCGCTAGTTAGAAGGCGCAGCAGACTGACCTAGGACATGCCAAAATCTGAGCCAAAAATTTACTCCGACGTCTTTCCGTGTGGCTGTCTTAGCACGTTGCTGAAAGCGAAAGTATTGAACCAAATAGTTCCGAAGGAATTTGGTATAGTTTGCACAAGCCTTAATATCACACTTATACTTATAAAATGTTTCATTCGATAACTAATTTTTTTGTAAATTTTTGCTCAAAATTTTGTTTTAACGTAGATTTGTAATTTAAGTAGTTTACCAAAATTGAAGTAAGAAATACAGTTTGAGAATAACTAAACAAAGAAAAGAAACCTTGTCCATCATCTTGTTTTTTGTATTATTCTATTTTCGCATGAACTGTCAAATTTCTATGCCTATTTGAGTTCTTAGTTCGAGCATCAGTTACTCCCCATTGCTCTTCCCTTCCCCTAACGATTATCCCTCCTCGCCTCATTAGTCTAACTAGCAAAAGTATAGACGTTAAAAGAAAAACAGTTTATTTCATGGCACGCTCACTTGAGTTATGAATCTAAAAAGTTGTAAATAATTATATAGAAGGCATAATACTTCACAATAAATAATATCATAATACTTAATAGGCAGTTCACATAAAACTCCCGTTATATAATATGGGAGAGCTTGTATTGCCCAGTTTATTAGACTGATGTTTTAAAAATTGTGTTTTTCTGTTTTTTGTCCATTTTTTTAACTTTCTTGATGCTTGTACAGAGTGTTTTAGAAAAAAGATTCCACGAATTCAGGACGTGATTGCCCACATCAAAATTAGATGAATAGTTCCAATAAATATAAGTCCAAAAACGTTCAGAATACTTGAAAAATCTCAAATTTTGTCATAACTTCGTTATTTTTTATCGTATTTAAAAAAATAAAGTTTCATTTTGTTCATAATGAAATGGTCAATATTGTATTTAATGAAAGTGATTCTCATAAAATGTAAGATTAAACAGTTATTCACAACTAAAAAATGTTAATGGCGCCATTTTGAAAAATTTTAAGGTAAAATTTATATTGTTTAAACTGTCGTCGATATACATACAGATAACCTATGTGTGATACTTTTTATGAGACTACCTTAAAACCTTCTCAAGATATAAATTGTTTCTCATAAAAAACATAATGGCGGCCAGAGAGAAAACGAAGCGTTTTCGGACCTATGTTTATTGGAACTTTTCATCTAATTTTGATGTGGTAAAATCGCGCCCTGAATTTTTAAATTTTTTTCTGAACACCCTATATATGTTGTACCTATATATTATACGTTGTTTCTTTATAAACAATAGGCAACCAAATTAACAGAAAAATATTCACTGTTATTCAAATATTAATCTAAACGCAAAGTTGTATTATGGTGCACAGATCCACAATTCTAATAAAAGATTCACCTCCCATCACACACACGCACAGCTGTTTATAAGGGTTCAGATACGCAATGGTACGTTACCACAGATTGCGTTACTTGTGCAGTAACATCTGTAACGTAGTGAATATCATTACATCTGTGACACAGGTGTGAAACACATTCAATTCAAAACTGATTTCTTTCTGAGAAATCTTCACACATCACATGCAACTTCGGAGTAGAGTGAAACTCTTGAAATAAAATAAAGAAAAGAAGCTTACAGACGTTATCAGCTGATCTTCTCAACGCTTTGTTATCGTGGGAAGTAACGGACGCTCCATTGTGTTGATACGCTTTCAAAAAATAACCCGAAGGTCACTTACGTTTAGTTCTAAGATAAAAATTTAGTACTAATAAACTTGTTTTTCTTTAAAAAAGGAAACATTTATTGGCACACGGGAAACGATCTGGCGAAGGCAGCTGATATGAGCAACTGATGTGTTTTTTCGCTATCCCACCGTACATATAGCTCATACTACTCTCATTCATCTACTCAAGACACGCATATTTACTAGGCACGTCAGGAAAACTTCCCGGAAGCTTGGAGCCAGGTATGAGGTATAATGTATGCAGTATTTAGTTCATTCAAATTAGATGATTATTCTTTATGACCTCGTTTATGGAAAGTAGAAAATTATTGATACATATTGTGCGTGAACAATTTGCAGCGTTTGCTGGCTCCTAATCAAAATAGTACTGTCATAAATATCTAAATTTTCTCATTAAAAAACGGAAATAAAATATTTACTTTACGATATTTTACCAGGCACATTAAATTTTGAAAATGTTTTGAATCGTTCATTATTTTGGCGCGATTGTCGTGCTTTTTGATCTTTACGGTATCGACATTGAACATAAACATACTACAAAGATAACCCATTTGAGAGCTTTGTGAGGGCTTGCTACTGGTGGAATCTTGCAGCAGAGTGTTCAAGTACAGTGAAATAGATAATAATACTAGTTACCTCCTGAAGCGTTCGTAGCGGCAGATAGTCTAATTACTTTGACCTTAGCCACTAATATCGAGAAGCTTTTTATATAATTGCTGTACTTCTAGTCCGTTTCTATTGAATGGTTTTAAAGACGTTTTCAATTAAAACACTAAAACCTGATTTTCTGCAAATGCTTTTTTTAACAAAATTATTTCAGATGGGAGTAACTATCTGATTACAAAATATTAAATGACAGAGCCTATACAAATTAACTCATTTTTGCTAAGACTTGGCGTTTTACAATAAGATATTACGATAACGAGTTTCGTGAGTTATAGAAATAATAATTTTTAAATAGTTACAATATTTGTAAGTATTTTTTCGAACTTTATGTACATTGCATAAAAACATCTTTATGGAAGTTGCAGTGAGAATAATTTAAAATTCGATTTTATTCGATTTTAGAATGATGTATATTTGTCCACAAGTAAAGGTTCTAATAATTGGAAATTTTTTTTGACAATATTGATACTTGGGCATATTTCACTTCATAATGTTTTTGATAATTCATAAAATACAAAATAACTTCTCAAATCAACATCAACATATATGTTTTCCAAAAACACATATAAAAATTGTAGATAATATGACTCAAATGTTCTTACTTTGTATTTTGCACAGTTAAATTCTGTGTGTAATAGCTTGCAAAATACGAATGAAATGTTAAATAAGTTGGGAATCTTGCTACATTTATTCTAATCTGTTTAATCAGATTCCATAATTTTTATGCAACACAATAAAATGATGTTTTTAATGCTGATCAAATTTGGGGCAAATATTATTTCGGACTACGCCAAGTGTTCCAAACCTATTAATTTTCGTAAACGTCAGTTCTTTGCTAGTTTTGTTCTTAACCGCAGCACAGACTAATCAACAATAACACAGAGCAAAGGCTACACTGGAGCATTGAGGCTAATCAACAATAACACAGAGCATCAGCTACACTGGAGCATTGAGGCTAATCAACAATAACACAGAGCATAGGCTACACTGGAGCATTGAGTCTAATCAACAATAACACACAGCATAGGCTACACTGGAGCATTGAGGCTAATCAACAATAACACACAGCATAGGCTACAATGGAGCATTGAGGCTAATCAACAATAACCCAGAGCATAGGCTACATTAGAGCATTGAGGCTAATCAACAATAACACACAACATAGCCTACACTGGAGCATTGAGGCTAATCAACAATAACACACAGCATAGCCTACACTGGAGGATTGAGGCTAATCAAAAATAACCCAGAGCATAGCCTACACTAGAGGATTGAGGCTAATCAACAATAACACACAGCATAGCCTACACTGGAGCATTGAGGCTAATCAACAATAATACACAGCATAGCCTACACTGGAGCATTGAGGCTAATCAATAATAACACACAGCATAGGCTACACTAGAGCATTGAGGCTAATCAACAATAACAAAGTGTAACAATAGCCTAACACTGGAGCATTGAGGCTAATCAATAATAACACACAGCATAGGCTAAACTGGAGCATTGAGACTAATCAACAATAACACACAGCATAGGCTACACTGGAGCATTGAGGCTAATCAACAATAACACACAGCATAGGCTACACTGGAGTATTGAGACTAATCAACAATAACACACAGCATAGGCTACACTGGAGCATTGAGACTAATCAACAATAACACACAGCATAGGCTACACTGGAGCATTGAAGCTAATCAACAATAACACACAGCATAGGCTACACTGGAGCATTGAGACTAATCAACAATAACACACAGCATAGGCTACACTGGAGCATTGAGGATAATCAACAATAACACACAGCATAGGCTACACTGGAACATTGAGGCTAATCAACAATAAGACACAGCATAGACTACACTGGAGCATTGAGGCTGTATTTAGGCGTAATTACTTCAGCAATGGTGGTCTAATGGTTGTGAAGTGAGTGTCGAAGTGAACGTCGTAAAAGTAACCTTCAGATGGCCTTGTAAATAAAGCTGCTAAAATGCACAAATTTTCTCACGTTCGCAATGAAAACACGCCCAAATTTATAACGTTTTCACAAAAGATTTTGTTCAAACTTTGCGCATACATAACTGTGCATGAAAAGGACTCACATACAAGTGTACCAGAGTTGAAGTAAAAAGTTGTTAAGGTTTGAGATTTAGAACACCAAAACAAAGCAAAATATATATTTTTAACTGTAAATTTCTGTTAGTTCAAACTGTACACGTTGACTTGACTGTAAATACATGGTCAAACTCGAACAAGGCACTTTTTTCCTTTATACCTTCAACGGCTTATAAAATGTTATTTTCAAAAGATCGGGTTTAACAATTTTGTTTATAATTAGGTAAACAGAGGTTTCAGAGTATTCAAAAGAAATTACCATTTTATAGCAAAAAAAAATTCGGTTCCAGACACTGTTGCATGGAATCGTTATTTGGAAAATTATAAAAACCATTTCTCAAAATCGGTTCGACAGATTTTGCTTTCAACCATAATCTTCTATGATATCCCTCGTTATGGTCTTTGGCGGCAATATCATGCAGTTTGTAATTTAGTTTCGAAGTTTACTGTCAAAAAATTAAATAAAGTATTATTTTATAAAATTTTAATATATAAGAAAGCATGTCTTGGAGATAACCAAAGCAAATTTAATAAATGTTTTTCTGAATAAAATTTTTTTAAATTTTAGTTGTAAAAGGTTTATTTAGTTAAAGTTGTACAATCCGTTTAAACTCGATGGTGCAACGCTATATGAATCAAGCGTGTCTTATAGTCTCTGTAAACATGACCTTAATATATAATTTCTGCACATCCTTGAGCAAATGTTGTATGAATCGAACTTTGATTGCAACCATTGTTGAAACATTTAAATTTAAATTATCGTGATTTATAAAATGTGTGGGCGTGCGCTTAATCTTTAGGTTTGTATAATCCAAAATGAGGCAAAAGGGCGTTACTGGCGCACCTTTGTTTGACACACTGATTAAAAAGTTGCTGGAAATGAATAACCAATCAGGTTAAAGAAAGCATAATTCTACATTTCATTATTTCGTTGTACATTTGCATTATTTTCACTTTTAAGTTCCGCAGAGTAAATGGCTTTGTTGATTTACTGGCGAACAATAAATTTATTTTGTTTTATACCGTACACACAGCTGATTGGCTCACAAACCGCTATATTGCAGATGTTTGCCGTTATATTGCCCGAAAACAATGGTTGTTACGTATAACCTTCTTGTTAACATGTAGAAGAAATATTTAAAATCTGCTAATTTTCAAAAAACTTCTTTTAAAAAAATATTTAACTTATCGTGTTGTCTATTTTTAAGATTAAGTGGAAAAGAGTAACTGGTGATTATAATACAGCCTCAGATAAAAGTATTTTATTGTAATTTTTTTAACTGCTTACTTGCAAAAACCTTGATATTTTCATCTATTAAATAAAAAAAAATTCTTTCTTTCAATTTCATTATTTGGTCAAAAGGTTAAACGTTTTCGATATAGAATTTATAAATTTAATATTTGTAATCCACTTAACCACTTGTGCATTTTTAAAATTTGTCTGTTCGTCTCACTATATAAAATAATGTTTCAATGATAAATACAAGTTTTAAAACGCATTAAAATGATGAAAAATAGTCCTTAAAATCGAATATAATGATTTTGATTGAATAAAGCTCAATATTATGTAAACATTTTGATTCTGGAACTATAAACAACAAATAAGAACATTTTGAAAATAAAATTGTATTAATATTTCCGAAAATCTATGAAGAATTTGTTAAAATTTCTAACAAAAATTAATATTCATAATTCAAGGCAAATTATAGCGTACGTTTTTTTGACAATGTCTTTTAGATTTGCCAGTCGTGATAGTTCCATGTGGGCTAGTTAGCAAACCATTTGTTTTGCTTGTTACAAGTTATTGCAGCTCTTAAAAAACGCAATTTGAATTAGAGAGTGTTCACTATTTGCTTGACTACATAACATCGCTATGAATAAAATGTTAAGGTACGTAAATATACTTTTTCTCCTAGTGTTTGTCATAATGAGTTTCGCCCTAAATAAAAATATATTTCAAACAAAACACAATACATATTATGTTGCTCTGTATAAATTTGAAACAATAAAAATGTATTTCACTTATATTCCAACTCATTATTAAATAATAAGCATTGTTGTTTTCAGTTGTGTATTGCAAATTTGGTATCGAATTAAATAAAATCTACTAGTTTGAGCTTAATAGGGAGAAAACTGAAGTAGGCTATAGTATAAAAACAAAGCATAATGCTTTTCAGCAGAGTTAGTGTAAACTAGTGGTGTAATAATTGCGTAGTTTTGCACCGTTCTCCGTGTGTTCGTGTTTTTTCAATGAAATATTTTTTTACAAGTTATGATGTGCTTCTAATGTAGAAAGGACGCACACCTAACAATCACGTGCACAAATCGGAAAACATGGTGATAATTCGACTGTCTTTTCATTCAAAAATAATTTGAAACATTGAGTTGGTTTTTTTAACTGTCGATTGCGCTTTATAAATGTACGTTACTCACAACGTTTAAAAATTTCTTAGTGTCTGTAATAAAAAGATGTACAAATTGTATTACATTAAGTGGTAAAACATCATTGGATTCCACTATAATAAACTTTAAAAAAGTAGATTTTTTTGTAATCAAGTGGAATTGAGACCAGGTTTTTAACCCGCCAAACATTAAAATCCCTTTCTCGCAGCACAATACTCCATCGGCAACAGGTGCTCTCTGTTTGATCCTGACTTATGGTCCAGTTCATACAGCACTGCTACGAAACCTTATATAACATTTCTGAACAAATACGCCATGACTCGGAATATTCCAAATGTCAGCCATTCGAGGCGTGGTGAATGAGGTATATTTATATCAGTAACTGGTACATAATGAGACGTATTGTTGAGTAGATTCTGGGTTCGTACGTTCAAGGACAACATTATCCTGTAATCTAGCGCGCATGCCTACTTGATGCCAAGTTACAACATATTGTTGTGGAATTAACATGACCAAACACTGACAATTCCCAGTGCTCTTTATATAACAGTTACCAGCTGCATAATGTTAAAGCTAGGAGTAGAGGAAACAGTGAATCATAAGATACTTAGAACAGCCATTGTGTATTTTATAAAACTAGGGCAAAACTGATGGAGAAATTGCAAGTTTTTCACTGACAGGGTCCTAGCATGTGTTTGCAGGACCACCCCGATCTATTAGGTGGCTATTGCAGCTTCAACTTTTATCTACAGACATCCGTATCCTGTTCTTCCCTTACCTGCTGTGGGTCTGACTTTTTATGTATTGCGCGAGTAGATAACCCAAGTTGCCTAATTCTTGAAGAATTAATACCGGTTATATGTATGCCTCCAACTGGAGAATTATTAAAGATTTTTGTGGATTATTTAAATATATATTAAAACATATTGTATGATTTGCCTCCACATTTAACTCAATATAATTTTAAGGGTTAACATGAATTAAATTACATTTTTTCTCACCTTTACCATATATAGTCCACTTTTTGACTACCGGTTTCGATAGATTGCCTCGTCAACCTCAACTTTTTTGAGAAATTTTAATATTTTAATCTGTTACTTTCTTGCTGTATAAATAACAATGCAGTTTAATTTATTATAAGAGTAGATGATATTAAGAAATATTAAAAGTATACATTTTCTCATTGTCAAACTCCTAATAATAACGATTTTGATTAAATCGGCCAGGATTAAATTTGTCGTCTGACCATTCAAAATCTGGACAGGAAACTGTCAGCAAATTAAAAACAAAAGTAGACCAAAACTAATTACACAATTTTTTCTCGAATTTCAAGTTTTTTACTCCAATCAATATAAAAAAAGAAAGGAAAAAATACAAAATCTGGAAAAAACTCCATTTAAAACGTTAATGAAAGTGTGCGTGGAATCTTTCTGAATATTGACTCATGACTTTAGCATTGGCTACCTACAATATTTTTATATCTAATATTTTATAAACACAAAATTAATCAGCCCTTCGGTGTTAGTTTAGCGTGCTATACCTCTCACTATCACTGTCGTCTGTAGTGAGATTGGTATATTTGTCTTCCAAATTTTGCGTGAATATACATTCAAATTTGTCGCGCTAAATGACATAAAATTGTCTTTTTTCTTGAAAAAACAATATTTTATAAAAAAACAAATTCATTATTTAAATGTATGGTAATCTTATATTTGTAAACATGGTTAACTGAGTTTGACAGAAGATACACGTTATATTTTAATCGAAATCTTAAAATATTGTACAATATCCTGTAAAGGTTTTTAACAAAATTAAACTGTTTTTCTAAGGCATAAGAATTACATTTAGGGTTAATATGTGTTTGTTATTTAAAAATTAACTGAAATTACTGAACAGAGAACACAAGAAAATAAAGCGAAAAACGAAATCCAAGAGAGTTAGACAGTTTGTGCTTACGGCGGCTTATCCACGCCACTCCAAAAATGAAGTATTTTCTCGCAAATACTTTTACGTGTTCGAAGCCAATCGCCCGCACGACACACGTAAGCGACACCTAAGCAGTAAATGATTGGCACAGATTTATTTTCACCCAGCGGAAAGAGGCCGAAGTGTTTGCTCCTTGGATTGTGCTACTTTCATCTCACGAGTTGTTACCAAACCTGAGGCTTTCTTGTATCCTTTGTCTGGCCAACATCCTGGCATCCTGGCCGTACCATTGTGTTTACAAAAACGTCTATTTTTCAGTTTCAGTTTGTTATTGTTTTTAAAACAGTCTTGTTATTAAATGTTTTATGAACTAATAAAAGAATGTTACTAATACAGTAGAAGTAACAGTGAGACACGTTTTTGTTGGTGTAATACTTTCGCCAATATAATATGGAGGAAACTATAAAAATAATACAAATTAAACAATTCCTAAAAACAGAGAAAGATTCTTATTAAAGAACTATTTTGATTTTTCTTCGGAATATTCTTTATTATGCTTACTGAACATAAAAAAATGTTTGTATTAGTTTGCCTGTCTCTGTGTATTGCAAGTATTACAATTTGTAAACAGTTAAAAGAGATCGACAGATTTTGATTAAATTTTACGTGTGTAAGTTGTTCATGTTTCGGGAACTATTAAAAAAATTAATTTTAAAATAATCAAATAC
Source organism: Callitettix versicolor (assembly GCA_022606455.1). Lineage (NCBI taxonomy): Eukaryota > Metazoa > Arthropoda > Insecta > Hemiptera > Cercopidae > Callitettix > Callitettix versicolor. The sequence continues at coordinate 58,178,674 of CM040184.1, read as the reverse complement.
TTGAAATTTTAGTTATAACGATTTTGATTAAATAACTCCAATCATTTAAATTATCCTAAAAAATAAAAAATGATTTTAAAAAAAGGTTTTGTAAGTATAGTATAGAAGAAAATCATAAAAATCGGATAAGGGAAATTGACAGACCATTGCATGCGTTACCGTCAGCTTCAGAACAAGGTAAGGTCCAAAATGTGTATTAGGAAGAAATAAGGATTGGTGGGGATGAATTAGAAATTACCGAGGAGACTTGGTTGAAATGGTTTAGGAATTAATAAGGGTGTCTAAAGAGTTTCTTGGATCAGTTACCATCGGTGAGAATGTAGAGATAAACGACGAACTTTTTGGAAACAGAAGTGGGTCATTTCAGTCAAGGGGTTGATGTAATAAATGAGGATTGTGGTTACAGAAGATGCTGGAAGCTAGGATGCAAGAGACCAAATGTACAACTTTCATTTGTCAGTAAATACATAGTTAGCAAATTTCCACTGGAAAATGAGTTGAAGTAGCGGCCATTAGGTTATTTTTGTCTTCACCATTAGTTTTTTTGTCAGTTAGACTAATGAGGACGAGGGATCAGCGTTAACGGTAAGAATAAAGCAACTGGAGTAACTGCATCTCGAACCCACAACCTTGAGGTGCGCAGTTCAAAGACGCAGCAGACTGACATGAGCCGCATCAACCATCGAGCCCTCATTATGGTAACTCCTAAAAATCGAAACCTTGAAACGAGCACCGATCCTGATCTCTAGATCACTTTTTTAAGAAGTTACAAATTACATATTGTACTCACACGTTTGCAATTTAGTCACAAAAATCGATTTTATATCTTTGACATGTCTGTTATTCAGAAAATTCAGAAAATGTCTTTAAAAATTTTAAAATAGCTGCTATTTAAGATCTCAAAAAATCATTATTAAGAAAAAAATATTGATATTAAGAAATGAGTTTGGCGGCGGCCATGATTCATTTTCGTATTTTCGATGTAATTTGTAAAGCTTAAAATAGTAATTTAAGTATATTTTAATGGTGATTATGCAGTAAAATTAGTTTTTATAATGATTGTACGATAAAAAATAATGTTAGAAGTTTGCTTTTATTACATTATCAAGACTACTGCGTTCTACGATATTTTTTAAATTTCTCTTTGTATTTATTTGAAAAAGAAAAAAGCATTTGCTATCGCTATATTTTTTATATGTTTTGGCTTAGTTGTTTTTACGAAGTTCCATAATTCTCTTACTTACCGTTTCGACGCTACTGGCTCTGAAATTGTACTTACCTTTTACAAAAAATAAAAATAATAATAAATAAATAAATAACCGTATAACACAAATGTTTACAATCCTTTAATTTTCATTAGTTTTGTTTGTTGTACATAATATAGTCCTACACAGTAGGCTATTGTAAAACTAAGAAACAAGATCATAGGAAAACGAATTTTATTTGCTCCAATTAGAAGCGAATATTTCACATTTCATTTGAAAGTTATAGTTTTATTTAAAACAATTTCAACAAATAACCAAACATTTCAGACAAAACGGTCACTAGGAAATTGTTGAAGTAAATAAAAATTGGAAACATATTAAAAATAATTGAAATTTAAACATAATTGTTTTTCTTTAAATTTTTAAAAGTTTATTTTCACGTATTTTATGTTTATTTTCCTAATTAACAGTTGTAGTTATAATTGTTTAGATTAGTTGACGAAATAAATACGATTTATTATTTAAGTAAAACACGTTACATCAACATATCACTTTTTAATATGAACCGAAGGTTATGTCGTGGAGGGCGGGTGCGCTGTTTGAAGGAAGAGCGAAATCTCTTTCAAGTTGGTCTAGAATACCTCCCGACCGTCCGTAAGAAGACCTGGAGGGTTGTTGTTGTGGGAATGAAGGAGCTGGGCGTGATTCGTAAACGGGAGCAGGGGAAGGAGCAGGCTGGAAGAAAGATTGAGGAGCGGGTCTGGACGGAGGTCGCTGGGGGGCAGGCTGAGGGCGAGGCTGTGAGAAGGACTGACCTACTGGTGCGGCACCGGCGACGGCGGCTCTTGGAGGAACTGGACCTAGAGAAGGCGATGATGGTCTCTGGGGAGCGGAGAAGCTCTGACTCGACTGGAATGAAGGGAAGTCTTGAGAGTATTGAGGCTGTTGAGGGGCTGGTCTGGGTGCAGGACGAGACGCGGGGCGAGGTGCCGGACGTGGGGCGGGCGCCCTAACTGGAGCCGGTTGCTCTTCGTAGTAAGAACCGTCGTCGTACACAGGCTCGTTGCTCTGGGGATTTCTCTTAGTCTGAGTCTCGTCTACGAGTGTTGGAGGAGCCACGGTGATCCCTTCTCCAGCGGGCTGGAATCCGTACTTGTTGGCTCCGTATTCTACGACGCGCACTTTTCCCAAATCATCCACATAACCGTACTTTCCCATCACTTCTCCTGAGGGCAGTTTGGTCTCAATTTTGAAAGCTCCGTCAGCGCCTTCATATCCATACGTGTAGGATCCATCTTCGTTGTGCCTGCAGACAAATAAACCAAAACATTTAACAAATCCAACAGCAACAGATCAAGTTTTTAGCCATAAATCTGACAGTTTGATGTACAAGTTGTATTAGTGTAACTTAAGATCCTTTGAAGAATTAATTCGTGGATCTCTTTCGATTAATCTTTATACTATCTGAATGATTTATTAATTTTGCAAACGAGCCACTAAATGTTTTTTCTTACCTAAAAATGCTATTTATTAAAATTATTTAGGTTCAGAAAAATCAATTTGAGATCAAGTTAATAATTTTTGTTCTCAAGTGCAATAATACGCGCACAATGCCTGGCATGCGGTATCACCTTTACCGGATGTATACTTTTAATAGAACTATGGCTTTATTAATAAATGATTGCATAACGAAGTAGAGTAGAGTAATGGCGCAGAAGGTGTAACTAGTTAAAGGCAACATGTAATAATTAACACACAATTATGGTTAAGGCTGAGGAACGTGCCTTGCCTCGCCTACATGGGCAGCTTTCCTTCGTCACTTCATTTCACTTTCCTTTGCTTCGAAAAAGGAAGAAAATTTCCATTAGAGAAAGTAGCGTCATTAAAGAAAATTTTTACTCTTCTGTGCTGGACGTTTGTACAGTTTTGACAAATCATATCATTGTAATCAGTCTCCAAATTTAAAGTAAGTCATTAAAAAAATGTGCTGGATATATTATTGGGGTCACGTCAGTATTTGCATTTTTGGTTCGATTTTATTCAAATTTGGCACAAACATTAATCTTGGGAATTAACTTGGACAATTTTATTATAAAAACACAAACTAGTGCATCCGTTTTGTAGGATTTCTGCCAGTCCAAGTTTTAAAAAATGGTAACTTTCTGATTTTAAATTTTTGAAAATCTTATTTCACCCTCCCAAGTAGCGTTAAAATTTGAATTGCAAATTTAGAAAGATTTTGACGTTAATTATGAAGAATAAATTTAATTCTTTTCAAAAATTTATAATTTCAAAATTCTTAAGATATTTAAAATACTTATTTATGACATTTTACATATGTATACTATGTATTTCATACTATAGTATTTCTTATCACTTTATGTCAAAAGTTCCACTCATGCATAACTGCCCAGCCTTATCGCACTTTGTCATTGTCATATGATTTATTTCTGAAATTAAAAATAAGTTAATTATTCGTATAGATGCCATTTTAATAAGGTTCCACTAATTTGTCAAACTTCTGTTTTCTAAATTAAAATATTTTGTATAGACTGTATGATTTCTTAGATTTGATTTTGGACACTACCAAATTGTCAATTTTTAAATTTTTCTAGCGAGTGTGTAACGCTACCGATGAGGGTCGTGGGGCTCTTTAAATCAATTTTCATTCCAATTGTTATCAGTCAGTACGATTAGTTGATAACAAATAAATAATGATACCAGTTATTCATTCCAGTACTATAAAACTACATTTGGTAACTGGCTTACTGGCATCAGTTTGTTACATACTTTAATCTTGATATACTGACGCTAATTCAAATAAACCCTCAAAAAATAAAACACCCCCATTACTTAAATTGTAGGTGTTGCGTTGTAAGGGACCTTTCTTACCCAAAAGTGTGATAATGCACGTTGCTTATATAGACTCTGATTGTAGACGTGTCTGATGTTTAGTTAGTTACATCGGCCATAAACCATAGGACATACGCTAAGCCTACATTGTGAAACAGGCGACACTTTCAGCGGCCACAATTAGTCATACTTGTGCGGGTGAAAGCAGAGTCGTCCACAGAATTATTAAGTAAACTTTGTGTCGTCCGTCTTACGTCTACTATATTTTTATAGTGTTAAATTTACTAACATTGCATTGTGTTAAATTTATGAGATTTAAAAAACCACAAGTTAATTTCAATATGGCAGATTAATGAAACTAAACTTTGTGAAAATTAAATACCTAAACACTTTACAACAATTTTCCTAGCGTAAATCAGTTATCTTTAGGCCGGGTGGCCACCAAATGCGGAGCTGAGTTGCTGAACGGAGCAAACTATGCATTAAAAACATAAACTATTGTTTCTAATGTAAGTGCGGCTACTGAAAGCGTAACGGAGCTGAGCAGAGTCAAGCGGCGTCGCTGAACTCAGTTCCGCGTAGCTTCGACTCTGTCTAGGTTCAGTTATAAACTGACTTAGCTTCCCCCAACCACGCTGATCTCGCCTTCAAACTTATTATTTCCCCTTACCTAGGTTACAGTTTAAACTAAGTAGTTTCCTAAAATCCGTTACAGTAGACCTAAACATTTAGATTTAAAAGATACAAACGCGTTTTTTAAACTGACTAAACTCCGCATCCGGTTGCCATTCATTTTCCTTCGCTTTGCTTGGTACAGCTCAGAGTCTGGTGGCTTTATACTACATCCATTTAAAAAAGAATTATTGACAAGAATTCGATTGATAATTTGAACTTTGTCAAAATTAAGTATTGACTAAAAATCAATAACTCGAAAAATTTATAAAAGTATAGATTGAACTGAGAAATCCACGTGGTACGAAAGAATGCAAATAATTATCATTTCTCAACCCGCATAAAGGGAGCAATGGGTTTATTCATTGGCAATGTATGTTGTACTACTTATTTACTTGTAGGTGCAAAATAAAAAATAGCCTATACTTATTGTGCAAAAATTCCATAATAATGTCAAAATGAAAAATTTTATGTCGAAGCTTCCTAAAAAACAATTATCTGAAAAAGGTACAGTTTGTGCAACTTTTCTGTATTAAAAGCACTATTCGGAAGCATGTCTAATAAATACAGTTATTCACGGACATAAATACTTACGTAAGATACAGGGTGGGTGAAAAGTGATATCCCGCTTCTAAATTATTTTTTATTAAATATATAAAAACCTATCTGAAAAGAATGCCTGCAGTACATGCACAGTGAAAGTATAGATGAAACGAAATATTATTTTAAATGTTATTTCATCTGAAATGTAGCGCTAAGGGAAGGGAACCAAATCAGACACATGTAGCGAACAGTACAAGACATAACACAAGCGTTACTAATCGTAAATGCACCGCCATCTAGAGATTGAATTAAGTTGTTTCATAACAGCAACTGTAACAAAGGTTAAACGTCCGGTTCCGCACGCACGCGCGCACGTTACTCCAGGTAAAAGTAAAATGGCCGTGACGGAAGGGTGATGGACAGGAGCAAGGTTAGGCCGATAGTTCTGTGGTTTGTTGACAGTGGGTATGCCACGACAAAGCTTACAGGGTAAATCTGGTACATTCCAACTTTCAACTTTCCCGATCGATAAACATTCCAACATCGACCGTTCGATGCTTAACTGTCCATATGGTTATGATTCTATGAGAAACGCTTTAAATTCAATTTTGTGTTGTAACATTTAATAATAGTAATGCCAGATTTTTAAAAAATCATAGTATGTGTGTTTCTTCTTCGGGGTAGTTCAATCATCCTAATTAGGTTATTGCTTTAACTCCTTTAGCCTAACAACAGTCTTTGGGTTAAAAACTACGTGTACGGATTAGTAAAGGTTTTAGCACATTGTCTAGTTCAAAAACGCGCATTGTCAAAGCTTCTTATAGAGTTACACTTTATTTAGTTTTTAACATTGGAAAAATGGTGTTCTTATAGACTGACCATGTTTGGTGCAAGAACAGTGGGTATTTTTGAATGATTATCTTGTCCTAATATTTTGATAGAAATACAAAAATATTAGTAGTAAGCAGCTATCTTGTGGGCGTGATGGAAGGTAACTTTGAAAGATGATAGTATCACATTAACAAAAAATTTTATGAGTACATTTTTGTATTTTATTCTTAAAAGTAATTGATGAAGGATACTGACCAACATCAAGTGGAATCAACAAATATCGAAAATAAATAAACATAGAATATATAATACAATTATAAAAAGTAAAATCTCATATGGAAAGGAAATATAGGTTTCTGAAACAAACAAAAAAACACAGAAAAATGTTTGGAGGCTACAGAAATGGATTATTGATGAAGAAGCGCGGGTAGGTCAAAACAGGAAAAGATAAAAAATTTATAAATCAGTGAAATCATGCATGTGAAGCACACCATTGTAGACGACATTAAGAGAAAACAACTTCGAGGTCATGTCCAAAGGATGAAAGAAAATCACTTTCCTAAACAGATTCTAAAATGAAAAACCATATGGTCACAGAAAGAGAGGAAGACCGAGACTTAATTGGAGAGAAGGAATTGATAAGAAGGTGAGAGGGGGAGATTTGACCAAGATCAATAGAAAGACAGAGAAAAATAGAAGCTAGGAATCGGAAGACGCCAGAGACGTTTTTAGCTGAAAAGAAAAACGGAAATGAACCAGACCACTGTAACACTCTTAACGTATTTCCTATCCTGATTTTACCATTGAAATTACCGTTAGAATTTGTTAATTAAATCAGACTTTAATGCTGATTACAATGTTTAAATAAGATTTGCATTAAGTGTAGGATAAAAAAATATGATTTCTTAAGGATTTTGAATGGTTTGTATTTTGAAACGATTGAACAGATTTTTGTTAGGTAAAAATATAACAAATTCTGACTTATCGGAAAAAGCAAATTCTTAAAAAAATTGTCTTAAAAGTGGGTACTGTGATCTCTTTTATTGTACAGTGTATGGAACTGAGTTATTGATAACAAAGTATTTTACTTTAATTAATTATTATTTACTATTTTAGATTTAAGTTCTAAACACTGATTAAAAATTTTCAAAACGAATGTGAGTTCTTTACTCTTTTTTATTCACGAACGGCAGTTTTATGTCATGTTTGTACCCTTTAGTAAGTTATTTGCAATTCAATTACGATTTAAATTTGCCTAATATATGTGGCAGTGGATTTAATTATTCTCTTAGGTTTTTTAACCTAATTATGATTTCAAATATTTTGAAGGTGGACCAAATGTTTAACAGTAATATTAGATAGTTTATACAATATTCTTACAAAATTACTTCTAATTATTAACGGTTATAATGTATTGTCTTGTCATTTTTGTTTAAAAGATTACTAGACTTATCCTTGGAATGTGATTGGTCGCCTTACGACAGAAAGTATAGTCCCGGCCGAGAGCAAGTCATGTGGAACGACCTTTTTGTTACAAAATCGGCTTGTTTATATTTATTAGATTACACAGTGACATGGTACAATGACTTTGCCAAAGGTGTTTCCAGTTTTAATAGCTTCTACTGAAGTAATAAACTTTAATTGATCTGATTTATCTCTCCTTGTCAGGGAAGCATTGTCAGTGCAAGCTGAGTATGTTACCTTATCAAAACGGTAGTTACTCTCCTGCAAGCACAGGATTAGAATACAAACGTGAAATCTTCATAGTTACAGAAGAAATTAATATATAAAAACAAATAATCCTGATTCCAGAAACACAGTAGAATCGGTCCTCCCCCAAAATATTTTAATTTGTAAAATAAGTAAAATGTACAAAATAAATGTTTAGACAGGCTTCTAGGGCAAAATGTCATCCATTAGATTAAACACTGACGATATAACCATGGTATAAGCGACAGCAACTAAATAAATGTATAAACATTATTTTTAAGACTAATGGTATTTTGTTGCACCTAGTATATACACCGGATACTTACGAGAGAAGTTCTTTATGCAACAGTGGAACAATAGAAATCATCTATTATTTTTGAGGTAAGTGTACAATTTTATGAAATTGTATAATATATTATGACTAACTCCAGAATTTGTTAAATTTAAAAAGGGTTATTATATACCTAAATTTGTTTATTTATGCTGGTGTATTTTCTTTAAACTGGAAAACTAGCATAAACTGCTAGTGAAAAACAAATTTCGCTTCTATCACATCAGCGAGACATTCTATTATTTAAAATTTCCAACCACATTTTTGGAATAATTGTCAAAATTGATTGTATAAAAATACTATTAAAATAAGTTATAGTGTTTTGCTATTCATTGTTTCAACACTTACAGAAAGTGTTTATTTTATAGAAGCTCATCAGTTACAGCAAAGTGGTACAAAAGCTGTTTACAACAGCAATAAATAACTTTTTTACTGTTGTTTTTGTGGCTTTGAAATTTTTACAGCGTGTTTCATTATCCAATAATATTTTTGTAATTTATGAATCAATTTAATTTTATTTAACTTTTTCTGTATATTACATGTTTATAAAACAATTTTTGTATTTTATTATTTACATTTCGTGTCTGATTTGAAATGAAGGAACGCAATCTTACGAAGTATTGAAATTTCAGGCAATAACAATCTGTTAAATGTTAACGCCATTTTATAATGTTTTTGTTTTGTTTGCCTAACAAGAAATTGCCCAAATAAATTTAATATATTTTGTTATTGGTCTTATCGATTTGGCTGTTAATCGAAAGTTAATTCAAATAAATTTAATCGAATCATGAATTAACAACTCCCCTGAAAAGCAGATTGATATGGTTACAAGGTATTCCGAATCGTTGCAGGCACTTAAATATTTCATACATAATTTAAACTTTTGATTTACTATTAAATAATAATCTATTTAATAAGCGTTTCCTCCAATTCGTTACTAAGAGCAGTTTGTGTAAAAGTTTTATTGATTAGGACCTTCTTTTCGTTTATTCAATTTCGAATCATATTCCTCCCCTCTACACTAAAAAAAAAAGAAATTGTAAATGTCAACAAAACAAAGATGTCATTATTAAAAATATGTTTTTCAGTATTTAGTAGTAAATATTCACGATTCACTTAAAAAGCAAAAACTGTTGGAAAATGACAATGTTGCATCCCAGTCAACATTTGCGACTTTTTTTCATATTGTCATTTGATCAAGGTGATCGTGAATATACACTACCTAGCATTATATGTTGACATTACCTGTTAATCTGCTTCAGTATAGGCACAGGAGTTGGTTTTGGTCCAGCAGAAGCCGCAAGGGATGAAGATGGCCTTGAGAAAGACTGAACAGGCCTAGGCGCAGCTCTTTGTGGTGGCGCAGGTTCGGCATAGTCAAAGTTACCTTCGTCAACATAGTTTCCTCTTTGGCTATACTGTTGACTGTTGGCACATGCTACTATGCATGCTGCTGCTACCTAGTGAACGAATACAGTAGTATTACTAGTTTTGCTATATGCAGAATGTTGTCTGGATTATTTTGTGAAAGTATAGTATTGTATATTGTATATTATTGAATCGAGAAGTAAATGTTTTATGAAATTTTTGTTTTACTTTTATGTATAAATTATTTTTATATTCATAATTATCTCAAAACAAAGCATGAGTAAAGAGAAATCGTACTGTTAACCAATAGAGTAAATTTGATTAAAAAAAAAAATAATAAAGCAGGTCTATAAGAATTGTTAAAACATATTGCACAACTTTGACACATTAAATTACTTCCCCAAATTTCTATTTTCAAATGATATCGGCAAAAACCTGTAAAAACGGTAAATCAGAATTTGCTCAAAAATTTGATCACATAAGAATATTCATAACTCAATTCAAAGAAGTCATTTTTAAACAAAACAAATAAATTTACAGTTTAATAGTATAACGTGAAACCCGACGGTAGTCAGCGTTTATTTTTTTCGACTTATTCCCAGAACGTAAATTTATTTTCTTTAAAATTTGCTACACTCACTTGAGTTGGGGATATTCAAATTTGACCAATATTTTATGAAAATCTAATTGGCAGATTTTGATAAATTATATCATTTTTCTAGTTTTTACTATAACTCTTTACAGAATTTTCTAGAACTATAACAATCCATACAATTTTTTGAGTAGGCCCTACTAATGGAGTAGGTTTGAGTGAAATTTGATGAAACATTTTATAGTCAATTTTGAGAAAATTAATTTTTTTACTGTTCATAAAAAATGCCTCGAAAACCTTTCTGCAAATTAAAAAAGGAGCTTTGAAATATAGGCAAACAAACTTACGTGCCCAAGTAGCAGACATATTGAAACAAAATCAATTTAAAGTTATTTCAAAACTAACATTAAAATGGTTTTAAAATGACATTGGTTTATTCAATATTATATTGAGGAACTAAATAATTTTGAATTTGTATTATTTTTCTTTCAAAAATATTTAAAAAGTTTTAAAACCATTTTACAATAACTTTCAAACAGTTTTTAAAAAAGTAAAAAGTATTTAAAAACAAGTCTTAAACAGTTTTTAAGCAACATTTTTTTAAAATGTTGTATACTTCTGTTGGATGTGTTTAAATAAATGTATCAGTACAGGTTGTTACAAGTTAAATAATATTTAAATTGTAAATACCACTCCTAATGTGTACGTAACAAAATTTATTACAAAACCTTAAAAAGTTTTATTTATAAAAAGGTTTGAAAATTTAACATAATTTAAATAATAAAATAATATATTATTTACATTATTAATAATTAAAAAAATATTAAAAAACAATAAATTTGAAATAAAATATCTAGCCTCCAGTTTGGTCTGTCTTGTTACAAACAAAATGGTTAAAACGAATTACAAATTCTACGTACAAATATTCACTTTCGTCAGTTGCATTGTCCTTTGCCAAATTTATCCAAATCGGCCAACCGGTTTAGTCAGCGTTTGCCTTGCACAGATACAAGGACACAGATGGACAGACACAATAATTTTTAGACACGATTTAACGCTAACAAGCTTAAGTTTTTGTACTTTGTATAGTCCTAAAATATAACGGAAAATATAACCGTTAAATCAAGTACTGTTGCATGAGTTAAACGGTGCTATCTGTTGCAGTACGCTACCGGCCTTGTCTGTGGCTGGAGAAGGAAGTTGCTATACTTAGCCTACCCCAAGTGGTGCAAGCGGCAGACCTTGGCGGACTTGCGCTTGTTATTGGACGGAATAATGAAATATTACGCCTGCAAGTACGCGTATAATGCACGTATAAACGATGTGACCTTGAGGCAGCCGGCCTGCCTTCTACTGCGCAGGGCTGATCGAAACTACAAAAAAAAAATTATATATGTTTCTAGAAATTTTAATTTTAATTAACTTTTGAAACTTACATTTACCTAACCTATTGAACGTTTGAATTGTAATTCAATGTTGGTCTTCCGTTTGTTTTATATTAATTACATCAATTAATTACCAATTGTTAACAATAATTTTGTAATTTTATGGATATGCCTTAATTGTATTCAAATTATTCGACTATTTATTGCTATTTTTTCTATGAAAAGTTTCAGAGAAAAATAAATCATTAAATGAATAAATATTATACCCTGTTTTTACTGACACAATAAGTAACACAAATTAATTATCCTTATGCTACGATAGTTTATTCGTGTACGTGATAGGTGAAATGTTCAGGTATAAAGAATTGGAAAAGTCTAAAACTGTTATCATTTATAACACTATATAAATCAGGAGCTTGGAGTAGAAAAATTAAAAGAAAATTTTCGAATCTTTAATCCTGAAATGCTATTTATTGACCTCGTTATACGAACATATAGTTCCATTTCGCCCTTTGTATTTTCTAATATTAGCATTATATGTGGTGCGATGCATGAAAATAGATTAAATCTTACTGCTGGTTGAATATACCCATATATACCCCAAAGTGCCAATATGGTTTTCCTATATCCAGTTAGCCCTTCCACCACCAAGAAATATATCTAAGGGGTTATTTTTTTTTTTAAATGGCCAATTTTTAGCAGTGGTTAAGGTGATGTTTTATGTCTGAGCCAAAATGGTTAGTTTATTTTTTTTCCTTTTCACATAGGTTCTTTCTCCTCCCAGCTTCTGATATGTTTAAAATCAATGTAAGGCGTTAGTTATGCAATTTAGATACACAGATGTTTTGCAAACAAAAAACTGCATATACTTATATTGCTATTTGTTTCTTGATTCTGTTACTTTCCATGGACCAATAAAAACTAATCTAGTAAAAAACTAAACATTTATTAGTGAAAAGACATGCAGTTCTCTTCTTGCATGGGTTTTAAAATATTTTAGAACCCATATTAAAAGAACATTCAAGAACGTAATAAACTAAAATAAGCTCACTGATTCTTTTCATTTACTAAAAACATGTTCCCCGCAGGGGGTGCAGACTAGCTGCAGCTATTGAGAGGATTTAGTCGTCCCTCGCTGTACCCGAGTCTAACACACACTTACACTTACAACACTACATTTGCGGCTTTAACACTTTACACTCACACTTACATTTAGGGCGGCTATAATAGCTTGAATGTGTTTTTCACCTTAAAAAAACATGTTTTATCTGTTTTATTATACAATTAAAGTTGTTCCTAAATTTTTGTTAAACTATTAAAAATCGCTTTTTAAACTAAAACCAATGTCACTGGAAATATGAATGTTTATAATTAACAGTAAATAGTTTCCAAGTTTATAGTAGTTTTGGGTGGTGTAAGATTTATCCACCTACACTAATTTTAGTGAAAAGGGGTTCCTTCTGTATTTGAAATACGGGAAACAAAAAACCTTTATATGGTGTCGGAAAATCTTTATTTCACATTGCTTCGGTGCGTGCTTACTTGCATTTAACTATTCCACACGTATAACTTGTAAGGACATTTTCTCTAATTTACAAGTTTGGCTTGTAGTGCATCTTCAATTTGTAAACTTTTTGCTCCGATGTTGTACCCAAAGGTAATGAACATTTACTTTAAACAGCACGCGTGTTTCGCCGAGCTATAAAAATGTTAAGACTTTTTAAAGAATTTCCATTGAAAACATGGAATGATCAACGACTAGGATCTCTCTCTCTCTCTCTCTCTCTCTCTCTCTCTCTCTCTCTCTCTCTCTCTTTTTTGTTTTTGCTGTATGTAAACTATTTCTAAAAAAAAATTAACTGTATTTTTTGTGATTTATTTAGGCCATATTATTGCATAAGCGACTGTTTTCACTTGTCGTGTCTACAAGAAGTGAAGTGCATGTACAGTAGACATTAATTTAATTAACTATAACCAACTAAACCAACCTAAACCTTGCAGTAGCTTGCTTGCAATAAAAAAAATATATATTTTGGGCCCGCAACAGCTACCAATATATTTAAACATTTGCTAAATGATATAAAAAACAAGTATCCTAAGGTTATTGAACCAATTTGAGTGAAAATCTAAAAGACATTATTGACCTTAAATTCTGTAAAAAAACTAATTAGACACATTTACAATTTAAGCTATTTTAAAATATCATCTAAATATTAAATAATGGTGTCTGATACAGACAAAATATGCACAGAATTTGGATCGTACGATTTCATTAAATACGAAACTTCAGTACAAAGTAATACCTGGAATGCCCGAACTAGTAAGACCACTTAGAACTAGGCTACGGCTCCAATTGCGTCACGAGCCTCGTGCTTTCCGTCCTATCTAGTTCGGTCTACATACATACAGGACGTGCTCACGATCCCTGACACAACGTTGTTGCGTGTTTTTGTTGGCGCTAGAATGCCGCCTTCTTTTCCTTTCTGATTTACCTTGCAATGCAGTGCACTTGTATTATTGTAGTGCTGCACAGACCGGTGAGGGAAAAGAGAGAGAGAGAGAGAGAGAGAGAGAGAGAGAGAGAGAGAGAGAGAGAGAGGTATGTTGTTAAATACCTTTTTAACAAACATGGGAACCAATGTTGATGTAATACACACATTGACAGCTGTTATTTTAACTATAATTTATTATTTTATTTTAAAAAAGTTATTTTTTTTTATTCACTTATAACTTATTATTATTTAAGATGGCAAAGCTAAGAAAATTCACGGTTGCTTGCGTAACAACCGATGTAAGCAGAAATGTAAACTAATTTGTGTGACGTCATGAAACTCAAATTTTCTTTCTTGTACTGAATGCCTACGAAAGATAACTTTTTGAAATTTTTAAAATTGTTTTATTCTGTAAATATTTTTTTAATGTAGGGACTACGGTTAGAATTTAATTTAAAATATTATATTCTAAGTACTATGATCAAATTTATTGCTTTAGTCGAGTGATTATATTTAAAATATTATATTATAGGGTAATATTTTTAACACTATAAAATGTAGTAAGTTGAAATTTTAGATATTGCAAATATATGAGTTGAAAAACAGTATATTTGACTATAAATCAATTTTCCTCTCGAAGTGAGTTGTTTTCTAGAAACGCAAACATTACAAATATCTTCTAACAATTATATAATGTTATTAGTGGATAAATTAAAGTTTAAAATTTACACAAATCGAAAATACAGAGGAGGTAACCTTTAAATGATCTTTCAAAAGCTAATTGGATCTGGGAACAAGAATAAATCTTTTGCAAACTATTTCCAATTAATATTAAAATAACAGAGTCGTGATTTTGTTCACATTCTGAAATGCAAATACAATATATCAAAGTAACAATGATAATATGCACAATTTATATTTTACTACATATTTGTTGACGCTATCCTACAATGGGCTAAAGGAGAACAAATATCTACAGAACATATCAACAGATTGAATGGTTTTATACAATAAGTATTTAAAATAAAACATATAAAACCGTAAACGAGTTTCACACAAGAGATTGGCAATGAAGGTCGAGAACAAAAAAATATCTGAAATAAAAAAACCCGGTTTTTAACCTTGACGAGCATTAAACTATCCCGTTATGGAAGAGAGAACAATAAACGTTCACAGGGATGGTTAATGATCTCATCTGTCTCAACCAATCCTGTAAACGTTTATTATTGTTAGAATAATAAAACTCAGTCAATATATCTTTATCGCAAATTTTGAAGAAACTATAAATTAAAAACATATATTACCCAATTAATGGTATAATGTTATAGTGCTAGTAAAGTTTAAATCTTTTTTAGACTTTCAACATAAATCATTTGCTAGTGGGTAGTTAATGACCCTTAAAACCTTAACATACAAAATCCCATTCAGTACTTTAAAATGTTTAAAACTTGTTTTATTTTGAATAGTAAACAGAGAAATACTATACAAAAATTTTTAATAATTTTTTTCTTAAAATTAATTTACACTTTTGCCCTTAAGATTTCCCATAGATCCATTAATCAAAAATCAACCCGCAAGTAAACATTGTTTTTTACAGTAAAACCGGCTTTTTTGGAGTTTTCCAACACGGTAATTTTATAGCGGTGAAAGTAGGAAGTTTAGTCTTACAAGAATTATAAAAAAGTAGATCACATGTCTTTATCCAGCTTAAACTGGTCAACTCACTGCATGTACTTGTACGTTTTAGGACTGTAACCAAGTTTAGTAATGTACTGTTAATGTTTCTCGGCTCATAAAAAATGCTTCGGGAATGTGAATTTATATCAAGTGAATTATAATTGCTAAACGGCCGGGAAGTAATTGGAGAATCAAGAAAATGTGTTTTCATATTGAATTAAGCTAACCAATAATAAACATTAAACTATTGAGTAACATTTAATGTTGTTTGAATGTTTGTTAAAACTGTTTCGATGTGACGATACCGCGTTTATAAGACATAATTATAGGGACTATACAACAGAATTGTTTCATTTGATTTAGCGTCACTTGCAAACACACATAAACGTGCTAACAAAGAAAACTGTTTACTAGGGGTATCATTTCATATTGTTCCGTCAAAATGCAATTTTTTATATAAAATGCTTTAATTAGAATTTTTAATACTGTATTAGTTATACTACTGTTAACGTACATGTTTTCAACGTGTATTTACTGTAATATCTTGAAGGTATTTTTTTAAATTTTTTTATCATAAAATTAGTAGTTCCAAAAACACTTAAGACATTAGTTCTCTAACAGTGTAGATTGTAATTGAGAATATTTTCAAAATATTTCAACACAGGCTACATTACAAAAACGATCTAAATACTATATTAACTATATTTGTGAGCCATTGGATTGATTCACACAAAAGAAATCTTAAACTTTAAACATCCTTTCATTTGTGACAAGGTCGGAAACTGTAAACAAAAATACCAAGAAATTAGTCTAACTTTTAAAAATCTGAAAGATTTTGTTGAAATATTTTGTTGGTCGCATGAAAAGACTAACTCGATCATTGTAGTAAGTTTGAAATTCAGAGATATTTACTGTTAGAGAACAAATTATAAAAATAGTGGTAAATTATTTAACCAACATCAGTATTTGTTTGTTTGGATGATCAAGTGTTTTATTTAAACAATTTTCGCTAATTTTATTTGAATGTGAATATTCTGTGCAATATTTAAATATTATTTACTTTCTCTTCAATAAATTGAAAAATTTGCAAGAATTGTTCAAATTGAAAACAAATTGGTTGTGTTTTGGTCACAGTTTTAAAATGAAACAATAATCGTAAACGAAAATATATAATCAATTCGTGATAATTATTTCTTGCACGGTTTCGTAGTTTATTTTTGATGAAGCGATGAATTTAATCCTAATTAAATGTATTTAAAAAGTTGTTTATTAAAATGGCACCGTACTGTGCAATTACAGATGAAGTACAATATTGTTACCAACGCAAAGCTGCAGGAACCAAACAATGCGATACAATGTATTGTCGTATTGTCCGGTAATATGATTGATTGAGCCCTATAAAGTATGCGCGCACGAGCAGAGCGGGGCGTGTCCTTTAGAAAGGAAGTAAAAGTTATTTTGCTTGTACACAATCAGCCTTTAGATAAACATTATTAATTAAAATACATTTTGTTTAGTTTTACTTAAGCAATCTGTCTTTTAGATTGTGTTACATTACATATATGTTTTAATAAATTATTAATGTAATTATATTTTTTCAGTTAGGAATGTAGTTATTTTCTTGAGTATATGCATCAACAAAATGTCTGCTTTTCATAGCTTCAAATATTTTTACATTCATTGACGCGTTTCATAATGGAAGAGTGTTAATAGTGGAAGTATTAGGAAACGAAAGTGCAGTGTCTTAATCTAGGAAATGCAGTTGTATGTATTTACAAAATATATTTCTTTATAAACTATTTACTACATACATAAAATTTGAACAATGTTTTCCTAACTACAATGTTACAACTAATGACACTGTCCATACAAAAAAATATAAAGATTTTTATTTTTTATAAACATTTGGAAAACCAATGTTCCCACCTTAATTTTACTAAACAACTCTTTTTTATTGAATTGATTTTCGTAAAAAAATAAATGATATTGTAATTCTTATTGAATTTTGTGCATTGTCTTTGTACTATTTACAAACAGTGGTTTTCTCACAATGCTATAACACTGTTGCAATTTCGTTCGTATAAATTAAGTAGTTTAAAAATTAATGTAAATAAAAATGTCGTCTGATTATTCATTTAAATTTGTTAATCAACATATTTTATTTAACGCAGTTACACAACTTTCTGCCAATATTTGTAACGAAATTAAATAAATTTAGAAATGTCGTAACGGAATAAATTAAAATTTATAGACGGTATCAGTTAAATAATTATTTGAATAAAACAATAAATTTTGATTTTACAAATAACGTTCAGGAATAGGTTGTTAAAGTTGATTAAATGTATAAAACAATAATTGTACATAATTGTGCGAGGTTACAGTATTGTACAGTACATACCACAGCGACTATGCTCCTAACGGACACCATGGTGATACAAGGTATACTGGAACCGGTATTACAGTCGCCACCTCACTTTATACAACAGAAATGTCAGGGTTCCTGCAAGGTCCATTCTGGATAAATCGGATACTCTATATTTCTGGAAAATTTACATTTAGAGCCTTTTGGGGCTTTTGTATATCTGCACTGTGTCCAGGAAACTTTACAAGAATCGACGGAAAATACTTGTTCGAAAATGGTAAGAATTTCAGAAATCAATCGTTTAAACTTTTTTATACTTAAAAAATTTAATTCTTTTTAAGACTGTAAAGAATAAATAAACTTGTTTTTGTTGATTTTAACATATTAAATTAATACTAATTTTCGTTAAAAATAATTTTATTTATACTAATTCTGATACATTAATTTTGGTTACGCTAATTCCCGTTACAGTAACTTCGATTAGGTTATGTTATATTAGCTCTTTTAATATATATGTTCTTCATTTGGAGTAAAAGCGGAAAAGTTACAGAACTTTCCAAAGTAAAAACCTTTTAATACTACTTTATTATTATTATTATTATTATTATTATTATTATTATTATTATTATTATTATTATTATTATTATTATTATTATTATTATTATTATTATTATTATTATTATTATTATTATTATTATTATTATTATTATATCATTAATTATCAGGAATAACCAATAACAAGTTCGATATTTTCAAAAATTCACATATTTAGTATTTTTACAGTAGAGTGTTTTACAAAAATATCACCGTTTCAAAAGATTTTTTATAAATAGGCTAATATTTTTTTATTTTAATCTTTATAATCAAACTAATAATTACTAATGGCTGTAATTAATTGTCTTATTATAAACAAAAATGGCTAAACAATAAAAATACTCAAAATATAACTGCAAAAGCAAATTTTATAAAGTAAGCCTAACGTCAGTTGAAGAGGCGAAGGTGAAACATATTATAAGCGTGACAGTGCTAATAAACGTTCGTCACAATAACTGTCATTGAATTATTTTCCGTTACAACAACTCAATGTACACTAATTTCCGTCATGTTTAACTACAGTTACACTAATTTCCGTTATATTACCTTCGGTTAAAATAACTTCAGTTACACTAACTTGCTCAAAAACTAACTTTATTTACACTTTTTTCCGTTAAATTAACTTAATTTGCATTAAATTCACTTACACTAATTTCCGTTACAAATAATTTCTGCTACGCTAATTTTGATACATTAATTTTGGCTAAACTAATTCCCGTTACATTAATTTCAAATATGTTATATTCCAATGCATTATCTTAGTTATGTGAATTTCTATTACATTAATTTTGGTTACACTGATTTCCGTTACATCAACTTAGTCAAACTAATATCTGTTACATTAACTTCAGTTACACGAATTTTTATTACGAAACCTTCAATTCGTTTTCATGATAAAAGATTACATGAATCTTTTACATGAAACCGTCTAAACTCTTTCCTGTAGACGGTTGTTCTAGCACCAAAACGTGAAATTAAGTGAAATATTTTTGATTATAGCACGCCACTAATTATTTTCATTTTTTCTGCTCGCAGCAAAAGGATAAAGAATTATTATCTGTACAAAATAGATTACGTTTAACAAATCTTTATCGTGCTTAAGTTTCATTTAACAACTAGTATTCATAACGCGTGGGTATTCCATTCGTCGTTAGCGCTAAACAATATCTCAAACTCGTCGATTTTAGTTAAATTAAAATTTACGGGTGAAGGTCATGTGAACTTGAAAAAATATAGTATTAAAGAAGTTCTATAAAAACTGTTGACTAAATTTAATTTGAACTTATCCAGCCTCAAAAATCCGAACAAATTACTCGACTGTACATAAAAAAACCAAATTTATAAATCAGTTGAAGAACTCAAATATAAAATTAAAGATATTTATAATACAATATTTAGAAAAAACCACGATGAAAGTAACCAAATATTTTATTTTTGTTTTTTTTTGCCGTTTAATAAATCTTAAATATTCACCGGAAAGTTCCTTATTGAGTTGAATATTTCGGCTTATCACCAAACTTTCTGACAAGCAACGAGAAAGTCGCCTATCGGCTCAGTTTGTGCTACTCAAGAGATTTCAATTTCCTATTACAACTAGATTAATAAACTTTCCAAATCCAATAATGATATAGTAATCTTACCGAACCTAATCTGTGGCATTTCTCTTCGCAGCCGAACATCAGGAAGTGTTCAACGTGATTGTGGGATAAGCTTCAGTATAATAATGTACTTTGTAGAAACTGTAGCAATTGCTAGTAAAGTCTAAAGTTCTTAACGCAAGTCCGAAGAAATATCAAAAATAATTAAACATTTTCAAACACCAAACGTGATAGTAAAAAGTATTTGAAACATATAGCTGTATTTATGGTAAGCAAATTTGAAAATTTCAAAATGAATCTTGTCCACTGTCAGATTCATGATTTTCAATGAAATTTTAAATAATTATTTCTGGAAATGTCAATATTGATTTTTACGAGAAAATTATATTTTCAAAAACTTGTAAAATAAAATGTTATGCCTTCTTAAAATTTAAAATTGCCACAATTTTGAAACGTTAGAACGGATCTGTTGGGGTAACAACTTTCACCAAATTTTTCTGTTTTAAACATTTTTATTGAATGAAGGAATACTTATGTTATTATTACAGTTTGTTCGGACATTTGTCATACACGAGGTTTCGAATATGGTTCAACTCACATTTTCAGGTGCCTAAGTTAAAACCCAAACATGACCTAACCTAGATGCTTAGGTAAATCCCTGAATGGTTAAGCCAATAGTTGCAAATAACCTTGACACGTGATATTTACTGTTGGCTTGTTTAACACCCTTTTCAGTTGCGGCAATTGTCAGATATCTTGTGTAGCGTTTTCATTTCGTTTTCTTGATGGCATGCAGTCTTTTATTTCTGGTTTAACCCTTAAGGGGTCCTTCAGTTTTGTCTTAGTTTTTAAGTACAGTATATTAAAATAAGGCTTACGTTCTAGTTGCATTTTTAGGCTTTTCAGTTAGACATTTGAAAACGATGTCGATCCGCACTCTAGTATTAAAACCTAATTTTGTAAGTTCGAATTCAATTTGATAAAAACTGTACCAAAATTACGTACGCAAGTGTGATTAACGTAAATAAACATACACTCACGTATATATAAATTATGTTTTATATGCATTTTTATTCTTGAAACAAACAATTAAAAAGTGTTATATAGGACATTCTCTGAAAGAATCGTTTCAACCTCTGAGTTTTACCTGCGGGGACCGCTTTAAAGCTCATTTTACAAGAAACATTCTGTATTTTCAGCTTAAAGAAACCAATAAAGTGGTGCCCTCAAAGCAAAATGGGTCTCTCTTCAATTGTATTTAGAAATATGCAATTTGTATAAAACTAAAGGAGAATCTATATATTGCATTTAGAAAATACTTGTAAGCCGCCTCGGTGGTCTAGTTGGTAGTATACTAGGCTTTCACCCCTAGGACCCAGATTCGATTCCCAGTCAGGGCTTGGCATTTTTATACACTATAAATCATCCCATCGTCTGCATTAACCCAAGTGTGCACAATAGTCGGACGTTAAACACAAAAAAAAAAAAAAAATACTTGTGTTTTTATAACTGAAATTTAATTTAACAAAATTTAAACAAAATAATTTGTGGTATCTTAAAGTGCTATAAATACAAATCTCCAAAACTATTCAAAGAAATGAAAAAAAATCCAAAGAAGTATGTTTTATATTTATGTGTTCAACACATTTTTACAGAAAATTCAATTTTCACTAAGTGATTTTTAATTAAAAAGTTTTATTACGATGAATTATATTACATAAAATCCTCAAGAATTTGTAAAAACACCTTAGGGTTTGTGTTTGGGGTTGTGGTAGGTTTCTCACAAAATAAAATTGAGAAATATATACAAAATATTAACATTCGTTATATTTACAATTATAACAACTTGAGTAAATTACACTTTTTAATATACAATTTATAAAATCACCTAATGTCTGTTTATAATTTTTTTTTAGCAATCACGAACATTGTATCAAAGTTGTTTTATTACCAATTATGACACTAATCGCTTTCAATTTTTCAAGCTATGCCGCCATTATTCTGTGCTCCACTAGGGAAGTGCTTATTCCGACTTAACGTTTAGATGCTAGAGGTACGTTTTCTATGGAACTCGTATAATCTTTCATCGATTATATTTACATAATCTAACAATGCCTGTATGATAAGTCTAATCTTATCATAATTGCTACAGGAAAGCACGTTAAACAGTCATTGGCCTACACTGAATAATGATGGTTTATGTAATTCAAAATCAGTTCTTATAAAATTTTCCACCGGCCTTTTATATCTACTTGCACGCCATTTTTCCTAAATAAATATATTTATTCTTACAGTTTTATATTTGTTTATATTTAATTGTCACAATGCGTGAATCCAACTTTTGTATTTCAATTTCTCTTTTGCATAGATTTAATGCACGTTGAATTTTCTGCATTTACTGTAGAAAGTTTCAGTATTATAAATCCTTTAGAAGAATAGGTTTTTCCATGCTAATGTCTAACGTTTGCAGAAAGTGTAAAACTATTTGTTAACCTTGAACTTTCTGTCCCACTGGACCGGATCATAAGTTGCCATAGCAACGATGGTAATTAGCTTTAAGTTGAAACAATGCTTTGTCAATAAACGTAATTTACAGCCGTTATTATTACAAAAGAACATATCACAAATATAATAACAAGAAAAATTATAATTGAATTATGTTATAATTCCATTAAAAATTCATATATTCGTCTCAGAAAGTTTATTAATGTTTTCAATATTTCACTTTACGTTATGTAGTTAGGGATTTTTGCAATGTGAAAACAAATCAATTTTCAAAATTTATCTAATATCGGTTTTCAAAATATCTAGAGTCTGACAAAAGATTACTCGTCTAGTAGATAAAAAGATCTTGTTCTCATTTGGTATGTAAGCAGATTTTGAGCCTTATATTTTTTTATATTTCTAAATTCAATAAAAATTACAATTTTAAAGGAATTCCTAATGTAAATTTTCTAAAATAAGTACTGCCTTCTTTATATTTCATTAAGTTTGGCCTAAGTGTAGTTATAGTCAGGTATATCCAGACGAGAACTGCAAAAGCAGAAAACATTTTTTTTTAAACTTGTGCTACTTTAAATAAAATTAAGGAGATTTTAACAGAAGTAAATATTTGCAAATAAGGTTTTGAGTTTTCAGTTTTATGTTTATTATGTTTACAATGTAAGATAATGTGATAAATATTTTCTCTGTCCTTATTTTTAAGAAGTAACCACGTATATTAAGTGCTAGTTCTATTACTATTAACATTTTTTGTATACTACTACTCAACTTTTCAAATTAGTATCTGCATATGTTTTTATTATGAATGTGCTTATTAAAAAATACACAGTTTAAAAAACCTTTAATTTTTGGTTTTCTATTTGAAATTCTATCCCTCATACGCTACGATCTTCACGTTGAAATATAAATCCTTTGTACCAAATTTCTATCTCTCATTGCCGCCATGATATTAACGTGTAATATTTTTAAAAATAAACCATTTCAGGATACCAACTGAAGTTATGGAAACAAAAAATATTTGTACACGATCTACTGAATTCCACCTTCCTAGCTGTAACAGCTGTCAATATATGTTTGTGTTTATTGCTGACCACTAAGTGGAATTCTGAACAAACTTATTCATACTCAGTTACGTTCTGTCTCCATTATGTCTCCAACTCAGAAGAGACAAAGAATAGAATGACGATGTGTTTGTTATTTAATAGAACTTTTCTTGCTCAAAATTATCTAATTGTTATGAAATTCAACATTCTTCAAATTTATTATTGATTAAAAGAAAAGCAAAACCTGTTTTTGTTAAATAATTTATTTAAAATATCGATTTCCCAAGCTTACTACAAAATCAGTCAAGTGTATAATATACTGTTACAGTCAGGTTTGAGTAGAATGCTTTCCAAACGGTAACGCATACTGTACAAGAACCAGTCCCACTGCACTTGTCCTAACATAGAAATACTTTCCCAGGCCACGCAGTAGACACTACAGACGGACCAAACGCCATTACCGGATACAAATACCAAATAAAATTGTCCTGAATTCAAATTGATTAATATTTAATACTTACCTGGTGCTGTATTAAATTTTGGAGGAAGATTTGCAATTTGAAAGTTATTATTAATTGACTGTGTATTAATGGAATGGTGCACTACGACATCTGTGTATTCATATGGACTGAGCAACTCTTACCGGCTAAAGACAAAACGAAACTAATTACTGACTCTAACGCAAAAATGTTCAATAAGGCATGTTCAAATTGAGCAACTTTTTGTCGGGAGTCAGACGTAACAAACGTCAGGTTTGAATCATGAGGTAAACAGCAGCATTTCTTTGAAATGAAATGTTTTCTTATTTAAAAGTATTTGAAGATTTTATACAATAAGATGACTTTCCATCTTTGGTCTTCCTCGAATGGGTTAAATTCACAGTTTTTCTCCAACTACAACTAGGACAAAACATGGCTTTATTATTCATGTTTAATAATAATCCAGTTTATTATAACATTTAACAATTAATAAATAATTAATAAGTTTAATAATCCAGAACCGGATTTTCGTAGGAAGGTAACGACCAATAATTTCTTTTATATGTAAAGACTATATTTGGAGCAAAATTTTATAAAAATCGCTAAAGAAGAGATGAAAAGACCTTTGTTTCCAAAAATGTATAGCTTATAATCAAATTAATTTAGAACAAATATAGATTTTCCCTGAATTGTTATTATAAACTAGTATAATTATTTATGTTAATTTATTTAATTAATAACATAAATTAGATTAAAGATCCAGGTTAAAGAGTAGCAAAACCTTCTTTTAAAATATCGTTTTTGATGTAAACTTTGCACTCCGGAGTTAGTTTAGTACTATTAGTAATACTGTGGAATTTTCCAACTATTGTGTAGCCTTTTTTGTGACTTGTTTTGTTTTTCATTTTTTGTGTGAGTTTTTGTTTTTAATTTTGACAGGACGGGTCAAATTTGAGTGTTTGTTTACTGTTTTTTTTTAATATTTAAACATAAACGGCCTTAGATTTACTTTCATATTTTACTTTATGTATTTGGTTAAATAATTGTGATCGAGAGTCGATTTATACTCTCGCAAAATAGTGTATTGTTCTACATACACACAATATAATAAATACCCAAATTAAAAGAAATGATAACATAACAGTGTTATTGTCAATCGCACTCTCTATATAATTTTCCAAAACAATTGTTATCTTGTATTTTCGAGGTTTTAAAAGTCGCCCTTTATTGTAGACGTCAGCGTTTATTTCAATCTTTTATTTACGAACAGTTTTGGACACATCCATAGCTGTCAATTAATTTATTTGTATTTAACCTTATCGTGGATCTATAATTATAATTGTCTGTTTGCTGTATAAAGAAAGCTACTTTATATAATTTGCTATTATTTAAAAGTGTATTGCTCACTAAGAAAACGTTTCAAAATAACGAAACATTTAAATAAATATTTTTTAATCAAATTAATCTTGATTTTAAACCAGAATACATACTGAAGATACCATATAGGTTATGAAATTCGAGGTACAGAATTCGTAAAGCACATTATACTAGTAGGGAAATATACATAACTCAGAGAGGCTATCAAACACGTCACTCATCATTTGATGTATGTTATCAATGCTTCGTTGAGTTTCATGCAAAATTCCATTCACAACTATAGCGAAGGCTGTGGATACTAGTACTATGAGCTGCCATCTTTATGAAATACAACCCAAATAAGCAGTATGTCTGCCGCGGAAGATCGGGACTGGGACAAGTCCACCTCGTGTTGGCCTTGAGAAGGGCGTGCCCGTCCACCTTGGCTGTCCGGCCACCACCACACCTAGACCGTTATGTTAAGCAGTTTCCCCGTTTCAAACCACTCAGTTTTTGCATCAGTTATTTTTGTGGATCTTTTAAATCAAACTAAATTATGAAATTTCATGTACACGTACTTTTTGTATTCATTTTACTAGTATGGCAAAGTACATTACTCTAAAACGCTCATAATCATTTGTTGTATGCTGTTATTTCTACTAATCAATTCAGCTGCAAAAAAACTAACTACAGCACTTACGAACATATTCATGCGAAAATCAGTTTGTCTCAAACATTTATTCTGGGGGGGGGTAGTAATAGCTTAAATACTTGTAAAACTTTTGTTACCCAACAGCTAAATCCTTTTTAAAATGATAGCAAATTATAATATTTAAATTTCGTAAATGTTTCTTGAAAAAATAAATATTATCATCATAGACCCTTACTTTCATGATGCAATATAAATCTACATGACAACAGCATTAATTTAGATGATAACTTAGATAACTTAGTTTCAAAGCAAGATTGTTTATTCACTTCAAAATGGCATTTCAAAATCTAAATTTTTTTTGGTATTTTCCACTATGCAAAGTAGCTGAAGCGTTTATTTAGCTTTAAATAAATCTTGATACTCTACTTGAATCTGTACTTGCATTAATTAACTGTCGTTAATTTGATATTAATTAGCGTTAATTAATTAATTAATCGATTTTTAAAAGTTTGGAGAAAGCAGGTTTTTGCCTGTTTCTTGCAACTATTTTGATTTCATAAAAAAAATTAAAAACGTTTTTGGTTAAAAATTGGTTTTTGTGAAATCGGATTTAAATATTTGATCAAATTTTGTTCAAAATTAGTTTATTGGTCATTTTATCTGCCTCAAAATTCCATTCAGTAGAAATGAAAAATCACTTCAGCTGATTTTTGGTAACAGCTGTTTCTAAGCTAACTTGAAGATGTTTGTTACTCTTGCTTCAAGCACGCATAGTACTGCAAATGTATAGCAGCGCTAGTTACTGGCTGTCAGAACGTGTCTATGAAATGCTTGTAAACGGTGTAAGTAACTTATTAACTGTACAATATTTAGGACTTAGGTTATAGTTAGATTGGCAAGATAACTTTACATATTCTATATATTTAACTTGTACTAAGTGTGTTGCATTACGGATGTGTGATTTTACCAGAAGGAATGCGTGTGACCTCTTGGTCAAGGTTATATTCAAGGTTAAATACATTAGTTATTATAAAACATTTTGTACTTGTATCGATTTATGTATTTATTATAATTATTAGAGAACATCAAATGAGAGAGAGAGAGAGAGAGAGAGAGAGAGAGAGAGAGAGAGAGAGAGAGAGAGAGATAAAGAGAGAGGACGAGGGAGAGAGAGAGAGAGAGTGTAGAGTCATTGATATGCTTGGATGTAAAGTATGGAAGAAAGATTTTTTTTGGTGTGTTTAACGTCCAACTATTGTGCACACTGGGGCTAATGCAGACGATGGGATGATTTATAGCGTATGAAAATGCCAAGCCCTCGCCGGGAATCGAACCCGTGTTCTCGGGGTGAAAGCCTAGTACGCTATCCACTAGACCACCGAGGCGGCTAGGAAGAAAGAAATATGATTCTATGTTACACCCAGAGGTGTGAGAACACAGCACAATAACTGGTGTTCTGTATGTGATTTTTTTTATCTGTTGAAAATTAATTGAATCTTATAAAAATAATTTGAAAATTCTCTAATGGAAAACTTAAATAAATAAAATTAGACTATTCCAAGTAGTTTTACAACTATCTCCTTGAGAACGATAATTTCATTACTGTATTTGCCTGAGGTAGTCGTGTAGCAGGAATATAACGGTATTACGGTTAAAGAATGCAAGGTCGTGTTATTTTATTAAAAAATGAAAGGGGCTAGTCTTACACCTACTATGTGGCATTAACAGTATGTATACAGGGTGTTAAATAATTCAGAATGGTTAAATAAACTGAATGGAATATCCTTTAGGAAGAACGAAGAAGCATATGTACTTTCATAACTCATTTGTGGGCGGTTTTAAAAGTAAAATATAGTCAAGATGTACCGCAATTCAAAGATCTTGACAGCTAATGTAAGGGTTGTTTATTTGACGAACGTTTGACTTTGATTTACCCGCAAAACCATGATTGTGTGTTTTTTAAACTCGTTTTACACGTATGTTTTTAACCGGTATACCAGAAATGATTAATTTGCAGGGACGCTTTTATTGAAGGTAGTTTTGCTTCCTTGGTACCAATTTAAGAATAACAAGGTCTGCAAGCTCGCTTGTCAAGTCAAAATTCTATTAACGTGCAAAACATATTATATTTATCCAATTAGTCTAGTAAATTTAAAGTCCGTGGTATTAATGCTTCTATATATATACATTTTAAGCTCGATCATCAGAAGTATTGAGATAAAACAGAGGAAAATTTAAAATTTCTAACAAAAGGCGCTTTTGTTATAGTTAAGCCTATATGTCGTCAAATTGCCATATATTATTCTGACCATAAACAATATGATTGTGAGAAACAAAAGCTTTTGCATTGTTTGTGAGGAATGGAAATTGTGAGCGATTTTCACTCAAGGGCTCAGATTTGAATTTATTATGAAAATTTAAGCCATAACTGTCCGACGCAATGTGCAGTGGCTGTTGAAATGCAGGCACTACTTTTTTCAGCGCAGAACTAATTGGTCTGAAATGTTAAGAAACGTGCACCGTTCTAATCAGTTACCGCAATGTTAGTGCTGACGAAGTATTTTGTTTACGCAATCGTGCAATTAGAACTGCTGCTATTAATAAAACCGAACATGTCTGGTTAATGATATTACTAACGCTATAAATCGATAACCTGAAGAAAACAACATAAGTTTAACAATATGATAAAATGTATTGCGTGGATGTATTTTCTTTAACAAGATAAATGTAACAAGTCGAATCAGTCTACGAATACTTAAAATGTGTAACTTTTCATGTTGTATATCGTTGAAAATTGCTTGCATTAAAAATGACAAATTGACGAACACTCTTCACTGCACTCTTGGTTCAGGCATACGAACGCGCCTAACCAATAAATACAAAATACTTTGAATGGGACTCAGTGTGGTGTCAACATTCAGCTAACATCTAATCTGAAAAAATGATACCTTTACTTACCAGGAAAGTTTTCACTCTTAACTCTGAACAGGAAAACATGGCTTGCTTTAAAGTAATTTTGGCGATTATGGGAGCCTCCGTTATAATAAAATTTTCATCTGAAAATAATTACCCGATTTGATCTTTTTTATCTGTTTTCTTTCAAAAATGGAGGCAAAATTATCTGTACAATTACAGTAACTCAACTTGCGTGGCAGTATTTACCTAAATTATTTTGATCAAGCAGTGCACCTAGTTCCAAAAAAGAGGAAGTTAGAAGAATGAAATCCAACTATTGCAAATGTTATTTTGTTCTTTGTTTATTTGTAAAACTATCTCAATCGTTATTAGTTTAAATATTATAAAGTAACTAACTTCGTTATGCATGTCGAGATAACATGCATTATCCAATGCTTATGGGAGACTAACTTTGAAATATTACTGTGTAAAGCTTTCGCACCCGACTGTTGTTTTTTTTCTTTAAAAGCCCTTTAAAAAAATTAAACGTCACTTTCTCACTTACAGCCTCTTTATCTGATTGCCCATCATGCTAATCGCTTCAAATATGCCCTATCATGTGACCTTAAAAATAATGGTAATGAACATTGACTGAAGGTTAACATAAAGAAAGAACCGTTTTCTCTACGTCGATTCTCAATAAACCGATGTTTTTTGAAAAAACCTTAGTTGATCAGTCAAAATAGCTCTTTTGATTTTTTTAAGATGTGTATTTCAAATAAATATTAATTTTAAAATGAATTCATTATTTAAAAATCCAAATACTTTCACTTTTAAATTAGAAAGCCTAATAATTTCTTAAATTTCTATTTTCGTTGTTGTTTTCATCAAATATTGACTTACAGAATTTTACTTAAACATAATAAAATTTCAAATTTACTCTAGATATAAAAGCAAACAGAAAAAATTAACGAATGAAGCACATTTTATTGCAAAGAACGTTTTTGTAAATTCAAAAAATATGGAAAATGTAATCGAAACAAACAGTTGTATTTATTTAGTTTAGGGACCAAACAAGTCAGCTGTATGATATCTGTAAATTTAAAAAAAGAAACTACTGACCTTGAACTTTTCAGAAACTTTATTGGTAATATTTTTCCAAATATTTTTCAAAATAGTTACTGAGAATAAAGAGTATTTGATATATTTTGTTTTGTATTTATTTTATTCATTTCAGACTTAAGGCAGGTTAATAAAATGTGTGTGAAAGTACTATAGCTTTCAATACTTATGGCCTAACTAGTTTTTTTTTTTCTCTATTTTAATACAAGTAGGAATATTTTTACATGAAATAAATACTTTTCCTAAAGGTCTTCAAATAAAAACAGAATAAAGTGGAACATCATGATTTAATTTATTTTACAATTAAACAGATCATAAAACAAAACAACTGTAATGTGATATAATTACAATGAGCACCATTTCTTATCATGATCGTATAAACTTTTTAAAACAGTTGTTCTTAAATTCTTTAAATGTTGCGCAATGCAAATTGAAAAATTAATATTAAAACATTGTATTTTTTTATGTGAAGCAATAATTGATGTGTTTGTTGAATAAACTGAAACAATATAGCCTATTCATGACTCCTGCAATGTGCATACATTACGCCTAGCTTATCTACAAAAGCATCAAATATAAATTAAGTACAAAACTGGGCTAATATTTACAATAAGAAAATATTTTTAGGAGGTAAAACTGATGACTGGTAACTTAAACTACTTTTTGTATTGTACGCTGTACGACCCAGAGCTTATGTCGAAGTTCCTGGCCGGATGACCTTGGAAGATGTTAGGGTCAACACTAACTTGAGGCCTGTACTGTGGTTGTGGTTGGGGGTTGTAGTATCCCTGGTCCTGCTGATAGTCGTATTGGGCGGGTTGACTGTACCTGGGTTGACTGTACTGAGGCGCAGGTTGGCTGTACTTGGGCTGGTTATATTGAGGCGCAGGTTCATTGTACCTGGGCTGGCTGTACTGCTGACGGGGCTGAGATTGCGGGCGTGCCTGATATTGTTGGTTTCCGTTGTACTTAGGGTCCTTCCAGTAAATACTGGGGTCCTCTCTGTACTGGCCGTCATCAACGTCTCCGTTGGAAGCCCCGACGTAGTTGTTGGTCAAGGTAGGAGGAGCGACATTTATGTCTGTCCCTGCAGGTTCGAATCCTCGTCTGCTGGCGCCGTATTCTACTTCACGAAGTTGTCCGGCGTCATCGACGAAGCCGTACTTGCCGTAGACCTCTCCGGTCGGGTGTTTGGTCTCGATTTTATAACTGCCGTCAGCACCCTCGTAGCCGTAGCTGTAACTTCCGTCTTCATTGTGTCGGTTTATTTGCTTCAGGATCGGTATGGGGGTCGTGTAGTCTCGCTGTTGTGCCCATGCTACAGTCAAGCAAGCTGCAAACATCTGAAGAAAATAAAATAAATATAACAATATTGTTGAGCAATCAACAGTATGGTTGTAAAATGTCTGAAGAATGTTTACGAAGGCAGGTCTGTAGGAATACTCAGGAGTTGATATTTCATCTTTCTGTTGACAACTCCTCTCTAACGTCCAAATAGTAAGCCTATATAATCAAATTATTAAACTTGCTAATTTTATCCACATTTTAACAGCCGACTGTTTCATCGATAAACGAGATCTACAATAATACACCCTGTGTCTATGTCTTTTGACTAATAAACGAAAACAGAATAGCAAATCAAACCATAAACATTAAATTACTATCATAAATAATTAGTCATCTACTCAAATTTAAATTAAATTACTAGTCACATAAGAAGATAAACTTCACTAGAGGCCGGAGAAAATACTTTATCAACAGATAATAACATTTTTAATACATGTTATTCCGTATATTATTATGACTTTCAATGAAAGATTTGAAAGAGCTGTATTACATTTCTATTTAATACGCAGTAACGTTGAACATTTTTAGGAACTTCAAGTTAAACATTCAAATATTTTAATTTTCTTTTTGTTTTAGTCCATAATGCACGCTAATATGTAGGAGAGATTAGCGTTAAAGAAAAATAACTGCTGCTCGATCCTTGACGTGTGCTCGATCAGAGACGCAGCTGACTGATTGGTGCTTTAATCACATCGACCACCGAATCCTCGTTTTCAAAGAACGAAATGACTTAGCACAGGTATTTAAGTTTACTGTTTCGTTTTACGGTTGTTAATTATAACATAAGTTTCCGTTTCCGATCACTGATCACTGTTAATCCCAGCAAAACAGTAGCTGTGTTAAAACTGTTATATTTGTGATGTCTAAATAATTAAACCATCTAAATTATAGATAACGTAAACGGTTTTATATTCTAAACGTCTTTAAATTAAGTTATTACTTATTACCTTTATAAATTGAGTAACAGTTTCATAATCCTATCGTAGTATTATTACAAGGAACGTTAATGTGTGAAAACAAATATGAGCGTTAAAAATATCGAAAATATTTAGAAGACCAGAAAATAAGTAGTTATCATGAAATGGCTGAAAAAAATATTTGTGAGACAATAATTATATAAGTAAGTTAATCAGAAAATATCTTTAATAAAGTGACAGTGTAATAATGTAAAACCAGAAGTCAAGGATATCTAACCCGCTGTATATTCCAAGGTCACAGCAGCTGTGTGGTCGTTATATCTCTACCGTAATAATATGCTTTTATTCTCTCTAAATTATTGTAGCAGACCATATAATTGTATTAATCCAGGCCAAAGTATTGCAAAAGGAGTGTGTCAATGATTTTCGAATCAAAATATTGCGTAAAATAAAGTAGACGTTAAAATAAACACACTAA
This sequence comes from Callitettix versicolor, assembly GCA_022606455.1. Taxonomy (NCBI): domain Eukaryota; kingdom Metazoa; phylum Arthropoda; class Insecta; order Hemiptera; family Cercopidae; genus Callitettix; species Callitettix versicolor. Next base: position 58,145,670 of record CM040184.1, on the reverse strand, counting down.
GTAAAAATTTAAAAATGTTTAAAAATTAGCAGTCAGTGTGCTTTAAAAAATAACACGTTTAAAGTTTCAATTTTAAACGATTCACTAATTATTAATTATATTTTGATCCTCCATTATGCATCTATTATACAAATTAAAAATTATAAATGACTTTTTAAAAAGACGAAAGGTAGTTCAATAAACCTGTCGTAAAATTTCGTGAAAATGCTTCTAGCCGCTTTCAACGAAACATACATAAATAAACAATAATATCGGTCGTATACAAATTGCATACTGGAAAACTACTTAATAAAACAATTTATTGAAGTTATTTAAACCCGATTGCTAAAGTCATTATAATGTTAAAATATCATAACATATTTGGCAGATTTCTGTTTTTTTAGCATAAATAAATTAAAATTTGTAAAACTGTTTTGCTTTTTTGTGAACTGCTATGGCATAATTTTTTTTTTACGATTAGAAAAATTATTTTTAAGGTATATTTTCTTCTTCAAAGTAATATTTTATTAATATCATTAACGAACATCAACAGTTAAAGATAATTATGTGTAATCTTTCGTAATTAAATGATTAAGCAATAAACTTACCATAACTAGGACCGCCATGTTGAAAGCTGCGCTGTGTGATACCGCGTCAGTCCCGCTGCACTTGCTTATATAGACTCCGAACTGTGGACTGCACAAGATGGCGACGGCCTCTGTGTAAGGACGCACAGCTACTGTACTCTGATAGCCTGCAATGCATGGGCTGTAAGAGCTTTGCTAACCCCCAAGGGTATTAAAGCTATATTAATTACTGAAGATCATAGATTTGAAAAACATTATTTTTGTGTATTGAGACAGCATAAAAATTGTATACTATTGAAAATAGTATACTTTCTTCTGGCAAAATATATATATTTTACAAAAAAGCTTTCATCAATGTTTTAAAGCACTTCTAGCTTCTAAACGATAAAACTTTAAGTTATAGAACACACAGTTTTGTTAGAACACACAGTTATCAAACACAAAGTTGGAATCATATTATTTGCAAACATTACTACAAATGGATAATTTATGTATAAACATTACACAAACTTTCAAATATTAAATTATTTCCTCAGTATTCAGGTTCCGAAGTCAGTAAATATCAGGTTTTGCTCAAAAATCTTTGACGTATCAGTGTTGGAAAGTTTGACTCTGGACTTACCTCAGGTAAAAATAATCACGTTGACACACCGTCACGCTGCTTTCTGTTTATGAAATTAAAATGGACGAGAATTCAAAACCCGCTACTGATTTTAACTTTTTTTACTTTTAATATGTATTTATTTTAAATTTTTGTATATAAGTACGATGAATAGTATGTATTTAAATTATAATTAATGTTGTTATACTAGATCTCGACTCATTTAATACAAAATTGTTTTAAGTGTTTCATGTTATATATTATACATTGTATATAAATAAGTTCATTAATACACATTTTAGTTATTATTAATTTAATAATTTATCGTTATACTACACCCCAGTCCAGCCATTTATTCAAGTTTTCACAGCCGCCTCGGTGGCCTAGTTGATAGCGTACTGGGCTTTCACCCGGGTTCGATTCCCGGCCAGGGCTTGGCATTTTCATACGCTATAAATCATCCAATCGTCTGCATTAGCCTAAGTGTGCACAATAGTAGGACGTTAAACACAAAAAAAAATCAAGTTTTCACATTGTGTCTACCGTTTTGCGACAATACCATTCTTTGTTTTTGAAAATAAATCCCCTAACCATCATTGTGTATGTTTTTATTTTTTATACTTACTCTCCAATCATAAATGTATTTTATTTCAAAACCAGCACATTAACTTCAATTTTCCATTTTCATACATATCGTGAACTATTTTTCTGAACTAATTTTAAAATAAAAATGAAAACAAGAATTAAAAATATGATCCCGATATGTTAGCAAATATGTTTACGTGTTACATTTTATGCAAATCGGTCAATTTGTTTAGTCTCCAGCAATATGCATATACAGAACCTAGACATATAAGAAAAAAACTATCTTGGATTCATGGAACCTGAAAACTGATATACAGTATTCATTACAAAATCGACATTGTTTTTACAGGAATACAATACTTTTATACGTCGTAAAATAGTAAAAGAGAGCCGTGGAAGTAGAGGGAGTAAACATCGTAGTTTAACAGTGTGTATAGTTCATGGACATTAAGAAATCCATTCATTGCTTTAAAAAAAAGTATTAAGTTTTTAAATGTCTATTTTCTACAAGTTCTCATTCATTTATTATATAAATTGTTTTATTTAATTTTCAGGAACAAAATATTAGGTTACCTCATTAAGAAAACAAATATTTTTTACTAAGCAATTATATTACAGATCAGCTGGGCCATACTGCACAGATCATATACGTTATGATAAATCATTAAATTACCTGCCTGTACAATACATTGTGCTTTATAAAAAAATTTAAGTCTCTCTGTTCCGAAAATATTTTTGCACACAATAAGTCTATATGAGAGCATTACAGAAATTTTAATTCCATAAACCAAAAAATGTTTTTAGAAAAACTATAAAACATAAATGCAATTTTGTATCGCTTATAAAAGTAATTAATAACATTACGTTCATGTTTACAAAAACTGGTCATTTTGTGGTTTTATTCGCCATAACTCTTTTTACCGTTCAAGCTCAAATTTAAATAAAATAAAAAGTAAATGTCCCATAAATGTTACAACAATCAAATAAATAAAATAGAAATTTTGGTGGTCAGCAAGAAAGTTTACTGTTTGGTCTTTTTTGTGACTCCTGTCTAATAAGTTCAAATAGAACTGGAAGCAGTTCTGTTTTAAACTGAAATCACGGAATAAGTGTTAAAACAATTTGCTTAGTTGAAAAATATTGTAGAAATTGTTAACTGATAGAAAGAAAGCGAATAAACATACGTAGATTGTTATGAAAACAAAACATTTTCATTGAAACGTATCATTTTGGTATACATATTTTAAATTTTGTTTATAATTCAAGAAATAATAACACGCCTATTGCCTTACAGAATGTAAATTACCTTATAGCCTTGAGTCCGTAAGATAGATTTAAGACTTATAGGTAGTGAGAAAACAACAGATTGAGTTTGAAGGATAACTCAGTTGTGATACTTTTTGTTTAAGTAACAAGTGAATTTATTCATCTGATAACTGCAAGATTATGATATCAAGACATCTGTACGATATATCACTGATATTAAGACATGGAATCATATCAAGTACGATAATAGCTTCAAGGTTACTTACGATAATATCAGTTATGACAAATGTAGTTTATTTAAAACACTATTCATACAAAAGTAGATTTTTGTTAGGTTTTTTTTGTTAATGTGAACTACGTTTTAATCTTTGCCTTCGTTTTTTATCAATGCATTTTTAAATTAAAAACATAACAGTAAAAAACATTATGAAACTGTAGGAAGTCATTTCTAACAATAAATTAACACAGGTTAATCTGCACACATAATCAAATGCTTTGTTTAATAGTGCATGGTTTTGACTTGATATCGTAAAAAATTAAACGAGTCAAGGAAATGATTGAAAAAACACAATGATGATGCTGGGATACATTGCATTCCACAATTTACCCGATACCAATAACAGCTGGAGGTTAACAAGGAATTCACTTTGGAATGCGGCCGAGTACAGAAGGAGGGGAGTTACTGGTCTCATGACATTGAAATATGCGAAGTAGATCAATCAAGGCTATGATGTATCAAAAATGAAAATAAAGTGTTTTTGATATTTTCTCACTGATTCCAGAATACTATTTAGTTAGTTTAATATCACGGTTTGAATGTCCTGTATAATTATTTATTCTGTTTTGGCGGGCTTAGGCCTACTTCTGTTAAGTAGTAGCAGCTGACAGTCCTTGTAAATATTGAACTGGTTCGACCTTACTTAAAAAATTGTCAGGGTTACGGAAGTTATTGAACACGTCAAGAATATTTCAAACTCAATATTTTGCGAATCACTTGTACCTGCACTTAAAAAGTTAAAATATACTACAAATTTTATTAATGTATTTCACCTCTTTGAACTTAACAATAGCTGCGAATGTCTTATGGATTCTTTTGGAGTATCTGGTAATAAATAATAATTTTACAAGAACATTTTTTGAGAACTGTATAAAATATCCAAAATCTGCATTCTAAGCATTACTTCATTTGAAATATTGATAAAAGAACTTTCAGACTATTGCAATAACATCTTTTTGTTAGACAAAATAAAAGTACATTTGTTTTTTTCTTAAAGCGGTAAAAGAAAAGCTTACGGCTTAACTGCAGTCTCGAACCTACAGACCTTGGTTTGCGCAATTCAGAGACGCAGCAGACTGGTCGATCCTCGACTACCGATTGATACCAATATAAATACATTTTTTTATATTTAAAAAAATAATGAAAACAATACATAATTTAAGGCATACTCTTGAAATTCAAAAAAAGTAATCACAATTTTTTAAAGTATTATTAAAATTAAATAAACATATTTTTTAAATATATTTAGTAAAATATACGACCTTGAAGTTTTTTTTATGTATTTTAATTTAGAAATAACTGTAATTATTTCATTAGATGTTACTTGCAGCAGACATTTTATCAAGAATAAGAAATGTATGTTTATTTTATGAAACTTTAACAAATCTGCTATTCTATTCAGGGTATTTTAAACGCAATATAAAATGTAGTATTTGAATTATGAATATTGTGTTCTTTGTAACGTAACGTTTTTCTCTTTAAGTAATACGCCTTACATTAACTAAGTTCTTACTCTAATGGCTGTTCCAATAGTTAATTTTGATTAGAAATTCGTTACAGAAAAGTATTAAATAACGTTTATAAATTTGCCTAAACAAAGACTTTCGGCACAGTTAAATCTACGTAAGGACATATTCAGTACTTTGTTTGGCCCAAACATAGCAATAAACCCTCAGTTTCCAATAAAAACACATAAATTTCCTGAAAGTTTTATATCGCTATTATATCGTGACCAGCTGACATTAATATACAACTTTAAAAAAAACTGGTTTTCATAAATACAACCAACATTTAACCTGAACAATTTGAACCAGTCCAAAGGAAACTCGATCATTGATATTCTTCACCGGTAGACGACAAGGTCGCCGGTTGATGTCCCTGAGTCTGTCGTTGTACCGCGGCTTGGTGATGACGTGGATATTCTGCCCATTATAATATAGAGCAGGAATTAACAGCAGTGACGTCACCGTTAAAATATTTCCGCCTTTTAACCGCAACGCGTCGTATACAAAGAAAGGTAATCCTAGGATCAGGCATTCATTACACTACAGCAGGCTGTGAAGGTTGTTTTCTTGAATGACAGATTTGTGTTTATACAGGATATTTGTAGTACAGCAACTCTTGACTCTTTGTGGCGTTTTTAATTCTTGGACGTCGATTATTTTAATAGATATAAACTGGGTAACTGAAATTGTTTTGATAAAAGAGTATTTTGAGTAAACCCATAAATGTGGTAAAACGTCGAAGAAGTCAATTTACAAAAACATTACCGTATTGGTATTCTATAATATAACGGAAGAGTCGTGATGATTTATAAAATCTAAAAGAATTACTTCGCCAAAGAAAACATAAAATTGATTGTCCGGTTGTCTGTCTGCCCGAAGACTATGTTTCTTGTTAAAGAATTTCCATTAGAAAAGGAGCTATCAGAGTGGCCATAATGGTAAGTATCAAGATCTGGAATCTCGAAATGAACGCCAATCCTGACCTTTAGGGGATTGTTGAAAATTTTATATAAATACGCCAAAAGTGTCGTATTAAATGAACCCAAAACACTGACATCACTTACATTCTAAATCTCGATTTTTTTGTCTGTACCCATTAAAAGTTTTTTCCATACACACTGTATGCATGTGTAAATATACAGTGTGTAGTGTGTGGGGGGAATCTTTCTTGAAAGACAATTGAAATAATTTAGAATTCATTGTTTATATATATATATATATATATATATATATATATATATTGTTATTTTAAGGCGAAAAGCACATTAAGGCTATTATCGCCTCCCTAAATTTAAATGTGAGTATAAAGTGTTGAAGTCGTAAGTGTAGTGTTGTAAGTGTAAGTGTTTGTTAGACTCGGGTACTACGAGGGACTTCTAAATCCTCTCAATAGTATTGGATATATATATATATATATATATATATATATAGTCTGTATATATATATGTATATGGAAACAAATATATATATATATATATATATATATATATATATATATACACTTTGGGTCTTATATTAATTAATGGCCATTCCGATAGTTCACTTTTTTCATTAAAAGTTGCTACAAAGTTAAAAGTTAACCTGTTTCTCGTCTGTTGCTTGACAGCAATCAATAATCATGAGGTGAGATTACTATAACAATAGTAATCTATAATCTGTTTATTTATAGAGTCTAATTAAATAAATATTTAACTTCAATTAGCCTTTTAAATTAATTTGTTAATTTATATGTTTTCTTTTCACAGTGATCGAAAGAAAGTGAAATTTCTAAATGCAGCTTCCAGTTATTAATCTGCCAAAAAAATGTATGTTTTATAAAAGCACCCTTTATATGTAGTTTTTGCTATACACAATCCATAACGCTAAGCAGAAAATCACATTTTATGAATATTTGAACTATTATGTATATTGTTCATACCTTATTTCACCTCACAGTAATTAAAAGAGATTAGTTTCAACAAAATATTATTTGTTCCGTGCCTTCATGTACAAAATAATATATTAGGCGAGAATTATAGGTTTCGAACAAGCAAAAATTCAGCTGTTAATTTTGAATTTTGATTTCGTAATCATTATATTTTTTGTGAAAAACATATATTATATTTGGAATTTTACATTGTCATACTAAGCTGAAATTATAAAATAAAGTATATATTATGAAGTTAATTTTATTAGTTTTAATATACTTTCTTTTCAAACGAGTTGTTTATATGGAAATTCTATAGTTACTCCATTTTATAAATTATTGACTATAATTTAATTCCCTTTTTATTAAGGCCATTCAATTGGTTAAAAATAAATACAGTAACTTTTAAATAATATTTGTAGACGTTAACACATCTAAAACTTTTTCGATTCATTTTGGCTCTTACTTACAAATATTTAAAAACAATATTTTTTAAGAATATTTTTTAAATGATATAAAGTGATTTTAAACAACTATCATTTCTTTAATTTTTTTAATTTACCACAGTTTTCTTTAATTATTTAAATAAGTATTGTTTTATTTCTTTTATCTATGTACGTAGGCTGTACATTTAAATTAATAAAATGTTTAAATATTCAGTTTGGACAGAGCCGGTTAATATAGTTCCTACATTAAAAAGTTTATTAGAAATTTAAAATGCCAAATCTACTACGACTCAGAAACGTATCGTAGCGCAACCTGTTGGCAATATTGCAGACTACCATAACCAGTCTGCTTACTGTGTTTCGCGATAGGTAGCGCTTGTAATCACATTTCCGTAAAATGTTTGTATTAAATTATACTTCCACATTATTCATTAAAAGCACTATACTTAAATAAATGTTTGATTGCAATTAATTTAAAAATAATTAATACAAACATGTTCGATTACATACTTTTTCTAACAAAAATAATTCAATTACTTTTTGAATAATTTAAAATAGTGAAACAAAAACCAAAACAAATTCACAAATTTAGGAAAAAACGTCGCATGCTTAGTTGTTAACGGTATTTCACAAATGTACCTTAATGTAATCATTTTATTTATGCATATTTATTTATGTATTTGTTTACAATTCAAACATTTTCGAAAATCGCGCCTGACATATAGCTTACACATATTTACCCGTAATACAAAGATTGGTAACTTTGGTAGCCTAACCTTTACACGTACTTTGCATAATAACTTGTCCTATGACTACATAGGCCTACAGCCTTTATCTAGCGTATAATAAGTTCCCCACAGTGATTATAGTTAAAATTAAGCTTTGAATATTTTACTCCTTTTATAGAATTGCATAATATACATTCAATACGCAGGATATTTGCGACATTAAATTTTAAAAATAACATTTCCTTAGTTTTAAAATCATAATATGGAAAAAATATTGAAACATCCATGTCGTGTTAGCATTTAGTTTGAAACATTAAAGTTTTAGAAATTATTTGGTTTACTGATTTCTACTTGCATTGTTGTATTAAGTTCCTACAGAACATTGCCTACTTTTACCAAAAAGAAATCCTTTTTTAATTATTAAACCGATGTAAATAAATCATTGGAAATACAACGGAACACTTTCTTGGAAAATGAATTTACAAAATAAAACAAGTGAACGTCAAACATAACCTATAAAAATATTTGAAAAAAAATATTACCTTCACCAATCAGCTGATTTTAGATGACATGTGTTTGTTAAATTAACTTCAGCTTATGCTTATTGCCACTAGATAGTAGTTGTGGAAATGAAGCTGCAAGGAGATATAAAATATCTAGCCTGTAAGACGAGAGTGAACGGTTTAGGAAAGTATGTTTGAAAGACCAGAAATACTGTGAACAGTTAAATATTACTGAGATAATGTGTTACCAGATCACAGTCGATAGAGTATCGTGATCCTTGTACTACAGAAGCAGATTATCTGGGCCCATAATAATTTAAAGACTGTTTTTAATTTTAAAAAATTAGTTTTAACGTCTGAGAGCTTGAGTTGAATGCTCAATAATTAATTAGTTATTCTTATACTTTTTCAGTGATTTATCTGCGGCACTTGGTATCGTCACAACGGAAAGAAGACGCTTTCTACTTGTTGTAGAGGCTGTCATGTTGTAACGTGATTGGTCAACACATTCCTGAACCTGTGAGTATTAATTACACAGGAAAGGCTGTGCATACTGTGGCCAAGTAAAATGCGTTCATAGAAAAAAAAAGTACACGTGTGGAACTCGGGGCGTTACTGACAAAATTGAGCTTTTGTTAGTGATATCTTTGCTGAATATATAATTAGTTTGAAGATAAGTTTACAAATATCTTGTTTCGTTTAAATAAATAAATACGTGAACCTAGCTTACATATTATTTACTGTAGTTACAGTAAAGATCAGTTGTTTTATGTTAATTCTTAACGATCAGCTGATTTCATTGAACATCTGATTGGCTATAAGTTTCAGATTATGTTGTTAAAAACTAACAATGTTAAACTTTCATAAACGATTATATTAACAATATAATAATTATATTGTATAACAATTTATTATATAACAATTATAAACGTTAATTTTATAACAACGTTAATTTTATAAACAATTAATTTCGAACGGTTACAACATGCACGTGTTCTTCAACTAAGGAAAATACCAAAACCAAAGCAACACAACGTTTTCGTATAGTACGCGTGTACTGTGAGGAAGCAAAAGAAAGAGACAGAAATAGAGAGACGAAATTCGTTTCATATTACCGTTACATTGTTCCGTTCGATAGAAATTTTTTCTATTCACTACTCTCACCAAAGCTGACATTAAAAGATTCGCTTCAATGGTTATTTGTCCTGATTTTGCTGGTCTTTAGATGAGTTCACAGTATAACCTGAACATTACTTGAAAATATGGCCTGAATATGAGCAACGTTTTATGAAAATGGAATTTAATCTATATCAATATAAAAAAAAATACGCATCTATATCGAATGTGTTTGTGCGTGCGTGCGTGCGTGCGTGTGCGTGTGTGTGTGTGTGTGTGTGTGTGTGTGTGTGTGTGTGTGTGTGTGTGTGTGTGTGTGTGTGTGTGTTCCACAATAACTCTGGAACGTGTGAAACGATTTAAACCAAACTTGGTACAAATTTAAACAAAATTATGTGGCAGTAAGGAGAAGAGTGGCATATACAAATTGACTGAAATTAGTGTGAAATTCATAAGCAAAACTCCGTTCTATTAATTAAATGACAAATTTGAGTTTATAATACATTCAACAATCAAAGTTAATTGTTACTTTTATTCTTGGTAGGAAACCAATATTGACATTTTATTTCAAACATAATAATGACACAGATTACCACTAGGTGCTGGATATCTATCTATCTCTATCTCTCTCTCTCTCTCTCTCTCTCTCTCCCTCTCTCTCTCTCTCTCTCTCTCTATATATATATATATATATATATATATATATATATATATATATATATATATATATATATATATATATATATATATATATATATATATAAACATATTCGTTTAATAATTATTACATTAAATTATTACTAGACTACTAACATTTTATGATCCATGCTAATAAAAAAGGACGTTTAAATCGACAATTTGAACTATATTGGCTTATTAACTAACAAATGATTAAAATTGACAAAAGCCTGATAATCTAGTTTTTTTTTATGTTGCAATTTTATGATTATCATATTATATATAACGATGTTTGATCGCAAAATCATCGTTATATGAATATTTTTTTAGCTTTATATGCTCATTGATAGGCGTGAAACAATTGAAAGTGAAACAAAGGCTTTTTTATATTAAAAAACCGATTTTCAAAAATTTTGTTGAGATATTTAATAATAACGTTTTATTAAATTTAAAGTAAATGATTCCTTACTGAAAATTCACGATTGTTTTAGTTCAGAATGAAACGGTGATACTGAGTTCAAGTCCAGCCACCGGCGAGTAAGAAAATGGTGGAAAATAAAATGTCAAAATACCAACAATAATTTAACTACATGAGAAGTTTTGATAAATAACATTTTAAAAAAAACTGATTGACAGTGAGTAGAAAATTTGGATGATTAAATATTAAGGCAATTCTGAGTAATTAACTATTAAGACGAGTCACTGACATATTTAGTTTTGTCCAGATAATACAACAGATGCACTGGATTGTCCTGTTGGACATATTGCCTCCGGTACTTTCACACGTGTTTCAGCACATTCTCGACGTCCTTATTTTAAATATTTCATGGTTGACGGAATCGACGCACACAATAAACGTTTATTGGTGCCATGCCGACATTCTCTTTAACAACGCCAAAGGTGAAATTCATTTTTCAAATAAAGGTTCGTTTTTAAGTTATGTGAACACTCTCAAGAATGTCTGTCTGAAGGCCAGAGAGCATGGAAGCTTAAAGTTCTCGCGGTACTTTAATTACCTTTAATTGAAACGTAACAGAAATGTAACAGAACAGGTGATTTATTAAATTATCACAAAGCGACGACTTACTCAGGAAGGAGAGTTCAGGTGTTATGGCAACCAAGGTCACCGTTCTTTATAACATAATTATGTCGATGACACGATCTGACATGCACTCTTTCAACTTTAATTATACTAATTTTAAAACTATTATCACTCGGAAAGTAAATTGTTATAATGTGATTACATCATCCAGTACTTTTAGATGTTTTAGAAATTATACAGTGCTGAGATAAAATCACTGCTTATAAAAATCGACTTGAGAAACATTCAGAAATAGCTTTAGAATTTTCAAGATTTGATAACTGTGCCAATGGAAACAAATACAACAACAGTAAGCTAACATCTTCCTTAGCGACCTTGAAGCGTTAATTAAAGGAGATACTTAACTTCAGTTAATAATATTTCTACATCGAAATCGTTTCAAGCTAGTGTATAAATATTGAGAAAAAGTGTCAAGATTTTTGGCCGGGCAGCTCTAAATGAGCAGCGGAGCTGCGCTGAGCTGAAAGCGTAATGGAGCTGAGCGGAATAAAGTTGACCGCCAATCAGAAGCGGAGTTTGGTCAGTTCAAAGAGCGCGTTTGTATCTTTAAAATCTATATATTTAGGCCTACTTTAACGGATTATAATTTAAAAACCGTAACCTAGGCAACTGTAGCCCTAGTAACGAGATGTAATGAGTTTGGAGGCGTGGTCAACGTGGTGGGGGAGGCGGAGTCAGCTTGAAAACCGAATCAAGGCTGCGCTGATCGGAACCAAGACACCGCTTGACTTTGCTCAGCTCCGTTACGTTTTCAATGACTTTACTTACATTAAAATTAATAAGTTAGAATTTAATGCATAGTTCGCTCTGCTCAACGAAACTCTGTTCCGCAACAACAATCACTCTTAGAAGTTTTATAATTTTTTGCAAATTATGTGCCCATTATTAGTATTAGTAGGTTCAAAAGTCGTGGCAAACGATTGGTTATTGATTAATCGGTAATTGAACCGATTAGTCGTTTAGCTAAAGTAAATATTGGTCGGTGAGCAAGCAATTGTTCGTCAAACTAATTATTGCTCCATTTTCTAACTAATATTTGATTACCTGTTAATAAGTTAACAGACTATCTATTAACAAATTAACAAATTCCGTATAGTAAATTTAGCAATATATTTGCAGAGTTCAGACAGAAATGTTAAAGATAGAGTCGTATCCTATAGCCTATGTGTTTAATAGCAGAATCTCAATGGTTTTAATGAAGTCAATTTCTTCCCGCAACAAACAAACACAAATACGAACATTATGAAATAAATATACGTAAAACATTGCAAAAGATTTTGTCGTATGCGGTTCCTAAATAATCGCCAAGAAAACTCCGGAAAATCGATCTAATTTATCAAAATTTTATTGACAAATATTGCTCACATTTTGGGTTATATTTCCCCGCAGGGGGTGCAGACTAGCTGCACCGTTTGAGAGGATTTAGACGTCCCTCGCTGTACACGATTCTAACACACACTTACACTTACACTTACGACTTTACACTTTATACTCACACTTACATTTAGGGAGGCGATAATAGTATCAATGTTCTTTTCGCCTTTAAAAAAAAATAGATTAAAATGTAATTCAGTGAATCGAATTTTAAAATTCAAAAATTACATTCTACAGTAAATAGAAAAAACGAAAATATACCCCGATGACAGTGTGAGTTCATTTTCGTTACCCCTGATTTATTGCCGAGCAGTAAATTTCTTTACATTAAGTCGAAATATAACTCTTCTTATATTATGACCGAAATTTGAACAAAATTAGATGAACTGATCTTGTCGATTTCTCTTATTTCCGAAATTAAATTTCTTTTGAAGAGATAGCGACCTAAAGATGCTGTTTTCTTTAGATGAAATTTGGTTTTCAAAAAATTAAAAACAGTTCAGTGATTTTTGGTAATTAGATTTCTTGCTGAATTTCATCGAAAACGGGCGGTATTAGTTATGCATTAGCGATGTGCACGGATACATATACGCACAAACATTAAAATGAAACAGGTTTTTTTATTCAGGTTACCTGCACAACGGATACAACAATAAAAAATATTAAACCAAAGTTTCTCCACTATAACCTTATGTAGAGAGGAAGTAAAACTAAATGTTGTCTAAAATCAGCTGTGTCATCATAGAATTGAGTTAAAATGTTACATTTTGGGGTTTATTATTGTTTAATATTATATCTAGGACAGAGTGCGTAGTTGAAAAAATATTTTCGACAGTTTCTTATTATAAAAACGAATAATCAAATAAGACCTCACATGAAAAAAACAAATATCCTTTCTTTAAAAAAAAATGACCTGAACTAAAATTGGCACAGGATCAACTACATTGTGTTTAAGCACAATAACACAAGTTATTAGTTTACATTTGGGCGAGATAGCATCGGTCATAGTAAAGCAAAGTTGGACACAATAAGGTGATAAAGATCGCCGCAGATCCGCTGCTAATGGAATTTATTGCGAACCAGTTTAGGCGGATCCAACTGTCTGAGTCACGTTCTGTTTATTTATAACGGCGAGAGGCTAGTTAAATTTAATCAGCTGTAAAACTAGCGCATGCGTGCAATTATCGGACCAGGAATAAAAGTATATGGAGAGCCCGAGAGAAGCATAATCTGGTCAATCAATGTTTTACATGACAATCAATGTTTTGCAGGTTAATTAATGTTTTGTAATTCAATCAACGTTTTTTCAAGTTAATGTTTTGCAAGTCAGTATAAATATGGAGAGTCCGAGAGAAGTAGAATCTGGTGAATCAATGTTTTACACGTCAATCAATATTTTGCAAGTTAATTAATGTTTTGTAATTCAATCAATATTTTGCAAATCAATAAAAGTAGGAAAGAGTCAGAGAGAAGTAGAATCTGGTCAATCAATATTTTACACGTCAATCAATATTTTGCAAGTTAATCATTGTTTTGTAATTCAATCAATATTTTGCAAGTCAATAAAAGTAGGGAAGAGTCCGAAGGAAGTATAATCTGACCAATCAATGTTTTACACGTCAATCAATGTTTTGCAAGTCAGTCTATGTTTTCGGTTAAAGAACAGTGCACATTGATATACTTTTGTGAAAATCATGTAAATGTAATATTTCCTACACCTAACGGTCGTACCAGATTTGTGTCTTCTTATGATTGAAGTACGATACTCACTATTGCAAAGTATTGTTATAGTTGAAAAAGCGCATGACGACTATTGCCTGGCCTCCACCTTTAAGCTTGGGTAGTCTGCTCCTGACAATTGTCATCTAACCCATTTAACCCAGATTGTTAAATTAAAATTATAATAAAAATCATATCTATATGATGTATAAATATGTTTAGTGGATGAATCATTAAAGCATTTTGAAAAATAACATTAAAAAATATTTCGCACGTAAACGTTCTCATACGTTGCAATCTACAAACAAAATCTAGTCTTGAGGATATCGAAAAAATTATCTAATTTCTCAAAATCGGTTTATCGGAATTTGTTTTAATTTTTGCCATATGTGACATTAATGTCTAGCCAGTGTTAGAAATTTTAAATAAGAAACGCTCTTCAAGCGTAAACTGAAGAAAAATCAAACTGAAACTAATTTCCATATATTTAACTCCAAAAAAATTTTTTTTTTTTATTTTATTTTAAACTGGGCATACTGACGAATTATAAACTTTTATTTATTACCGACATTTTAGTAAAATCTGCTAAACCAATATTTAGAAATTTTGTTTTAATTTTTTTGATTTCTTGATACCTCTTTCACAGGAAAACATTTTTTTAATAACTTTGAAGATTAAATTTTAACAAAATATTATGAACTGATTTTAAGAAAACCAAGTGTTTTTAAGTTTTATACAAGCCTCTTCTCATTTAGATAATAAACCTTATCAAAATCGATCATTTCATTAAATTTCCTGTTATGTGCTTGAACACATATAAATATTGACAGACTTCCTCTTCTTCATCGATAGAATTGAAAAGTGACTTATTGACGATAATACTGCTTAAGTATTGACTAAGTGAAAGTGGTTTATTGTTTGGTAAATCGCAAATTAATCACTTTATACATTATGGGTTTCCTGTTATAATTCGATATTTGAAAAAAAAATACCGTATCTCGTATTTTTTTTATAACTTTGAAGATTAAATTTGAACAAAATATTATGAATTGATTTTAAGAAAGCCAAGTTTTTTTAAATTTTATACAAGCCTTTTCTCATTTAGATACCAAAACTTATCAAAATGGATCATTTCATTAAATTTCCTGTTATGTGCTTGAACACATGTAAATATTGACAGAGTTCCTCTTCTTCATCGGTAGAATTGAAAAATGACTTATTGACGATAATACTTCTTACAGTGACTAAGTGAAAGTGGTTTATTGTTTGGTAAATCGCAAATTAATCACTTTATACATTATGAGTTTCCTGTTATAATTCGATATTTGAAAAAGAAATATCGTATCTCGTATTTCTGCCATGAAATTGATGGCTTTTCTTTTTCTAAACTGAATTTAGGATCTTCTTTAGCGGTCCAAAAAAATCAGACTTCAGCTAAACAGTAAGTTGTCATGAACTTTATTCTTAAAATTTATTTCCAGTGATGCAAAAACGGGCAAAATACAACATGGTGACAGCGATTTATGCAAAAGTTGGTCTAATTTTTTGAGGCAAAAAGTGCGTTCTTGTAGTACGTTCCAGAATAGCATACTACACTGGCGTCTTTGAACCGGTGCGGCTATTATCCTATAACAGTGTTTCAGTTCAGAAATATTGTTTTAATTAATGAACTTGCAATAAACAACTTTATTTTCAATAATTACAAAAAAATAATTAACCGGATTTAGTGAATACTCATGTATTTCCTGATCAACAGCGTTTGTTACACACGATCTTAATTTTAAAAGTTTTAAGGTAATGAATGTTAATTAATAATTAATTAATGTTTTCAAATTAATTCTGTTTAATACAGTGTTTAATAATTGTATTGTGAAATTTACTTTTATAGTTAAAGCGTAACATTGTGTGGTGGAAAAAACAACAAAATAACAAAAGCACACCTCACATGTCTAGTTTTTTCATGTATCGATAGACGCGTTTGTCTCTAAAATAGACAACACTTGTGACACTTTATTTAGAAGCCACTAGATATTCAGTTCTTTAAAAACACTTATCTTTTACTCAGTTAAAATCTATGTTTAACAACCACTTACTGAAGAAGTAATGTTCATTCCTTGATTTTACAAAAAAAATTTATTTTGGTATTTATTCTTCCAAAAATTAAAAAAAGAACCAAGTAAAAGAGATCTTAGGGTAGTATCTGTTTTGTTTTTCTATACACCCCTTTACAGCTCAAATGGTTATATCAGTTTTGCTCAATTCGAAAAGATATTTTTCAATTTTTATAATTCCAACTTAACAAAAATACTTCTGTTACGGAAACCGTTTCTAGTAAATTTGGCTCGAACTGTGTCCTCAATTACCCAACAGGAAAGTAAACGGCTACTATTGGAAAAAACTGAAAATTGTCATTAAGAACAATGAAATTGACATAGTTCATAAAATATTTTATACAGATTTTGTTAAAATTTTGATAATGTGTAGGTTTACAAGTAAAGTGAACCAAATTTAAAATTAAACAAAATTATACATTTAAAGGTTAGAAGTACTGATCATGATATTTTCTTTCAAATATAATAGATTGTGTTGTAAATCATATCAACTTTTGCATTCCTATATGCATGTAATAATAATTTATTATTCCTATTTTTGATAAATTTCACATTTTTTTAGAACATATTTTTATTAAAAATAATAAATGTCTTACCCATAGGTAAAGAAAAATGCACTGAATTGAATTAGTAAACTGCTTACATGGTGTCTTCAGAGAAACTATTTAAAAATCATTTGAAAATATAGTTATCTGTGTGCTTATGCAAGTAGAAGAGAAGAAATGTGCAATGGTATATGTTTAATGAAGAACAACGGATAGAATTAAATAAAATTGAACAAAAGAGGTTCTTTTAGTCGTAAAACCCTGTTTGGTATTTTTTCTTTAATTTGGACAACAAATATGTGTTTATGTAATAATTAATGTATCAATAAATATTCGAATTGTATAGGTACTCTAGAAGCTATAATATCTGCAACGACTCTAATGAATTGCAAATACGAGCTTCAGTACATAGAGTTGATTGAGGTGTATTGCAGTTTTATTCAAATCCTTGCTGTTTGCATGTAAACTGTAGATATGTGTATAATATATATTCTTTCCTCTATATTTGAACACATTCCATGACCATTAGGGTAAACCCAGAGAAACGTACTTCGAAGTTTACATAATTCTACCGTTTTTCTTTCAATGATTAAAATCATAATATCATTGAAATGCAAACACGCACACACACACACACACAGATTTTTTTTGATTGGTTACTTTCGATGGAATTCGTAACGCAGGTGACATGATAACCGTTGTGTTCTAATTTTTCCAAACTTTTCGTTCAAAGCTGTTTTTTTTAACTTGCAAATCTATTTAATAAAAACTTACTGAAATATAGCCACATGTTCCCAAATGAAACACGTTTATTTTCTGTCTTCCTAAAATAACAAAATAAAACAGTTCCTGATGCCCAATTTTTCGTAATCAAATGGGTTGTGTAAAAATTTAAACTTTAATGGTTGCGAAAAATAAATATTTCTTTAATAACAGAACTTCTTATTGGAGTCAAAATAAATATTTCTATATGTACAAGAATAGCAAGTCAAGATTCAGTTTTATCCGACAAATTTTACTTCAATTTTTAAAAAAAATGAGGAACGTTAATAATGAAAGACACGATTAATCAACTTTGAATTATGCAATAGTCTGATGTGATTGAAACAAATTCCTAAATGTTTACAAAATTTGGTTCACAAACGTAACGCTTAATTCATGTGCGAAATTTGTGTCCTTTTTAAATAAAATTGAAGCTTAAACGTTTAAATTTAAAATACTAATTTATGTAGGTTTTAATGTAGAACACGATGGTAAAGTAGGTTTTCAAAATACTTTAAAATGACGACATTATGGATTTTTTACGATGTTGAAGGACAGGTGATTTTGAAACGATTGAAAGAATTTGGTTAGATATCTGAACTAGTATCAAAATTGATTTTTTCCCCGTTTGAACCGAATTCGAAAAGCTACAAACTCTAGCTAATAGAGTGTTAGGTTAGATTAGATTGTGTACTAGAGAAAGGGATTATTATATACCCCAGGCACTGCCATCGACTGAAATATTGTGCAACTAAACCTCTTAAATACTAGTTTAGCAAATTGGTGCCTTTAATAAGTTCCAACAATCCACTGACTAGATCATCCTGCTGAGGGTTCTTAGGGTCTTGGAAACTAAAACCCCTTTTTTCCTGCTACCAAGAGCCTCGCGATTATACATTATTTATTTGCAGTTTTATTTTCTTTAATGTATAACGTACACACGGTTTCATCATGGTACATACCTAACCTATTCATGCACACTGTCAGACCACAGTGAGCAGTAATGAGCTCTATGATTTTCCTAAATTTCTCTGCCACCTTCTAAGCCCTCTATGAGAAACCTTACCCAACAGGCTTGTGTAATGGGAATGCTCATGAAGGTTATCCCATCTTTCCTGGTATGCTTGTTAATCCACCCACTTGTTAATAACAGATACGGCCAATGATAGAAAAATCCCGAAAGTCGTCTCGGATCCGATAAACTCTGATACAGATTCCAGGCCAGCCAGTCGGTCTGCCTCCTTATTATCCTTAATCGGAACTCCTTATGTAACGGAACTAAGTGAAGAATAACTCGGTTTTCCAGGAACATAGCATTGAGGTTCTCCCGACACTCTCAGACCAGATTGGACCGAATTGTAGGACCCGCAAGTGTTTTGATTGCTGCCTGACTATCAGTATAAATACGATTACGAGCCTTATTGAAGACCTGTTTCAAATGCTCCCGAACACAGTCATTAATGGCCATTATTTAAGCCTGACATACTGTCCCAGGGTAACGACTGTACACCATACTATTTCTCCAGTTTTTTTATATAAACAATATTCCTTCACAAATGCCATCTTGACAACAAAAGGACTAAAAGCCATGTGTTGTTTGGTCATCTGAATTGGGTTTCTAATCTTTTCTGTGAGTCTAGCGTGCCCCAAAGTTGAGGATAGCCATACTCCAATACCCTTACTAGAGTGTTACTCATATGCCTATTATTTATAATTATACACAATTGTTACAACTATACCTGTTGCACACAAATTTGTGTGTATTTATATTTACAAAATTTTTAACGGCTCAAGACGTATTCTAAAAGACAGGATCAGTGCTCACAACATGATTATTGTCTAGGTGTTACTATAATAGCAGAACTGATTTTCCATTGAAAATTGACTAACAAGTCCATCTTAGAGTCTCTGTAAATATTGTTGAGTGCAGTTTTTATGAGAAAACAGACTATAAAAAAATCCCACGTTAACCTGCATTTAATCTATACATTACACGCTGGTAATGGCGAGCCTCGCTTACGTCACAGACCACTATAAATGTTTCCATTTACAAAAGTGTTAATACAATATACAGGAAAGGGCTGCGTAACTACAGCAAGTTGAATGTAACTCAATGTACAATTACAAATTCAGTTGACTCTATCTATAACAGACTGTTCAGAGCAGGAAGGAATCTGTTAAGCAGATTGTCTGTTCAAGG
The DNA here is from genome assembly GCA_022606455.1 of Callitettix versicolor. Lineage (NCBI taxonomy): Eukaryota > Metazoa > Arthropoda > Insecta > Hemiptera > Cercopidae > Callitettix > Callitettix versicolor. The sequence goes on along the minus strand of CM040184.1, from coordinate 58,125,680 downwards.
AAGGTGAACTGTGAGGTAAGTAATTTGTTAATCCAACCCTGGTATTATGGTTTTGTTTACGATATTTTATTAAATTTATTTTACAATTCTAAACAATACGTCTCCATTCTCGACTTAAAAAATATACGAAAAGTATAGTGATTGTGATAATAACGATTTTTAAGATTTTGATGCACAAACTGTCATTGAAATCACATTCTCAGCGCTATAAAAAGTATTTCGTGTTTATTTTTTCTTACCGCATAGACTTTTTTACCAAATTTCGATCAAATCGTACATAAAATATACATGCATAGTGATAGGATAGTGACCGGTTCACACAACTCAAATTTTAGAATTACGTTGATAAAATACACACAAACACACACAAAGAAGGAGAGAGAGAGAGAGAGAGGAGAGAGGAAGAATTTTAAAAACCAGTAGACGCTTGTTCGTTCTAAAGAAACTTTGTTTACAGAACCAAAATTACCGGCATTTTGTTTAAAAAGAAACCATAATTACATCTTAACATGTGGTTCTTACTTTAAGGAATTAAAGTTTAGCACTTCATTTTATGTAGTTCATATATTAAAAGTATACACACACACACACACACACACACACACACACACACACACACACACACACACACACACACACACACACACACACACACACACACACACACACACACACTTTTACTTTTAATGACCCGGCAAAAACAAAAACGATTATTTTCATTTCACAAAGATCCCACATGAAAAGCTTGTTCATGGCTAGGGTACATGCCACCTTTTATAATTCCTTAATATTGGTTCAAAACTGAATTTCTTTGTGTTTTAATTAAAAATACTTTATTTTTATAAACTCAAAAAAATATATTTTGTTTGTACAATACAAAAATTATAGTCCTAAAATATACGTACATATGAAATTTATATTTAGTTTCAACCGTTTTAGAGTTATTTACTTAAATAATTAATTCTCCGCAGGGGTGCAGACTAGTTGCACCTATTTAGAGGATTTAGTCGTCCCTCGCGGTACCTGAGTCTAATAAACACTTGCACTTACAACACTACATTTACGAATTTAACACTTTACACTCACACTTACGTTTAGGGAGGCGACAATAGCATCAACGTGCTTTTCGCCTTAAAATAACAATATAACAAATAGAGTTTCGTATTTTTTTTAATAAACAAAAATATTATGTTTTTTAATTTGTACGTATTTTACCCAACGGACAAATCTAATGAAAAAATGTTTTCAACCATATACGTCAAACATACGTTACAGTTGATAATGTTGGTCAAATATGCGATTCACCCTTCTCTGTCAACTTTCACTGTATTTGTCCACTTCCAGATTTCGTTTACCGTTTCAGTTGAGCCTCTCCCTCCACTCAACCACAAACAAGAGAACCCTCAAAGAAAAATTATTGCAAAAAATATTATTTAATGCATTTTGTTAATTTTAGGTGTAAACAATCATAATTTTAATTCAAATATGAAAACAATATTTATTGTTAAATATGCATCATTTACATTTTGATGTTCTTGCCAGAATTTCGGATCAGATAAAATTTCCACTCGGTTTATGGTAGCTCTATTAGTTTTGAATGAAAATCACTGTAAACAGTCACCGATGACTTATAGTTATCTTGCACTAAACACGGTCTATTTGTCAATATTTATGTTTCATCTTTTCTGTTTTTAAAGCCAAATTTAAAAATAAAAATATTTTTAATCGCTGTACAGTTGTTATGTTCGAGCTCTAACAATAAATAAAGCTGTCAAATTCTTTAAGTTTTTACTTAACCTACCGTTAAAGACAGGTTTAGAAAAAACATTCGCGCGAAAACATAAGAAGAAGAAGTATTTATGGAACTTCCTTCATTGAACCAAGGGTTGAGTGTAACTAATGAAAAAACAAAATAAAACCCAGATCGCGTAGGGAGGTACAGTACAGTATTGGGTAAGTTGACTGTACTACAACTTTTATTTTATAACCTTGACATTTGCTTTGATCCTGATGAAAGCATACAAAATGTTCCTTGCGAATAAATGCTCTTATTGTTTAATAAGTTTTGACGCCGCGGTTGCACAAATTATAGTGTTTAAGATTTATTAAGGCCGAAACGCGCTGTCATTAAGTTGAACACCAAAGATGGAATCTGGAAAGAGATTCGACTTATATTAAATTACCTTTGCAGCGGTCACTAACTGGTTACTAGAATAACTTCTAGTTAATGGTCGGGTTGACTGTTACAGATTTTACACAGCTTCTGATGGCGGTATTATTATATAGTTTATTTTTATTTTACTTTTTTCAATTTTTTTCAAGAAGGATAAGATCTTTAGATATTTTAATTGAAAAGTTAAAAACTACAAGTGAAATATCTACTCAATTAAGATTTTACACACACACACACACACACACACACACACACACACACACACACACACACACACACACACACACACACACACACACACACACACACACACACACACACACACACACACACACACACACACACACACACACACACACACACACACACACACACACACACACACACACACACACACACACGTACACAAACATACACACACATACACACACAACACACACACAAAACACACACAAACACACACAAACACACACACACACACACACACACAAAACACACACATGCACAAACACACGCACAGAAACACATACACACAAAACAACACACAAATACAAACACAAATACACACACAACACACACACACACACACACACACACACACACACACACACACACACACACACACACACACACACACAACACACGCACAACACACAAATACACACAAAACACACACAACACACAGACATACACATTCAAACACAAACACACACACACACACAACACATACAGAACACACACAGACACAAACACATAACACAAACACACACACACACAAACACACACACAACACACACACACACACACACACAACACACACAACACAACACACACACACACACACACACACACACACACACAAACACACTCACACACTCACAAACACACACACACACACTTACAACACACACAAACACAAACACACACACACAGAACACACAAATATAAACACAAACACACACACACACACAACACACAGTGATAAACTATTGTAACAGTAACTTGAACAAGTTCGTTCTAAAACGCAATTTTTTCAATAGCTTCAAAATGTCTGCACTTAACTTTTTTTTGAAATCAACTTTATCTTACATTTTCTATAAATCTTTTTTCGCCGTCATAATTAACGTTAAAATCTTTATAATTAACACTTTCAATTTCGAATTCCATTAATAACTTTTGAAGTTCGATGATGAACAGATTTTACTTTCATTATACACTATAATTAAAAATGCTAATTTATGCAGATTTATGTGATCGTGAAATCAAATTTCTACAAAGAATGTATCATAAAAAATATGACATTGTTGCTTTTTGAAAATTCGCTTCTGTCACATCAGCGACTAATTGCTTATCGCAATTAAAAACTTGTATATGAAGTTTGATAAAACAGTTTGCTTCGATTTTTATAAAATCGTTTCTTTCAAATTTTTAAGACTTTTTTAAAAGAAAAGAGTTTGAAACAAATATTATTAAAAATTTGAAAAGGGTTTCGTTTAGTAAACTAAACAGTCTCCAGTAGATTGAGCGTTAGATAAACTGACGAATTCATGTGGAAAGCGCATTTTTTAAACTAAAATCAGCTCTAATTTTAAATGTGTTTAACATATAATTCTTTATTAAATTAATGAATTATTCATTAAACTCTCAAAGTCTATTTTTTGACTATCACAATACTTTCTGTCTATAAATACTTATTACAGTGACAAAATGAAAACTACATTTTTTGCTTAAATAAATAAAATGAACGTTACCAATTAATTAGTTCGACATTACACTGACAGGTCGAGTAAAGCAGGAAGGCACCTGGAATAGACAGGGTATATTCTGTTTGCATACAGTAAGTGACTATCGCAGTTACATGCATCCATGTCATGTTATAGAAGTGTCAAGTAGTAGGCTATAGCTTAGTGTAAAGTGCTGGCAACAAAGAATCTTCAAAGATCAAGGATGCTACAATTTATTGTTAAATGTACATTTCATTCAAGGCCAATAACGTTCTTAGTATTGTATGGCACATAACTGCACGCGATAAATAAATGAGTTATTAAGAGTTCCTTATTTCTAACAATTTGTTAGATATCCGTTTAACTTAGTTATGCACTTAAGTTCTTCAGTTGTTTATTAGTTTTTCTTCGTAGGGTCATGTAAGGTAATTTACAGGAAGAGTTAGTGACGTCACAGTACTTTGACGGTTCAGTTCTATAATGTCCGAAATGTACCAGTGCCTAATGTTTGCAAATATATTAATTTAGCCTATGTTTGCCTTGTGCTGGTGACTACATATTTTTAAAGACTCAACCGATGAAATTCGGCATATCGTTGTGATTTATCATTACCTCAAAACTGTTTTTTTTTTAATTTTCATAAACGAAATTTTTAATTACTTTTTTTAACGAATTTTCTAAATTTGGGTAGAACTATTTTATTCAGCATTTAAGTACAAAAAAAACATATAAGTTGATTTTTTCACTAAAAATGTGATTCGGGAGCTGCCAGAATAACCTAAAAAATCTGTCTAATTTATGAAAATCGTTTCATCAGATTTTGCTCAAACTTTGGTTAAATATAGAGATATATAATTCAAGTCGTATAGCTAATTTTAAAATAAATTAATTAACTGTTGGGGAATAAACGGAAGTAAAATACCCGACCTTTGTCGAGATTGCTTTCGTTTAACTCTCTGAAAATTGCCTTTCATTTCAAAATTTAGGAAACAGAGTTTAATTATGAGTAGTTATAGACGAGTTCAATGGATTGAAATATTATTTTAAAAACCGATTTGGGGAGAAGACGAGTGTTTTCAAGATTTAGTTTTGTTGATATCTTACGAACAGGGGAAATTATTGAACGCGAGAAACTTTACAAAGGTTTTGGAACTGTTTGTTTTAATTATTTTTTCTTTTTTAAATAGTGAACGGTTAAGCAAATTAAGCAAAATTAAGTTAAGCAAAATTAATGTAAAACCAACCTCCAAAAACTATATTACTGAAGGGTTATTATTTATTAAATCTATGAAACTGTTATTATGGTGTGGAGGATTAGGGGATGGATTAGCCCCTTATTTAATTTTCTAAACACGTGGGTTTCTATTATTAGTTTAACAGTAGTTGACATTTATTTATACTATGTAGTAGACATATATTACTGCTGATTTACAAGAATGTGACTTTCCTATTGTGATGTAATACAACAAGTAAATAATCAGTAAGACAGGAGAAAGTCGACCAATAAAAGCACGAACCATATGATAAACTTAGGTTAGGTTAGGAGTTCCATAAGTGTATTACAAATCATGACCACCATAACTAAATGAGTGTTTTAAATATTTCTAATTCATAACAATGTTTTAAAGGCATTTATATAAAGACGTATTACAAAGTTTACCATAACAATGTTTCTATATGTGTATGTACTTTAATTATTTCCAAATATAATTCCATATTTTATCTCTGATGTTTAAAAGGTTCCAAAACAAGTAACACAATGGCTTACACCTACTGAGTTAAAGTTTCTTTACTTCACTAAACGATGTCATATATCACAAATTTGGCAAATATGGTCTTTGCAGCAACCCTAACTCAGGATAAATATATGGGTTGACGACAAAAAATATTTAGGGGTAGTTACGGTTATAGTCTTAAGCAGAAATCGTTTTTTTTATTTACCTGGTGTGAGGTATCGTTTGTAACTACAAGTAACACCGATTCCGAATACACATGTACAGTTTGCTTCAAAAGTAAAAGTTTTATGTTTTCATATCCTCCCTCTAATTTCGTTATGTTCAGAAATATTTTGAAAAATTTACATACCTCGTTTGTATCAAAACAAAAAAATTGTTTCAGGATATTTCGGTATCTTAAATACATTTATATTTCAATATTCAAACTTTAAATGGTGTTTTTTAAGCCGCTACACAGTGTGGGTAAGTAAAACACGTTTAACGAGTCATTGTTATGTTTGCTCATTAAATATGTTACTTTTTTTGGTGTTTAACGTCCGACTATTGTACACATTTGGGCTAATGCAGACGATGGGATGATTTATAGCGTATGAAAATGCCAAGCCCTGGCCAGGAATCGAACCCAGGTCCTCGGGGTGAAAGCCCAGTACACTATCAACTAGGCCACCGAGGCGGCTAAATATGTCACAAGAGGAGCATTTACCTTGTACGCTAAGAGCACCGCTGTACAGACAACACAGGCGTCAGCTGATCAGTTCTTGTCAATAGTTTATATGTGATATGTAAGTAATTGTAAACATCAAATACGAAAGAGTACTCGATATTTGAATGGAATTAACTTTCAATAATTGACGATAACAAAATACTGGGAATCAGTGAAATATATTACAAAAAGTTGAACATACTATATAAATTATATTTTAAAATTTTCATTGCACATAGTCAAACATAACCTTTGTCATATGACGAACCTATTATTCAATTTTATATTTACCTAGATCTTACCTAGGCTTACCTTCATATTCGACAAGGAACTACGTCAGTTTACTCTCGATAGAGCTATACCTTAAGGATTAAGTAAAACAGTTTTAAAAAACATAAAATTGATTACACCGTAAAATGTGTATAAATTAAGAACAGATAAATGTTTTTGAATTCTGATTTCAGTCTTCGTTCAGCATATAAAGCCGTTTTTAAATTACTGTGTTCAGTACAATGATTATCCTTCCTAGCTTAGTCAATTCTACTTTCGTTGTCGCGTTTCGGAGAACCTCCATCTTCAAAAACTATATCTATACTCTATACTATACTTTATACTCTATGTATAGACTATACAGAGTATAGATATTTGAAGATGGAGGTTCTCCGAAACGCGACAACGAAAGTAGAATTGACGAAGCTAGGGAAGGCAGATCATTATACTGAACATAATGACAATAATCCTAGCAGAAAAGAAGAAGAATATAAAAAGAATTTCGTTTTTAAATTATATATTTCAAGACTTTTTTCCCATTTAAAATTTCAAAGTCTATTCCTAAATATTGAGCGGTGATTCTCACATACTCATAATAAATTATTAACTTCTTAGGTGTCTTATGAGTAACATAAATGGAAAATTCCTTTATATTAGATTACGGAAAATGTAAGAGGTGTCGCTTTAGGCTCTCCCAGTATATCTGTAGGTGTCGGACGTTGACACGGAAACCCTATTAAGTTGACTCCTTTCTGTGAGTTATCTGTACATTATAATCGGCAGGTGAAAAAATCCGAATTCTTTGCAACTTTATTGGGTTGATTAGACCGAAACAATTCAGGTGATTTTATTAGTTAAACACGCTTTTCTTGTTTCGGGACCGGTTCTCGTGGCTAAGTAAGACATTCATTTTGGTCGGAGCCGCGTTAGCATACAGTTCTGCAAATCAAGATTCTAATAAAAACTATGTGTACAACAATATCGAGATCTACTTTGCAAGTATATTATTAAATACGTAATTCAATTTAAAAAAACAAAAAGCCTTAATGTTTTTGCGTCAATCATGTGTTAATCAGTAAGGTGGGAAATTATAAAACACGGCAGTTCCTTATTTGTCCGATCTAAACATATGTTTGAGTACATTCCATGATTTCCTGAAAATGTTTCGCGCCTGTTTACTTAAATGTTAAGCCAATATTTTACAAAACATGCTGCACGAGAATCATTTTCTTGTAAACTACTTACGGACGTTTTTAAGCAATATACGCTCTTACTGTTTAAACGCTGGAGATAAGTGACCTAACCTGTTTGTACGTTCACAAATGAAACTACCAAGGTTATGGGTGTACTTTATGAGAACTGAGGTATAAATAGTAAGATAGTTCGAGTTATGTTGGAAGCGTGACAAAGGATGTACTGCCGCTGCAAATTTCCAGATGGAATGGAATTTCCAGACATAGAAAGGGAAGAGGATGCGTTGGAAAGGTGGACCTGTGGGATGAGGAGGATCTATTTGGAATGCACGATATTACGTGATTAATACTAGACACTGCTTTATTTATATTCTATGTTTTTACTAATGATACGAATATTTCAAATGTTGCATCAAAATGTAATATTTATTTAATTGTGTTTTTGAACGTAATTTTTATGGTTAAAAAATAGTCTATGAAACAGTATACTGCGGTTTTAGATAATATCATATTATCAAGAATATATTGTGTTTAGGAAATGTAGTGAAAAATATTTTAAAACAACATTCTAAATTCGGGTTGACAAGCTTTAAAAATAGTTCTATTTCTTGTTTTCGTATTAAATTTTTACGCACTACTTTTCTTTAAAATTACATATACTTAATTTATATCAATTCTATTGTTTAGGCTATTCAAAAATTTGTAATTTGTTAGCATGATGTCTCTTTACAACAAATCGTTAGTACTTTTCGAAAGTATTTGTAGTGTATTTATTCACTACAATATATTTTGTCTTTTGGAGTAAGCAAACATTTGAAACGCTCCTTTATTTTCAATTTTAAAACATACTGGTGCTACTGAACTTTTTTTCAAAATGTATGCGTTAATAAAATAAAGACTATTGCAATACGAGAAGGATCACTTTTTATTGGGATCTGTTATTGAACGGGTCTCCTTACAACTTCACAGTAGATTCTTTTTAACAGATTTCTGAGAACAATTCATGTTTATAAAATATAAATTCAATAAATTGATTGTTTTATTACGAAATCAAACAGGCAGTTTCTATGTTACTCAATTGATCTTTGGGATCAGGAAACAATTTGTTTCCATTTTTGTCTGTTAATCTTTTGTAATTAGTTTGAAGTGAAAATGATATCTGGGACAATTAATTTTAATTCGTACACACAGGCAAACCTAAATACCACTATTATTTTATAAATTATTGATCGTGTATGATGCGATATTAACCAGCTTGTCCTTAAATCTTTACCAACACCATAGATGGCGTTGGACAATCACTTGGTGTTAAATAAGAGCGTAAATAACTGTCTCGGGTATTTAGCATTTTCAATTTGCGAATAATATAAATCACTCGGAGAATTCGCCACTATAAATAAATCCGCAACGTATTAGTAATACGTCACAAATCCAGTAATCAAATTGGACCTTCAACGAAACAAAACAGGACCACTCGACGCCTGCCTTAATTCCATAATTAATATTTCAGTCTTAAAATCACGTCCGTAGCAATTGCATAATTATAGGCGAAACAAGGTGTGACGTGGGAACCCCTTGTATTTACGTCACAACTTGACTGTTGGCAACATTTCCTACACCGCAGTGTTACCAACATAGACTGCCTGCGTTTACCAAATACCACTTCCGGAACAGATTTTGGATTTACGTAGGCTAGATCCATATATTACTGTTCGTCATTCGTAATTTCGAAACAATTTATTTCCTACTTCTTCTTCGATGTACAAACAATACAGATACTTACAGGGTCAAGATTGTTTTGAGGTTAAATTTAACTATTAATATTCTAGTTTGAATTGAATAGAAAATGTACTGACGAAAAATGAACCTATTGTGTTCTCGGCGTTTTCAAAAATGGACAAAAATAAAAGCAAATGTCAACATTTTAAAAAAGTATCTAAAATTCAAATTACGCGTAGCCTATTCGCTATACATACTTGAACATTCTTTAATGTATAAATTGGTTCATTAATCAGTTTTTCGAAATTGAAGAAAAGAAGGGCCAAATAAATTGAGTACTTACATTTTTTTAAAACTTCCTACTTTCAAATAATTGTTTATTTTTTTAACAAATATTAACTTTTAATTTTATTTGTCAATTACATTTTTTTAAATGTTCATGTGAAATTACAATTAACAAACAAATAAAATTAATTTAATCAGAACTTATCTTTTTTTTACAAATTTATCTTAAATTGTAGTAATAATACCTACAAAATTTTAATACGGAATTAATTTTATAACGATTTTTTTGAAAAAAATAAACACGCAATAAAAGTGTTGACAAGCAATCAAACAGAAAAAAATTGAAATTATTTTCTGAACGTTTAAATAAATTTTGATTTTCGAGAAAGTAAGACTTAATACATTATTTTCATCCGCTTTAGAAGTGATCACAGAGCTTTCCGAGGAAAAAATAGGCGATAGTGAAATCTTAAAAGCTATTTTATTTTGTTTAATATTAGAAAATACATAGCTATTCTGAAATAGTAAATACATTACGATTCTTGAGTGAATCAAAGCACAAGCTTTAATTTTATTTGGAATTTTCTTCATTTAAAATTTATTTCACAACTAGGTATGCAACTTGTTTGCAGAAAACATTTATATTAAAAGAATTTTTTTAATGAAAGGCATTTCAAGACACGTTTTAAGAACTGCCAATAAATGTTGTCGATGAACAACATTTATTACAGATGCCTAAATTTTCTAAAGACTTCACTATCGCTGCACGTGCCACAAGATCTGTATTCTATTTTCAAATGTATTAAGATTCAAAAACATTTAGTTTTTAATTTTAAATCAAACCGGCATAGTATATTTTGTCAAATCGGCGAGAGAAAATAACACAAACACGCCCACATATGTGGGTACATACAGACGATCATTCACATAATACTTAATTTTTCTGAGCTTATTTCTCACGAAAAGTGAAAAATGTGCTAAAAAGTATGTGCCATTAAATTTCTAACGCTTTCGGAATACAGTCTTCCAGTATATTAGTCAGAAAGTATAAAGATAGTTTTTACACCAACACAGCCTACAATTACTTTGACAAATTAGTCTATGCAACTGTCTGTTATCAACTGTTGAATTGGTAACGTTATTTTACCAAATTGATTTCTCCACTAGTTAATTTTCCAATTAAAATTCGATAGTAAAATGTTTCTAATAAAGCAAAGTCAGTACAAGGTCATTGCCAGGCTCCAGTGTGGTAGCTACATATGTTTCGTTGTAAACAGCTTACGGAACAAATGTAGGACGTTATCCTGTAACAGCTGAGTTATTCTGTGACTCATAACGTTCTTGGCACAACACAATTACCTCTTACACTTTGAAGGAGTTAATATCCAACAAGTAACCAACGTTTTGTAAATATGTCAGATGCACAATGATAAAATAACGTAGGTCGGAAATAATCATGATTTATTCTACCTTCCCTCGCAGACTTTGTTAACCGACAGTTAATTTTATGTTGTTGATTATCACTTGAATACTGGTTTTATATTCAAAACATTACATTTATTTTTAGGTATTTTTCATCAGCTCCACAAATATTTTGTTTGTCAATTTTCTTACTGCAGCGTGTTTTGTAATGTCCAAGATGAAGTTATCAACATTTGTACAATTACCTTCGATGACATGTAGGTATGATGCCTACTTTGCTGGAAATTACTCTTCCACACTGTTTGGTTGCTTCCAAGATGTCCGGTAAGAACCATGCTAGTAGTTCGGTCCGAGTGACAAAAAAACAGTGAAAGTGATGACTGACTTAACCTAACCTAACCTTACCTAACCTAAAAAAATTTTTTTACAATGTGTCTAAGTTTGAGTACATCTAAACATTGTTCCTGAAAAAGTCGACTGTAACTGTAGAAACTATAACTGAATAAAAATAAATCTTTGTCGACTTATAAAAGTAATAGGTTAAGTGGCCCCCAATGTTTACAATCGAGCAAAAACTCTTTAACGTACGAAAACTTATTTCAAACAAATAAGCTTAAATATTACAGCGTTACCTGCCAGGTGGATTTAGTACAACTTTTGCGAAAAAACTCTTTGTTAAACCGAAAAATATAAATGACTTTTATAATATAAATATTCAATTGGATCAATTATGCACATAAAAAGTCTTTAACATTAACAATATATTGGTGATGCTTGTTTGTAGCAAAATAATTGTCAATAGACACTTTAATCAAGTCGTTTACAACTAGCTGATCCAGTGAACTTCGTACCGCCAGAGTCAATGAATGTCGTGTTAATTTCAGTTAAACGCGCTTTATTGTTAACATAAGTAGGTGACCCATCAGACTATAATTATTCAATTTGAAAAGGAATTAAAACTATAAACAAATTTCAAAACATAATGTTTATCGTAATGTACAACAATATTCAATTTATTTTAGACCATTATTTATTTTTAATCGTTTTATCGAGAAAAGTCTGACAATTACAGTTTTGAATTGAATGCTATTTACTGAAGTTTTTTTGGATACTCAATGTTTTTTATTTTTCCTTCTGGTGCGTACGCAAATAAATTAGAAGGTTTTCGGACACATGAGCAGGTCACACAGCTGTCCAAGTGAGAAGCATGGATTTTCCAAATTCAGCCCTCACACTTGTAGCGATTGTCCTTGTGCTTTGTATATGGTTATTGCAAATGCGAGTCGCACAGGAAATTGAAAACGTTTGAAATTTCAAGTCTCTAGCCATAATAGTCTCAGCTGTACGTTGATGATTAAAGTTGGACTGGGTAAGTAGTTTAATGGCGTTAAAATCAATTTTTTGCAAAAGCCTTTCTTAGTGCACCTCGACATTGCAGTAAGAAGGTATCCTGAAGATTTCAAGTCTCTAGCTGTAATAGTCTCGGCTGTACGTTGATTATTAAAGTCGGTCTAGGTAAGTAGTCTAATGGGGTTAAAAAAGTAGACGTCAACCTTTCCGGGACCTAGAGCACAATTGTACAAAGTTTGGTGACGATAGCTAATGTAATTTGTGAGTTCATCCCGGACATACATACATACATACATTTATATATGTATGTTTTCAAACAAAAACTGCGTTATTTGTATTGGCTGGTGGAACGAAAATCTCAGTTGGCCTTGTACCACAAGAGATTATTGTACATATCAGTAATTAGGCATATTTGGACATATGGTGCTGAACTTTGGGGGTGTACAAAACCCTCAAATCAACAGATAATCCAGCGAGTACAAATTCTAATTATTCGTACAATGACAAATGCAAGATGGTACCAAATTCAAGATGACCTTCATGCAGACCTAGACTTGAAGTATGTAAAGGAGATAATACAAGACTGCGCCTCTCGGCACGAGAAGAGACTACATCAACATTCGAACGTCGAAGCCATCCAACTCTTAGATGTAGAATTGGACAACAGACGACTTAAGCGTCGTAAGCCGCATGATTTAGTTTACTAAGTCCAATACATGTTAGAGATCAATTATACGTATTACTCATTTAATCTGTAAGATTAAGATTGTAATAAATAAATAAATATATATATTTGGTAAAAGAACTGTTTCATACAAAGAACTGTTTCATACATACGATCTGTGTATGAAAATTTGCTTTTGTAACGGGATCTTTACTGCGCCATCGTTACTTTTGTAACAAAATACCTCAAATGTTTTTGTTTTCATTCCTTGAGCATGAATAACTTTTTCAAAAATGCTTTCCATTAGTATTTGTATTTTGTCAATTGTTTGTAATGGCACGCGGTGACAACAGCAAACAAAAATCTATGAACATTCATTTCGTAGAATCGCTTGGCGAGTTATTCAACTACACGTAGACTATGCGCATGTGCGCACTGTTGTGTTATTTGACGCATTTCTGCGTCGTTGCTTTTAAAACCATTTGTCGCAGTGTTGTTGTTGCTAATGCTTACAAATAATTCTGCTTTTTATCGTGCTACGTTAGATGTTTTATTTTATTTATTGATAACAGTTTGGAGCAGGCGACATATTTGTAAGAAGGACGTGGAGGAATGTGTGCGTGTGATCTTGGCCGCAACGTGTCTGTGCGTATCGCAGTGTGTGTATCTACTTATTTAGCAATAGGGCCTACTTAGGTGGCAATTTTATATTCTACTATAATATGCGTATGTTTCTGACCACTGAACACAATGATGACAAAAATACTCAAAAAGAATTAAAAAGGACTGGTACACGGAAAGAAAAAACAGATTACCTTTTTCGTGAGCATAAAAATAATACATACTAAATAACGATTGGAAACGTCATGCAGATTTTTTGTTTTCCCATTTTGTTTCTTAAACGCTGAAGGGCTTTAAGTCGGCATATTGAATGCATTTTTACCAGTGTATGTTTATTTTGTTTATCAAATTATTATTTTTTTGAGAAGATATTTGTTTTTAATTTAAAACGTGATGGATATGAATTTTCAAAAAGTAACAAAGTGTAATAACATTACAAATATTTTAGTAATAGTTCAGTTTTATGATAAAATATAAAAATAGACCCTGACATAGGAAATATCATAACGTTTTCATCTTATAATTTAAAAAAAACTCATTTTGTATTAAACAGTTTTAAAAAAATCTTTGCAGAATTTATATATATATATATATATATATATATATATATATATATATATATATATATATATATACATATATGTATATATATACATAAAGTAAGTATATATATAAGTATATAATATATATATGTAAGTAGTATGTACATATATATATACTATAACATGTATTTGGTAGAATCACAAAAACCTTCTCTCTACAGGTCATCAACAAGGTAAAGTAAAACTTTGAAAAATGTTCTTTACTGTAAGACGTGCCTCTATTTACAAATAAATGAGAGTTATAAAAACGACTGCTAAATCTCTGGACTTTGACATTTTCCTATATTTTCCAGGCTACTTTTGTGGAAAGACGTTTTCATTAGAATAAAACTATTGCTGCCAACATTTTTGTAAGCCTTTTATGAAAAATGCTTTAATTTTTTTAAATATTTATATAGATTTTGTAGAGGTGCATTGGTTTTTGAACAGGGTTATGCTGAAGAACATTTTGTACAAAGATTATAAATAAACATTTACATCAAGGTTAGAACTTTTATGCAATCATCTTTTGGTTTGAAGACTTTGAAGACTAGTTTTACTACAAAGTGGTACTTTTTGTCAGAAAATAGCTACATGTTACTTTACCTGGATACTATATGTGTCGTAATTCAATGATTTCTTCTTAAGCAGATAACCTAACAAAGCAAAAACACAATTTATTACCTAGATATGGATCAGCTGTTAATTATCGAAACCAGTACATAGGCATCTATTTAAAGTATTATTATTATGATTACGGTAAATACTATGTAGGTGTTTAAAAAACTGTATATACATTTAGGATATTGGTTAGGTTTCATTTTAAAAATAAGTAAAATTCTTACACCACTGTTAAAGCCGCAGCGTACTAGATAAGCAGACACGCAACTTGCTGGTGAAATAAAGAAGTGATTAAACAGTAATGTGCCTGGCAGGACCACACACACACTCACACTTACCCCATTAAAGTATCTATCAGTTGTATTCACTGCCTATTCATTCTCTAACAACTGCACATTGATCTTTGCAATAGTACTAATGGAGTCATACAACAAAAACGTTATCTCTGTTTATAATGCGAAGTTTATAGAAAGACTAGTTTTCGATTTTTTTTTGTTTTTGACAGACCTTACCTTTTTTTACCGACCTTTTTGTTACTGATTGAGTTTTTTATGAATAACCAAACAGGGAAAATTTCTTTGAAATGTTCTTCAAAATTATTTACGTTAAAATAAATTTTATAAATTTTCTAACCTAAAAATAACTCTCGTCATTTTGAATATATTATGTTTTCTTTAATTTCAGATAAATATCCATTAATATAAATAAGGAAACTATAAATTATCGTAAGTGGTTAAATACAAAGTTCTAATAAAATAATTAAATAAAGTATTTTTGTCTGCAATTATTTTTTAATAATTTACACACTAAAGTAGTATTTAAAAATTTTAAAATTATTAATTTATTACGAAAAATATGATTTATACGTGTTTCTTGGGCTATTTTCCTTAATTCTTCTAAATCTGTTGCAGTACTAATTCTCAGTGCTACCAGAAAAAAAGCAATTTTACACTTTTAATTGTAATTTTTTAATTATTTATGTATACAAAAAAATTAATACAGTAGAATTAAAAAAGTAAACTAAAATATAAACATAAATGTTTTATGTCTTTTTATTTACTTGTTTATCATATAATACAACCACATTTGTACTGCGTAAAGTTATAAGCGATTTAACGCATTATCCTATCTTTATAGTAAGTGTTAAAATCTCCTCAGCTGTGTTAACTGTTTTAAATGGTCGAACGAATTTTGCAAGTTAATGAACTTAAATAAGTAGTTATTATGAATTTTTTTTGCCTATTTAGAACTTAATCGGAGCAAAAATTGGGTTATTCGGAGGTGCTGCTAACTTGCAGTGTTAACAAACACCTGAAAACATTTTTTGGATAGGACCCGCGATTCTTAGCGATTTACAATGACAGACGGTCTAATAGCGCATTTTCCAAAAAGAATTCGTAAAAAGTTTATTTATCAAGTTTAAAATATGAGATTCCTTAATAATAATGTTAATTTTATCGGTCGATATTTTGGAAAGTCTTTTTCTTTTAAAATAATAGTTTTGTGGGTGTTTCGTTGCCTCACGCGTCTGTTGATGCGGTTATACTCGTATCAGTGTTCGGTTTTAGTTGAGACATTAAATATTTGTGGGCAGCTCAGAGTTAAGGAATTTTACAAAAACGTCGTGGCAATATAATATATATAATTTACAACAATGATGGAGTAAAGGGTAGAGCCGCCGTGGAGCGCCACTGCTCCGGAGTACATGGACATGGAGGGGCCACGCCGAGATTGTTTGTTCTCCTTCAGTTGAGAGTTGTGCGGCTCGCGGACACCACCAGCGTTAGTCATGCAGGAGGGATTGATACACTGTTAGTGTGGCGACATGTCAACTAGTACCAAAACACTGGTAGGTCCTTAACGTTGCGCTTCAACTGTATCAAGCTAACAGTACGAATAGGCAAACTAATTTTTGTCAGTTTTTTTTTTTTAATTCATTATTGATTTCTTTTACTTTAAATATGATGTGTTTTTAAATGTTATTAGCAAGGTTTATAAGTGTACGTCTATGTACTTGGTCTAACATAACCTAAAATGTTAGTCTGTTCACTACAGTCATCATATGTACGGCGAAAACCAACGACAATATCTTTATATTTATTCCAGGAATAATTAAAATCTTTAAAAAAAATTTCAAAAAAAATGTTCAACGAATGTTTGTATCTTTTGATAAATTTAACTGTAAAAACAGCTTTAACTACTAGAAAACTTTTCTGTAAATATATTTAAAATTTAATAGTGACATGTTTGATCGTGTGCTTATTTCATTTGCGTGATAATTACAAGTTATAAAAATACAAATTATATAAACTTTTTTTTGCATTGTGATAGTATTCAATAAGAAAAGGTCATCGAAAGGGTGTATGCTTTGCATATTTCGGGTTCTTCAACACAAATGGCAATGACCTTGGTGTGTAGGAGGACACAATATGTCTTCTAGTTTAGCCGAAGAACTGTGCAGCCTGCGCGAACCTTGGAATAGTTCCTCAGTTACGACACATTGGTCTCCCCGTTCTACTCTGCTTACCGCTAACTGTTAATCGATTATTACTTGCTTGTGTTTCTCGATACACGCAGTATGAACAGTAATGAAAGGCAGATAAAAAACTACTGCAACGATTTTAATTTAGTCCGGTATTTAACAACTCAAACACTTTTGGTTAAGAAGCTAACAAGAAAATCGACACAGGCAACATTAATACGGGTTAATTTTTCAAATTCACTGAACCAAATTCGAAATAGTTTTTACACGTAAATCGTAATAATTTATACGATTCACTCTGAGTTAAATCAAATTTCATTAATGAATATTTCTATCGAAAGAAATCGATGAGATATTAAAACTGTTTGCAACTAATAACAATAATATCTAGTATAGGTTAAAACTTACTTTTTTGAATAAAGTAGAACCGAACCAAACTATGAACTCGTGTCTTCTCACTTTATTTATAGTTTTAAAAAATTTTAGTTTTATATCTTAAGCATAATAACTGTAAATACTGCCTTATACAATAATTTGCAAGGTATTTTCTTAAAAAGTTGTCAATGTGTCAGCTGTTATCTAGTAGGTTAGGTCAGACGGTAGACCATTTTATAATGAAGTAGGAACGCAACGAATGAAACATGTATGTTAGATTCATTAAATTACTTGGATCCGACTTAATTTTTTTAGCGAATTTCTATTGGATTGGAAAATGAGCTATTGGAGCCTCCTTCTCAGTAGAGCCTTGAAATGAACGCCACATCTCGTTTAACCGTTTCAAAATGGCAACCATTTCAAATCTTTAAAAAAATTTAATTTTTATTTTAAACATTTTTTAAAATTGGAATTTACCATCGTGATCAGTGTTAAAAACTGCACAAATTGTTTGAATTTCCAAAATCTAGTGAAATTAGGAAATTTAAGGTGGCCAGGGATCATTTTCGTATTTCTCTTTGCAATTTGAAGATTTAAAATGCTATTATATAGGCCTACACATGTTTAATGCTGTTTCGGAATAAACTCAACAATGTAATTCGAAAGTTTCAAAATGGCGGCCATTAGAATTTTAAAAAGTCCCTAACTTTCATATCTCAATTCTTTCTTGAAAATTTAATTTGACCCTAGTAATTTCCGTTAAAATCTATAAGTTATTCATTTGAATTTTTAAATTCCTTTGAAAACAAGAAAATGAAACTGACTTTAGAAAATGAAAGTGAAAAGCGCACTTTAGGTTTATTTAAAATATATTTTAAAATGCTAATATATGCATATTTTAGTGCTAATTACGAAATTATTTGAACTGATGAGTTCAGAGTTTTAGAAAGAGAGTAAGTAAAAAATACTTATGGAAATTCGCTTCCATCACGTAGCGAGACAACTGCGTACAGTACTTATCTAATTTCAATTAAATTTGAAATCTGTTTACTGATTGCGATAATAAAATCACATTTCTAATAAACGAAGTTATCACTATTTAAGATTTTATATGGCCGCCATTTTGAAATTAAATTTTTGGAGTAATGGCGACATGTCTATACTATTAATATAAAATCAATATTTATGACGTTTGATTTTGGAAAATGGCGAAAACATTTGTTCGTTTACTTAATATTATTCAAAATCGTTTCCATCACGTCATCGAGACAGCTGCGTGCCGCAATTATATTCTTTACTTCAGCGCTCAGTTTTGCGACCGGACATGCGAAGGCCCGATTGAACAACGTTAATAGAAATCAGTCTATTTTATAGGCTCTATTAATGTAACTGGTTGCGTTGTTTTAGTACAGTCTTGACATATTCGTAGTACTTTATTGTAATACATTAAACATATGGTTTTACCTGTTTATAGAGCGTTACATTATTTCTTAGGGATATACTGCTGTTATTGCATCAGCTGATATTACAAGTTACTTTGTGATGATTTAACTAACGTGATAAAAGCAAAATTTAAATTAGTAACTATATTTTGATGTTTTAAGTTATAAAACCCTCTTTAATGAAAGAATCAAAACCAAAATATCATTGACTGAAGCAATTTAATGCATAAAGCTAACTATAGGTTAGTGATTGCCTATACACCTGTGGCCCAATTCTAATATAAAACTACTTAGATTGCATCTATTTTCTCAAGAGAAAAATAATACTTTTAGATTCCATTACTTAATACTATTTTTAGTCAAAATATAACTTCTGTCAAATTTCGCTTTTAGCAGTTACTGAGTCGTTTCTAAGGTCAAAAGAATTAAACGTGTTCAAATTCCTCCAGAGCCAATTTAATATTGCACAAATGATCGACCTTGAGGCTTTCCACTTGAGTTGGTATAATATTTTCTTTAGACTGTATCTTCTTTCATTTTCTATTTCTATGATATTTATTACTTCAAGCTGTTACGTTTTTATTAAAACAATGCGTTTGTTATGTACAAAAATAGTTAGTCACTTTATTTTCCTAAGTATTTCCATTTATGAGATTATTTTCGTTGAAAAATGAGCAACTAGAACGGCCATCATAGTAAGACCTATAGCCGGGACTTAAAAATGAACGCGATCCTGACTTGTATCACTTTTTGAGTGTAAGTTGAAAATTGCATTCATTTAAATACATACGTTCACAATTTTTGATTTAAACTTAGTAGGAAAATCGATTTTAATGTTAACTTAGACAGGTTCGTTACCCTGCAAATGTTTTAAGAAAACACAATTGTGAAAATGTGTCTAATTAACGTTAAAATCTTCATATACACTCTTCAGTATCTTCATATATAATCTTCAGTGTCTTCATATATAATCTTCAGTGTCTTCATATATAATCTTCAGTATTTTCATATATAATCTTCAGTATCTTCATATATAATCTTCAGTGTCTTCATATATAATCTTCAGTATCTTCATATATATTCTTCAGAATCTTCATATATAATCTTCAGTATCTTCATATATAATCTTCAGCATCTTCATATATAATCTTCAGTGTCTTCATATATAATCTTCAGTGTCTTCATATATAATCTTCAGTATTTTCATATATAATCTTCAGTATCTTCATATATAATCTTCAGTGTCTTCATATATAATCTTCAGTATCTTCATATATATTCTTCAGTATCTTCATATATAATCTTCAGTATCTTCATGTATAATCTTCAGCATCTTCATATATAATCTTCAGTATTTTCATATATAATCTTCAGCATCTTCATATATAATCTTCAGTATCAACGTATACTGAATGTTTTCATATTCCGTTGGAAACAAGAAAGTTAATTTCGCAGCATCGGGTTTATTTTTGTAATTCAGCATGCGTTTAAACTTTAAATAATATGCGTATTTAAATACAGATTTAGATGGTGGAATTATAATTTAAAAAATAAGGTAAACAAATATTTTTTTAAATTCGTTTCTATGATGTCAGGGTCATTTTATACTATTTGAGATACGTCAGACTTTTTGGATCTTAGATGTTTAATGAAATTAAAATTTGACAAAGTTGTATCAAAGAAAACACATTACATTTATAATATTTCTTTAATCAGATGGTTCATTAACTACGTATATTTTAGAGTTTTGTAACAAAAATAATGTTAGCAGCTCACTTCGCAATTAACTACTTAACTACAAAGCGCGAAAGTCATTACAAAGCAAGAGAAGTTCACGTGGTACAATAAAATGATTACGGTTATATGAATGAAAATATTTTTGAGAAAGCATGAGCTGTTTTAAACATGAATCCGTCATATGTATAGCGAATTTTATAATATAAAATATAGGAACAGTCACTTGAATAGACCGAATGGTTTGAAATATTGGATAACTTTAAACTGCACATATTTATAACGTAGGCCTACATTTGTGTACTAACAACTTTACACATGTTTTGAGACAGCATATTTGATTTAATGAGTATTCTTTTGTTTATGGTACTTGATGGTAATATGATTAACAAAATGTGGTTTTACAGCCTCAAAATTCAATGTCTATTTTCAAAAAAATATCTAAGGAAAGAAACATAGTCTAGTTAGACAGGAGAAGACAATATTTTGATTTTATTACCTACGTATATTAAAAATCTTTCACAAATATTACAGTATTTTAAATATTCATGAAAGTTTAATGAAAGGGTTTGTTCATCAAAGAATCGTCAAATTCACTTTAAAAAAATCTATGATAAAGAAATTAGATGATCCTTTGATATATACATAGTCTAGTTAGACAGGAGAAGACAATATTTTGATTTTATTACCTACGTATATTAAAAATCTTTCACAAATATTACAGTATTTTAAATATTCATGAAAGTTTAATGAAAGGGTTTGTTCATCAAAGAATCGTCAAATTCACTTTAAAAAAATCTATGATAAAGAAATTAGATGATCCTTTGATATATACATAGTCTAGTTAGACAGGAGAAGACAATATTTTGATTTTATTACCTACGTATATTAAAAATCTTTCAAAATATTACAGTATTTTAAATATTCATGAAAGTTTAATGAAAGGGTTTGTTCATCAAAGAATCGTCAAATTCACTTTAAAAAAATCTATGATAAAGAAATTAGATGATCCTTTGATAGTGTAATGTGCTCTTACTATGCCACGAATAATTTCGTTTGTGTGCCTAATTGTATCCTTAGCCTATTTCCAATTTCCAAGGACGACTATGAGTATCAGTGCAATTCAAATGATGCTCACAATATTTCGTTTTACTGATGTTTATAAATTTGCATGTTTTGTATTGTTTGTCTGGTAGATTGTCAAAATTTTAAAAGCGCCATTCATTTCACTCGCTAACATTAACATACGTCAAATGTTTAATTGATTGTGACTTACATAACGACTTTATACATTCACCGATGACAATTACTTTTAATTTAACCGACATATTAACTCGACTTGATTGGTCTAAAAGTCCGATCACGATGTGACGCAACGACCCTGTGTCAACACTGCCACATCTTACAGTCTCTGCTAGTATCATTAATCATACAAACGTACTTACGTTAATAATTTTAAACAATATCTTTTAAAATGAAATTAATTTCATTATTGCAACATAACCACCGAACTACATATTTAAATAATTAGGATTATGACCTATTTTTCCGCCTTGTGGTCTATTTACTCACCTCGTAAAGGGTATCGCGGTTTCGAAACCTTACTGTTTCATCTTCAGACCGTAATAGAAAATGTCAAATCCCTCTGTCGAGGTCGTCACAAAGTTAAACATAACATCGAAAACACACGTCACAAATACTAAACACAAATTACACGATTAAAATAAACACGATAAAATTT
Organism: Callitettix versicolor; assembly: GCA_022606455.1. Taxonomy (NCBI): domain Eukaryota; kingdom Metazoa; phylum Arthropoda; class Insecta; order Hemiptera; family Cercopidae; genus Callitettix; species Callitettix versicolor. Next base: position 58,102,844 of record CM040184.1, on the reverse strand, counting down.
GGTTTGGTCAAACGATATGTGCAAGGCCGTCCGAAATGTAACGACATAAGAGTTGCACGTTCGTTTGGACAAACCAAATTTTATTGTGTGTATTTTAATCGTGTAATTGTGTTTAGTGTTTTCAATGTTTTGTTTAACTTTGTGACGACCTTGACAGACCGATTTGACATTTTATATTACGGCCTAAATATGAAACAGTAAGGTTTCTAAACCGCAGTAGCTTTTATTAGGTGAATAAATGGACCGCTAGAAGAAAAAATATAAATTAATTTGTAAATTTTTTGGGAAAAACCAACAAAAAGGGTTGAACACTCTCTCTCTCTCTCTCTCTCTCTCTCTCTCTCTCTCTCTCTCTCTCTTCTCTCTCTCTCTCTCTCTCTCTCTCTCTGTGTGTGTGTGTGTGTGTGTGTTTTGTTTGGATTCATTTATCAAATAATTTTAGTTTATTTTAAAAATTAAAAAAACATATTCCAATTCCAAAACACACAGAACATTTCATGAACAGGTTAGGCCTTTAAATTATAATTTCATCTATAAATCGTTTGCTCCGATTTTGAAGGCAGTTATTCTGCATAATGCAAAATTGTAACACATAATAAATTTGAACAAAATCAATCTACTAATCTAAAATGTTGACATTGAATACAGACTTTATTTCCACAATTGACGTTTGAACTTTCAAAAGCTTTTGCTCTAGCGTCAGTAACAAGTGGATTTCCAAGTACCAGTGGATGTCAGTAGGTCGATAGTTCCTCAGCAGAGGTTGACGGACTGAAGCAGAATCAGTCTGCAGAACTGGTTTTTCCTCCGAGCTCCAGCTCGACCCGTGGACATGTCCAGGAATACTAATGATGGCATCCTCCTGACCACTGCAAGCAGACAACGCACAGTCTTCATGTTAATAATGGCCGTGTGAAGCGGCGGCCCTTTTTTTGTCTGAACGTGTTAAATGCATTTTAATTGCCAGTGCAATGGTTACAACGTTCCGTAAAGTCACATTCCTTTCTTGAAAGAAAAACTATTCTTTTACACGAAGTTTTATTACCATGAAATTTTTGCACAAAACGATGCCTTATTCAAAAACGAATCAGAAACCGTTATGTAAAAAAAAGCATGTTGGGATTGTAGTAATTTTTATTAAAAAACTATGTTGCCTGATTTTCATGGTGGTTCAAGGCATTATACCACCAAAAAGACATTCTAATAAATTGCTTCGTTTTCTTTCAATACTTAATAAAATGTTAAAGGAAGAAGAAATCCAATTTTTAGTGGTTGCAACCGACATGAATATCTAGTTGTTTTATGTTAGACACGGTATTTTTAGAGGTTATATAGAATGATAGACCTGGCGCTGTTACCAAATAGTCTATTGGGCAACTGAACCCGTTAAATAATAGTTCAGTAGAATACGTTTGAGCAGTTTATCTCATTCAAATGGAGGACTGCAGAGTCCTGGAAGAAATATCCTTCTCCTGTTGGCAAGAGTCTCATAGATTATGCATCCTGCAGTGCTTCTTAATTAGCCTACACACGGTTTTTCCTTGTATACTAGTTTTTAAAGATTAAAAAAGAACTATTTGGAGACTAAGTATGCACATAGATAATCCATGCAAGAGATAAAGTCTACGATTTTTTGTTGTTGTTAATTTCTGAAAACAATAAGGTACACATAATAAATGTCCGTTAGTTTGCAATTATAACAGAAAATGCATAATTTTATATTTAAAAATATTTAATTAGAAAACTTAAATAAGCACCCAAATGAAAAGCAAGACTGCATTATTTCCCATAATACCTGATTAAAAATTATCGAAAAGAGGGATAGCTGAAATCTGTTTAACAGGTTTTAGAAAAAAATCATAATTCAAGTTGGAGAAATCGAGAAGTGACGACTTCCCCGTACTATCAGATGGATATACAAGATGATAGTAAGACCAGCTATCACGTATGGGGCAGTAGCTTTGGCTGGTACAACCACGTTAAGGACAATTAGGAGTTCGTTATACAACGTACAAAGACTGACATGCATAACATGAGGTATGAGATCGTGCCGTACATCAGCAATGGAGGCCATTGCAGACATCACACCCCTCCACTTACAGTGGAGACAGCTGCTAAAAGTGCACATCTCAGAATATGTAAAACCGTCTTGGGAACAAAATCAGTGAAGATAAATGAATTTGTCGATTGTTGAGAACGTCCAAGATATTCGATTAAGAGGAAGAACAACTGTGAGAAACATTTCCTCTCTCAGCTTAGCACTAAATGTAGATGGAGTACAACATCCTTAACATCATTATTAGAGCATACCATAATATGGGGTACAGATGGGTCCAAGACAACTGAGAGAACTGGAGCTGGAGTATATGAGCAGAAGCTAAATATTTGAGGCAATGTTAAAATACTCCAGCACCCTTCTGGCAGAAGTATATGCTATTGACAGATGTATGCAAAGAAATCTTGTCAGGCGATATAATGGGAAAAATATCGTCAATATGCCAGATAGTCAAGAGGCTATTAAAACGCTGAGTTAAAACACCAATCATCAGCTCGGCATTGGCCTGGGAATGCTTGCAAAAGTTAAATAGGTTTGGGGCAGAGCAATAAGGTTACGCTCCTCTGGGTACCAGGACACACTGGGTTAGAAGGAAACGAGAAAGCAGATAAGCTGGCAAAGAAAGAAACATCGATCCAACTTATAGGGCATAACCCTTTTTCGGACTTGATGACGCTACTACAAGATGAAACTTAGAGAGGAAGAAAAGGTCTAAGCTCTGGAAAGATAAGCGAGGATTAAGACAGATCAAGAATTTCCTGGGAAACTTTGACAGAACAGAGGAAAGAGTATCGGCCTTGTCTTAGTAAAAATAAGCTAAGACGTCTGACGGGTTTCCTTACGGGGCATGCTAGTGTTCCGAGACATCTTAGGAATCTTGGGTAGACTAACCAACTTGCAGATACTGCGGGAGGAAAGAGGAAACTTCCTATCACCTGCTGCTAGACTGTGAGGCGATTGCTACAAGAAGAACTTTTGGGAAGTTGCCAATTAGAAGTGAGGTACCTACCTTGAATCTTTTTCAAATTCTCGACTTCAGGAAGAGGTTAGGAATGGCGATGATACTGTAACATAGAGTATCAGAAATACAGGAAGGGAGTACAATAGATCCGTAAATGATGAAACCATCTTGAGGAAATCGAAAGAAAAACTACAACGACAGTCAATTTAAAAAAGTTCATCAAAGTGGTTTGAACCGATTTTAAATTTAAATTTTTACCATGAATGAATGAATAGATTCAGTTGTTGACAAATACACTGCTTCCATCATAGGTATATTGTGCGATGTTTTTTCACTACATCACCTGTCAAGATTACTCGGTACACACCTACCAATAGAGCAAACTTCCTGTAGAAGGATGCTGGAATATTTGCTCATTGTTTCAAAATATTTGTTTTTTGTCCATGTACGCCAGCTCTAGTTCCTTCAAATGTCCTGGATTCATCTATATATTTGCATATGGTGTTTGGTGTTTTGGTGTTTACCAATATTAAGGTTATGGATTTTTTACTCCATTCACTTTCAGAACAAAGTCCAGTGACAAAATGTTTCTCAAAATTATACTTCATTTATTCTGTGAACACAACATATCTACATACTTCGTGTAGTCAGAAAATAAATTAGGTTAATATGTACCAATTCAAATTGTTTTTTTTACATGCGGAATGAAATCCATTTCTGTTAACAAGATAAGAATTTACCGAAGGTTGTTATAAATAATGAGGCAAACTTCTATGAAATGCCCAGTACTTGTTATTGTCAACGTACAACACGATATTGCACACACACACACACACACACACACACACACACACACACACACACACACACACAAACAGACATGTTGAGACAACACACATGAGAAGTTGAGACAACAAGCTGTCTGTCTATAATCAGCTGATGAATAAACACTGCAACAATGTGCTCAAGGAATAAAACACAAATTCTCTCTTTTACAGTTGGCACACCTTAAATTAAATGTAATTAAAACAAACGAATGAGACAGTAATATTATGGACTAAAAAAAGCTTCACTGGGCTTTGAAAGTAAAAAGTGGTTTTGCTACTAGTTCTACATGACTGGCCATCTAGTTGTTAGTTCTACCAGACTCTTTGCAATCTGTTCTAAATGCATGAATTTTACATCAAGGTTTGGTTAGCTTTATGTTTTTAATAATTACCTTTTCGTGTAGGCCTAATATCTACACATTCTTCTGATATTAGACACAATATGAAACGGTAAATATTTTAAAACTATAAAAATCGGCTTCAGTTTTAAATATTGGATCAAAAACTATTATTTTTATTCGTAGTCGTGTGTTTGTTTTTAATATATATATATATATATATATATATATATATATATATATATATATATATATTTGTGTGTGTTTAATTTTAAAAGAAAAGGTTTGCGAAATAACATCTGCGTATAACTATTTAAATTTTTTGATATATCTCAAAACGTAGACTGATGCACCTTATGCTTCCGTAATTGTATCTTTCTCTCTGTAACCGGTCTGTAGCGCTAAAACAACAAATAGGAGCTTATTAACAGTTATACTAACAGTTATATTAATCTGTAAAAATATTAACTAACTCAACTGTATTTAGCCAGAAATAAGACAATATATAGTGTTAAGCCATATAAAGTAAGAATTGTATTAATGAGAAACAAATAAATGTTGACATTTTGATGGATATATAAGAAGTGATTTTGACTACTGAAAGAATGTCTGTCTGTGTTTAAGCGTCTGTAGAATTCATTAAACGAATTAATACAATTTTGTTCATAAGTCTCTTTTTCACAAAACTCTTTTGGCTCAATCGATTTTTATCATATTTTGCTTAAGTACGGTCCAAAAGTACTTTAACATAACTTTTCAATAACTATTCCCTAAAAAAAATCAGGTATATCTACTAACGAAAAACAGGAAAATAGGCTTAACTTCTCAAAACAGTTAATCAGATTTTGCTCAAATTTTCGTCATGTAAAAATTTACCTTCATTTACTCCTGTACAGTAAATGTCTTTTATTTCAAAATTTGAGGTCTGACTTGTGTTATGTTGTATATGTCCAAAGATCAAATGAATTTTGAGAACACGATTAAGTATTTGTTTTGGTTTTTCGATAGTTTTCTTCGAAAGATTCAGAACTTTTTTCTTAAAGCAAAGACTACTTGCTTGTACAATGTTTAGACAGTATTTATTTTGAACAAGACAATATTCAATTTTAAGTAAACAAAACTTAAAGTTATAATCGTAAATGTATTTATTGTCATGTAAGTTTGCTTTTTAGAAAGCACATAACACTTGCACCTTTGAATATTAAAATATTTCACCAAACATCTGTATAGTCTTTGTAAATATCCCGACACTGACTTTTGATAAGCAGTTTTAAAGACATTCTCGAATTTAAAATTAATTTTAGCTTTTATAACCGTGGTTTAATTATAGTTTTTTGCGGATGTAAGTCTACTACAGTAAAGACAGTAGGCGGGCAGGCTCTTGACCTTGTGATTGCGTTCATTAACATAACATTAGCTGAGCCCGCGACACCTACTTTGCATGTAACGGTGCGCTGCAGCCAGCCCATAACAGTAATCACAGTACAGTAACCGAAAAAGTAATAAACAGCTCTCTCGAATTAGGTTTGCGGCCCAATTTTAAAATAACTTACTGTTCGCAAGCACGCCCCCACGAGTCAAAATCTTGCATTTCTTTTAGATTACTATTTCGCAGTTATAATTTCAATCCTCATTTTTGAAACTTTAATAAAGTTGGATAACACTATTCTAACTTGTAACAGACCAATTTCAATTAATTTATAGTATAAAAAATCGAACAGGATTTTTTTAGAGTTCCTAAAACGGAGTGGAATAGTAGATATGCAAAGTGGGTATGAAAGAAATTAAAATATCCTTATTTCCAACAGTAGCAATTTTAAAGCCATTTAACAATCAGGAATCAATGTTTGTTTGAATTAACATAACTTTTAAATAATCAACGAAGGTTTTAATATTGGTTTTGGCGAGAGGACTGAATAGAAAAAAGTCTGCCGAACGGAAGAATGTAACGGAAATATAGAACAAATAAGCAAACGAGTTTTGTCTCTCTGTTTCTGTCTCTTTCTTTTTCTTCCTTCTTTTCGATACCAGTACACGCGTATTTTATGAAAACGTTTTGTCAAATTGGTGTCGTCATTTGTCCTTAGTTGAAGAACACGTGCACGTTTATAATACATTCGAAATTAATATAAACGTTCATAATAATTGTTGTTACTTATTATAGCCTATCAGCTGATCGTTACGAATTAATATAAAACAACAGATCTTTTACTATTCTAATTACAGTAAATAATATCAAAGCTTGGTTCGTATTTATTTATTTAAACAAAACAAGGTACTTGTTAACATATCTTCAAACTAATTATATATTCAGCCAAGATATCATTAGCAAAAGCTTCGCTTCTGTCGGCAACTCCCCGAGTTCCGCACGTGTACTTTTTTCCATGGACGCATTTTACTTAACCACGGTATGCACGTCTTTTCCTCTGTAATTTATATAGTTAATAATCATAATTAATAAAATATAGTTGATTTAACTCAGTCAGCCTATTAGATATCGCTGTAGAATTTAACATCTACACAAATATTTTTGTAATCATTTCATTGAATACATTGCTTGATATTAGCCTATAAGATGGTGCTAAAAACTGGGCCATCTATATAAATGGAAACCTTTAAACTGTTGTAGGTCTGCATGTTAATTCTTATTAGTTAGTTTAGTCGAATGTTATGTGTACAAAATTGTGATACAGTATTGCAAGTAAAAACACAATATTGTTAGGGTTACTTATTTTTATCAGAAAATGTTATATTTTTAAAGAGTTAGTTTTAGCAAATGATAAAAAAACTTCAGTCTTAACTAGTTTATATTTTTAACAGCCATATTGAAATTTAAAACATTAGCATTTTAAAGTCGTCGGGCATTTGATTTCTGAAGATATTGCCACAAACCGATTTTAAATATCCTTTATTGTTTTAAGTAGACATTCATTTGACTGAATTGTTTACGGAAATAAAGTCAGAAACTTAATTAATAATGTAATAGTAAGCAAGTTAAAATTAAAACTCCCAAATATTGTAAATGTTTCTTAATGCCTCAATAAAATGAACCTAAGCCTCCGTTATCGGGAACAGTTTGGTCTCTTCGGTATTAATCACTGGATGCAACCATATAAAAGTAATTACAATTATTTTACGATAACATTACTAGTCTTGCATAGAAGTATAGTAACTACTGCAATATTACAACAGCATTGTACATTTATACAGTATCAGTTCCACTACAGCACTACTAGAGGTAAAAGTAAACCAGTCTTGATCAAGGTTATTTCTGTAGGAACCGTTCGGCAGCTTTATCTATTTATATTTGTTTCTTTTTTAACGTTTAGAATAGTTACTGCTAGTTCAGTCACTTACGTTATAGTCTTGTCAAAACGTATATATATATATATATATATAGTAAATACATTGTTTTGATTTCATAAAACAAGCCACAACGAATTTACTCAGAAACTGTTCTAAGTAAACTGCAGACTTTGTGAACACAATCAAACTTATTAGACGCCATTTAAAATATATGGGCGTCTTTAATAACAAATTATTATCTTAAGGAATTTGAATCTTATTATCAAAAGAATTTGAATTAATTTTATTGGCCGCAGCCCTAATTGTTCATAATTTGTATTTTAAAAAACACAACAATACTAGTTTTGTAGGTTATGAAATTGTACGTATTTGTATTTTCTGCCTTTTCTTTGAAAATTAAAAAATTAATTATGATCACTGATTTTGTCCGAGAAAACAACATTCCTCTCAACTGATCTTGATTTCTTGTGTATTCCTAACCATTTGTTCGTTCATCGAATACGCCAGTTGTCGTACAATATAATGTTTTGAAAAGATACAACTCTATTTTATCTAATTTAACCCTTTTAGACCATATTGTAAACCCAGAACATAGAAGTAAACCCCAGAATATTTGAAATTTGTTTACGTTTTTCTTAACTGCGTTAGGTACAGTGTATAAACTCATTTTATGATTTTCATGTTAAATCCATTTTGTCATAATTATAATTATAATGTTTTTAATAAATGTAAGGCATTGCTTTTCTTTCTAGGCTGACAAAAGTCACGCGTGCACAATAACTATGTTATGCTAAACGTTTTATAATGTTCAATGCATCGGTTATTGAAACTACTGGTGAAAGCGTTTTATGTGTTTGGCCATTAACAAAATTGAATATTTAATTGAACCCTTAACTTTGCGCCATTTATACTGAATTATTATAATTTTATAAAATTGAGTACTACTAGTATCTATAAAGTTCAAACTTTTAGACCCGTTAAGAAAACGTTAAGTGATTGTTACGTTAAGGTCACTTCTTTCTTGACTGGTTTACTGATATAACTGCCAGAGCTAGGCTAGAGGCGGATAAAACTGTTGCCTAGCTCTTGTATGCGTAATTAATGCATTGTGCAATTTCCTATGTTCTTTCTTTGCAAAACAAATACAGTATTTGTAACACAATATCAGAATAACGTTAAAATACGACTTCTTTATTGTGTATTTATTTACAGTTTCCTATTTACGTGTGTTGTATTTCGTTCCGTCACAATAAATAACCGATTAAAATTACTTGTGAAATCGTAAACTGAATGGTAGGCAATGTTTCATTTACAATATGTTGTGAAGAAGTGTCAAATGTTAAGGTATTTTAGTTGGAACACCCTTATGTCTTTGAGTTATTAACTTCTGTTCTTTTTGAAAATGTTCAATTATGTTTCCATAAAATAGCAGAATTAGCTGACTTCAGATTCGTTTAAAAATAAATTTAGAAGTAAGGAAGAGCTTATCGAAGGGTAGGTTCTTATACTTCTACGGGTGATTCAAGGATTATCACGGCTAATTGTTCGTCAAGTGAGGGTTTAGTTGGTACCCAGGGGTGACGGTGATAGATAGTGTCCGGTTTTATACAGTATGATTGTACATTGATTACATTAGGAAGAGACAGTGTTGGCGAAGGAATGTTTTCTGCAGAAATATCCGACAGTTTTGGGGGAAAACGATGCCGAAAGCATCAGAATGTTATGGCTAAAAATCCCAAAACCTTAAGTATAATTCACCTTATACACTTAACTTTAAATCACTTGGAATCGTAAGTACTATTCACGTCTCTTAAGTACTTCCTTCTTTATATATTCCACACTTGTTATTCAATTATAATCCAGCCACTTAGTAAAATTTCTTGCGCATGTAGGGGAATCGCCCTTTAGCTCGCTGCAACAGTCCAGTGAAACAGAGTCTGCCAATATGAGTCTAAAAAATGTTACTATTCAGCGATATTTGAGGAAAAGAATAGAGCTATACTGAGAGAGTGGGGACTCGACCTCTCACTCGCACATTTCTTCCCTCTGTCTCACTGGTGTTCTTATCAGGCCGTTTTCTATGCGGCTGACCTATAGTTTCATGTTAAACCACGTCACCTCTCCGGTTCTCCGGAAAAGAGTTAATTCTTTCGTTTAGCGACTGCAGCTTGTACAATCTAATTCATAATCGTTTTAATGTTTTTTCTTACGTCCACCTATTTCTATTAACAGTACATTTTTTCTGTATTCGGAATTACTAAACCATTTCTAAAACTTAAGCCCACGCCTGTTCTTAATCGTTGACTTACAGTTTGCACAACTGCTTACGTTCTTAGATTAGCTTCGATTGAGGCGCGTTTGAGTAAATAGTGTATTCTCAAGGTTATGGCTGGATTGAGATAGGCGATGGAAGAGGTCGTAATATGTTATCAGTGCTGATGATCCTTAGAGTAATTATTTTTTTACGCCATTCTATACAATAATTCTATAATTACCTCTAAACTTGTTACAAGTCCCACATCGGTCGCCTCTTTAGGCGGCGCCTCTCTAATTATAATAATTGATGCCAGCAGACTGGCGCCTTAGTAAAGTGGTTTCTCAATTTTTAAATCAAACAAAAAATATTTTAACGCAAAATTTGCACACGCGTATAAGAGAAACAGTTGATTTCCGTTTTAAATTCACTCTTTGTTTGAGACCTCAGAATATAGCATTGAGTGAAGCAGAAATTCTGTTCAGTTCTGTTATTCGTAGGTAACTTAACTTAGTTTATAATTGTATGCATTTTATAATTTGATTTAAATTATTATTTTTCCGACTATACAAAACTTATAAGTAAAAAATGGAGCTTTGTTAATGACCGAAAACATCCATAAGGAGCAATAAGTAAATTGACTACAGACTTCAAGTATCCGCACTAAACCTACAGGCAGTTACCGTCTTGGGAATCCAATTTCAATTGCTACTGACAAACACATGAAAGTCGTAATAAAGCTGAAAATCTACGGGGATAAATTCTCAAAGACTTACTAACAAATTTTACTCAAATTTTGGATTTTTTAGTAACTCAAGTTGGTGAAAACATTTTCAGTAAAATAAATATTGTAAGCTTTATTGTTATAAAATCTTATAAATCTTGTCAATTTTTTGCAAAAAATATTTGACACACTATTTATATAAATAATTAGTATTGTGACATATTTTTTCGTCTTGTAGTCTATTTACTCTCCTCGTCAAGGCTACCGTGGTTTCGAAACCTTACTGTTTCATCTTCAGGTCGTAATACAAAATATCAAATCCCTCTGTCGAGGTCTTCACAAAGTTAAACAAAATATTTAAAACACACGTCACAAACACTAAACACAATTACAAGATTAAAACACACACGACAGAATTTGGTTTGGCGTTTTTAGTGTGTGTGACGTGTGTTTTCAATGTTTAAGTTAACTTCGTGACGACCTCAACAGAGGGCTTTCACATTTTGTATTACTGCCTGAAGATGAAACACTAAGGTTTCAAACCACGGTAGCCTTTACGAGTTGAGTAAATAGACCACAAGACGGAAAAATAGGTTATAATCCTAATTATTTAAATATGTGGTCCGGTGGCTATGTTGCAATAATAATATTTATATAATGTTATTCACATAATTAGAATAACTGCAGAAAGTCTGACTACAGGAGCATTGTCGAAGTGCTTCCAATTGTTTAAGTGAGGTTAGATTATACAATGTTTCGTATTATTAGTAAATAATTTAAATTTAGTTACTGGAACGCTCAACCTGATCGAATTTAATCAACAGTCGGACTAGAGTTGGCTAATTGCTGTTGTGTAGTATTCAACCAGTTCTTCAACATCCTTCGGAGAACCGACAGTAACTCGCAAAGGAATGTCTTACGTCGGGGAAGTTCAGGTCGCAGATACAGTATGTGTTATTGTTTCGAGAAAAGTCACGGCTTGGCGACAGAAGAATGGCTTCTCTAAAACCGTTAACTGCTGCTTTTGTTCGATTAATTCCAATCTCATTCTTCCAGTAGCCTAGAACTAACCGTCTGTTGCTTACAACTTGATCAATTTACTTCGCTCAAGTGACTATTTAAAATATTTCGAGGATATTTTGAACGCAGTATCTAATACTTCTGATGGTGTATTAGAAATGATATTGTGGCTACACATATACGATTATGTATATTTCTTCAGCGTCAATAATAGTTTGGCACAAGTTAAACCACTGTCATTGTTTGTCGTGTCAATTACATTATTTTAAATTTAGCGTAAATGTAAGTTTTTCCTGTTTCTTAATCACAAATCGTAATTTATTTTATTCCAATTTTAGTAATAATATTTTGTGTTATAAGCGTCCGTATAACATTAATATCACAAACAAGATTTTTAAACCAATTTCAGATTTAGAAAGTTATTTGGTTTAATTTTGTTTGGGACAAACATTTGTGTAGAAAATGTGTCAACTGCTTTTAAACAAACTTATATTTTATGATATAAACTTCTAAATTTTGAAGAATTAAATCGCAACTCAGCCTTAAATTATTGGAAATTAGTTACAAGCGTTACATTTGAGTATGCCGTTAATATTAGTTACAAGCGTTACATTTGAGCATGCCGTTAATATTAGTTACAAGCATTACATTTGAGCATGCCGTTAATATTAGTTACAAGCATTACATTTGAGCATGCCGTTAATATTAGTTACAAGCATTACATTTGAGCATGCCGTTAATATTAGTTACAAGCATTACATTTGAGCATGCCGTTAATATTAGTTACAAGCATTACATTTGAGCATGCCGTTAATATTAGTTACATGCCATTTGAGCATTACATTTGAGCATGCCGTTAATATTAGTTACAAGCATTACATTTGAGCATGCCGTTAATATTAGTTACAGTTTACATTTGAAGCCGTTACATTTGAGCATTTAATATTAGTTACAAGCATTACATTTGAGCATGCCGTTAATATTAGTTACAAGCATTACATTTGAGCATGCCGTTAATATTAGTTACAAGCATTACATTTGAGCATGCCGTTAATATTAGTTACAAGCATTACATTTGAGCATGCCGTTAATATTAGTTACAACTAAATTAATAGCTTACGTGTACGCTCAGATTAATCTTAATTAAATAAATCTCATCCAGCCTCCACCGAACCAATCCGCTTACATTACACAGGCAAATGGTTGCGTAGCCATTCTTTTTGCTTCGCCTAAAAACCTGACTTAGTGGATGCCACTGCAGTCCTTTACACCATCAGACAGTCTACTCCCGCAACAAGATCCAACCAACTTGTCTAAAGTTTGCATGCTTGTATTCTGTTATAGTTACTATTTTACTTGGTATACATTTCACTGTATTGCGAATATATGAAAGAAATATAAACTAGTGAAAAACTGATTCCATTATTAGCAAATTTTACTTGGAGCGGCCATTATGTTAAGCTAGACCTGTAAGACAACTTATAGAACACGATTTACTGGGTGATATATATAATATTCGAGAGTTTTTGTTTATGTGTATTACATACCACTATAACGCTTACAATTCAGTCCGGTTTAATTCACAACATTGCAAATAAATTCGTTATAAAAAAAATATAATTTAGGTCTAAAGATTCAAAATATGACTATTACAACATCCATTTTCCTGCTCTTATTGTAAATAAAAAATATCTGTTTAAACTTTGTAGACTTACTTTAAAATCGCTTCCATCACGTCAACGGGACTTGAGCGAGCCGCAATTATTTTTGAAAGACGCAATAAAGACAGCAGAATGATGTGGGTTTTATTTATTGGTTGCTGTTGCCTCACGTAATCCGACAATATCGCCGATTCTGAGTTCAAGTTTAACCAAATAAATACGAGACAACAATAGGCTTTCATGACCGAGGGACGCCACCTCATGGCCTGCCAAATGATGCTATTGTCGGGTAAATAGCTATCGACCAGAAGCCGTCAACAAGTCACAAATTGATCGATATAAACCGGTCTAACTGTGGGGCGAAGTATTTGTTGCAAGGTCGCCAACTTGTCCCACAGATCACAATCTGCATAGGCCTAGTGTTTCCTATACGCAAAGTTACGTACGGACAACTTAATTTAATTCCACTGCTTCCTCAGGCCCCGCGATTAGCCTGGCATTAATAAAAGTTAAATTCATTAAAAGTGATTTATCAGATCGTAAAGTTATAATCTAACGAAACTGCAAAATTAAAAACGATACTTTTAAAACAATCAAGGTAAGCAGATGTCTTGTTGACTTGTTGGAACGAAATCAAAAATTATAACAACATTGAATAAGAATTCGATACGAAAAATTAAATTTGACACAAATATTTATTTTTAGCAATAGCGTGGATATGTTTGTTACCAGTAAAAATTCGTTTAATAAAAAATCTTGAACAATTAATAACTATTTTTTGTTACATTTTTGACCCAATTTTACTACCGTAATCAGCGTTAAAAAATCTGTAGGGCTATTAATTAGCATTTTTAGTTAATAAATTTCATAATTTCGGAAATGAATCCTTTCCGAAGTAGGGTTTTTGAATTTTTAAATAAATTTAAAAGTTAATTTTTTTAAAAAGTGTGAAACTCTGGGAGTAACCGTCAGAAACAATGCTTTTGTCAATATCTTCGCTGAACATATAATTACTTTGAAGATATGTTTACATATATCTTGTATTGTTTAAATAAATACGTGAACCTAGCCCAGATATTACTTACTGTGGTTATAGTAAAAAATCAGTTGTTTTATGTTAATTTTGTAACGATCAGCTGATTTCACTGAACAGCTGATAGACTATAAGTTTCAGGTTATGTTCTTAAAAACTAGCAACATCAACAACAATTATTATAAATATTTATATTAATTTCGAATGTACTATAAACGGTTACGCGTGTACTATCATCGAAAAGGAGGAAGAAAATGGACAGAAGTAGAGATAAGAAATTCATTTGCTCTTTTATTCCATATTTCCGTTACATTCTTCCGTTCGGTATACTTTTTTGCCAGTAACTCTTCTCGCCAAAGCTGAAATTAAAAGCTTCACTTCAAAAAGTCTACACTGACTTTAAGGCTGATTTACAATGGGTTAATTAAATTTTCATCATAGTTCAGGAAAAAAATATTTTTTTAAATTGAAGACTACTATTTTTAAAGGAGAAAACATATCTTGTAGGATAATTAACATCATCATAAATTTGGATATCATAAATCAGGAAATTTGGATATCATAAATGGATCGTAAATGGGACACACTGAAATGGAATTGTAACATATTTAGTATAGCGTGCGTTCCTTTTATGTCCAACAAATGGCGCTATTTAAAAAAAAAACATATTTTTACCTGTCAACGGTGTGAAATCTTTGTAGTAGTAGGTATCAAAAACATAGCCTAATATATATACAAAACATGGGCATATTCGAATGCAACTTTGTGTTAAAATTTCAAAGCAATCGGTGAGGAATTTTCGAAGGTCTAAGATTTTGAACAAACATTTACATTTTTATATAGATTAACGTTAGAAACAGTTATTTGAAAGGAACTCCAAATAATAACAACTATTAGAAATCCTCTGTGAATGACAACAGTGATATAAAAATGAAGTAAGGTTTAGGTAATAAAAATGTATTATTTGTACTTTTTAAATTATTACCAAATTAACAGCTATCTTTGAATGAAATTAGACAAAAATTGTATACAATTAGAATGCTTGTTATCTAAACTTTGAACAACTCTTCAATACGTGTTATGGAAGTGATAATTTCATAGTCATATTTTTTGGTTTTACAATGATTATTGCTGCAATAACTCATTTTGTAATGGGATTTTGATGAACCGCCATTGTACCGAGATCACTAATATGAAGTAACTAAGCCCTTATAGAGAACGGTAAATAATATCACAAGCGTAAGAAGAATAAGGTTATCCAGCATTACTACTTTTAAATAAATTTAACTCGGAAAATTTAAACATTGTGGAACTCGAGGTTTAACCGACAGAAACAAAGCTTTTGTTAATAACATCTTTTCTGAATATATAATTAGTATGAAGATATGTTTACAAATATCTTGTTTTGTTTAAATAAATAAATACGTGAACCTAGCCTTAGGTATTATTTACTGTGGTTATAACAAAAGATCAGTTGTTTTATATTAATTTTGTAACGATCAACAGATTTCATTGAACAGCTGATACGCTATAAGTAACAATTATTATAAATATTTATATTAATTTCGAAGACTTTGTAACTAATATTGTAAGTCTACATAAATGTATACATTATTAGCTGTACCCGCTTTGCTATGGTTCAGTCTGATTAAATTTAACAATGTATTCAGAAACATTCAAAATTGGAAATTTGGATATCTTAAATGGATTGTAAATGGGAAATACTGAAATGGAATTGTAACATATTTAGTATAGCGTGCGTTCCTTTTAACAAACAAATTTTTACCTTTAAAAAATGTGATATTTTTAGCTGTCACTGGTGTGAAATCTTTGTAGTAGTAGGTATCAAAAACATAATATATATACAAAACATGCGCATATTCGAATGCAACTTTGTATTAAAATTTCAAAGCAATCGGGGAAGAATTTTCGAAGGTCTAAGATTTTGAACAAACATTTACATTTTTATTTATATAGATTAACGTAATAACAACAGTTACTTGAAAGGAACTAAACTCCAAATATTAACAGCTATTAGAAATCCTCTGTGAATGACAACAGTGATATAAAAATGACGTAAGGTTTATGTAATAAAAATGTATTATTTGTACATTTTTGTATTTTTTCGTAGATTATCCTTGTTAAAGTATTAAGAGGTTTTTTGTAAGATTAAAGTAATGTACAGAAAATGCCAATCATATTATCTCCATGAGTAAGCAATAGTCATTGTTGATTTGGTATTTTTTAAAAAAGATATTTGATTAAAACGGCATTGAACGTACAACAAACTTACTGGTCATGCAAAATAAACAGCAATTCAGTAATCGTGGTTGTGTCATTGAAACGTCTTTCCTTAAAAGCTTTATAATACTTATTTTTTACACAAAACTTAGTATTGTAAACGTTTTCATTTAATCATAATCATTATTTACTTACACGGAACATTTATAGTCGTTAGCACAACCAGTAATTATTTAATTACATTGTAAGAATATTGCATAACTACAATCACTTGTAATAATCACTTGCCTAAGAAATGTGCATCTGGTTTTATGTTATCAAGTTCCAATAATATCAAACAGTGAATTATAGAATTGATATTTAAAATTTGTTGACACAGATTTGTTTTCCAAAAAATCCAAGGAAGTATCCTGAAAACTAATTAACATTGTTTTTTAAATAATATATAAGAGCAATTTAGATCCACTTCTTGGATCCATTATGCTGCTTTTCTTTCTGCCTTACCTTATCTTCCCTGCTTTGATTTCATTAATCACTTACTTTGCTAGAGATAATCGTCAAAAGTTGGTTATAATTTATAACTGATTTGGTTGTAGGATGAGATAAACTCGTTAGGTCTTCTGTATTATTTTATCCAATCTTAGCAGTTGAAACAGTCAAATCTCTTTATCTTTGCCTTTGCTTTAAAAACAATGTGGATAGACTAATTTTTCTGTTTATTTACATTTCTCTTGTAGAGCACATTGTTTACTTATGATTTCTAAATGATCGTATTCAATACAATATGAAAGTCCAGTTTTGTGATCGAAATATTGGTTAGTATCAAGTGATTAATTGGGTTTATTAGGTGATGAAAATAATGATTATATTTTATGATCATGCTGACGCGTGTAACAGGTGATGATGAAGTTCTTTGTCGAGTCCTGTCAACGGCCTCTTGAAGATGGATTGGACACGGTCGTGAAACTTTTGTCTTCTTGACATCCTCATCATAGGTCTTTCCTATGACTGTCACTTGTTAACAGATTTGTTCACCAATCCTTGACAGATACGTAGTTAAAAACTAATTGACTTCTTACGTCATAAAGCGAACAGTGTGTTTCTAACGTGACCTACAAATATGTCCCAATATGTTTCATATTATTAAATTTAAGGACAAAACTTGAACTTGCCAAAAGTGAAATAATAAAATATGATTTACTCTTAAGAACATATTGTTAGGTTATGAAGGTATAACATGTATTAATATTATTCGCTGTCACTATTTCACTCCAATTGCATAAAGTATTTTATATTTCAGTAAATAAATTTTGTCATGCTAACAATCGCACCAAACTTTAAATTGACCTAAATGATTGAGTAACTAAATAAGTGACAATTGTAATCCAGATAAATATTATTAATAATGTCTGAATTCAATAAAACAACTTATGGTTGCTGGATATGTGCGTGATTCAGACTAAAAAAATAACTTGACGTGCTTGAAAATTTGAGAAGTGAATGGGAGGTGTAAGAGGCGTATTATACACTTTGCTATGGTTAACCGAATAGTGAGGAGAAAATGGTAAAAAAGTGACGAATAGTGTAATGGATGACTTGCGTCCTTCAAGGTCGTCTCTGGAAGAGATTCGTCCTTGCCCTCTGGACATCCTTTCACCCACATTCCCCTTCAATTGAAGTGATCATCGTGTGAATTATGTGATGACAAACATTTA
This sequence comes from Callitettix versicolor, assembly GCA_022606455.1. Lineage (NCBI taxonomy): Eukaryota > Metazoa > Arthropoda > Insecta > Hemiptera > Cercopidae > Callitettix > Callitettix versicolor. The sequence goes on along the minus strand of CM040184.1, from coordinate 58,084,708 downwards.
AAATGAAAAGTCAATTAACACCAAGTTCGTTAAATATCCTTTATCAAGAAGTACTATTTAACGCTTCTTGTTAGTATTCAAACAAATACAATGAAATAAATAATTTGTTCTTCGGAAATACTAAAATCGATATTGGATTATTAGTTCTATCGATATTTCTCACTGGGATGCGTGTAAAAAAATAAAACATTTGTTGGCTAGACTACAAGAATTCAGTTCTTTTAAATAAGGCCATGAAATAGCCTGTTTTAACTGCCAATAGAATCAATATTTAATACCCATTTATATCCAATACCTATATAGCAACACATGTACCCTATTGAATATTCTATTAATTATTCGTTTTACATTTTAATTAAATAATGTAATACTTACATAAAATAAAATGTATTACAAATATACGACAGTAATTTTTAAATTTAATAAATACTGTTAGAATGCAGGTTGTATTACTTGAATCGATTTTCTATTACTGAAGTAATAACTTACGTTTTTCTGATTTTGTGATTATGTAGTGGTACAAGTAGATGATATACTTGAATTACGGTTTAAAATTCTTTTACCGCATTAGTCTAAACATGGTTATTTCACAGAGAGCAAAGTGTTATATTTTGTAAAATTTTAAATTAATGTGTTTGCTGGAAACACATGTTTTAATTACAAGGTTAAATTGTTACTGACAATTGTTGTTTGCTGAAAAAATTATTTAGTTAGATTGTTGATATTTATTTATAATATAATTAATTAAAATATAATTCAATTTCACCACATAAATCTTTTGAACTATGAAATAGAATTTTCAATAGCTTGAAGTGAACAATTCAGCCGTTTACGTGATCTGTTTCTAATATAATTAGTTAGAATAGATGTCTTAGTTTTTCTAAAATCTATCGTCGCCGATATTCTATTCCAATCTTTTTCCCGTTATCCCATTACCGTGGTTTTATTTTGGTGCAGGAGGTGCAGACCAGCTGCACCTATTGAGAGGATTTAGACGTCCCTCGCGGTACCCAAGTCTAACACACACTTACACTTACAACACTACACTTACGACTTTTACACTTTACACTCACACTTACATTTAGGGGGCGATAATAGCTTCAATGTGCTTTTCGCCTTAAAATAACAAAACAAAAAAAAATTTGGTAATTATTTAGTTTGTGTACTGAATTTCTATATCGTTCTTTTATTTTCTAATCTCTTATTTTCTATTTTTTGTTCATACTGTTAACCCAGTGTTTTTTAAAAATTTCTTCTGTTTTTTTCTTCTTCCATTTTTCTCCCATTATCGTTGGGGCAAGTATTGATACTTTGAGTTATAAAGACTAAAACTTCTGCCCACAAAAGTTCGACCGAGAGAAGTTCAACTGTAACTATATTTAATCGAATAGTTTCACAGTTCCGCTTCGACGTAAAGTCCCCGTCAACTCGGCAACAATCAAATGACTCATGCGCAGAACGTGCTTATTGTATTCACTATGATAGAATGTTACCGTTAACAGCAATCATCGGCTGTTTAATTAGGCACAATACAAAATGTTACGCTCGCTCTAGCCTTGGTCATTGTAATCACCAGAACCAGCTGTCGAACTGATCTACTCAATATATTAATTGCCTGTTTGTCTAGTACCGTGATGACACACTTAGTCTCAACTACGCCTAAGTTTTTTAATATTTACTTCACTAGAAAAGTATTTAATTATAATGTACTAGAAGAAAAAATATTCTGTTTAAATTTATTTAATTGATGTAAATGTAATGTATGATATAGTTCCTGTTGTCTATATACTTTTTTAAATAATATACTTGTAATAACGCTTGTCAAATACAGCAATAATTACACTGAACATACTGAAAAGTGTGGTCGATCTATTGAGTTCAAACTTAATGTCTACCATTATTATTATTTTTAATTTACGTTATGACAAACAAAGTAATTACATTACGTTAATATTTAAATAAAACAAAGCTATTAGAAAAATAACAAGCGTTTAAAAAAATAATAAATTGGAAAGAGAGAGTTGTTTATAAAAGTTGCGAAATATGTAGGAGAAAGCAGTGCGGAATATATATCAAATAATTCTTGAATACCAAATATCTCAGGTAAAAACCATAAATGTAAACATAAACTATTCACCCACGCGTTGCTTACGTTAACTTGGTATGGAAACAAGGAAATTGCATCTGTGAGTGATTTATCTGTGTAACAGCAATGGCAAAATATTGTACAGGAGCTTTACTTAACGTTGCCTTATACTCGTAGTTAACTAGTTCAGTAGGAGGGATTGTTAATTACTCCTTTACAACACAATACTCAGCGGTCTTGGTGATGCAAAGAAATTTTCAAAAACAATGAAGATTGAGTAAAACCATGTAACGAATATTTGATACGCCATACTGAACATGTTACAAAAACTGATTTTGTTAATACGTCAGATACGGAATAAATACATTGATTTATTAATATAAATGAATATATTTATTCTGTAACACAGTCTTTCGGTAAAACTTGGACTTAACAGAATTAATACTTAGCATCTCTATTTCAGTTATGATTTGATAAACTTTTAATTTAATTACTTTTTTAATTAAATTTCTTATTTCATTAGTCTTTTTATTACATTTATCTTCTTTTCGGCTTAAAACGTTCTCCATTTTTCTCTTCCTTGATTCAGTCCCCCCTCTCTCTCTCTATCTATCTATCTATCTATCTCATTCTCTCTCACTTCCTTTTCAATTCCTTTTCTTTAAGTCTCCGTCTTCCTATTTTTCTGTGACCATGTGGTTTCCATTTTAGAATTTGTTGGGAATTCTATTTTCGTCCATCCTTTCGACGTGACCAAACCATCGAAGTTTTCTTAATGTCCTCTACCAGCTGTGTGCTTTACATCCATGCTTTTACTGATTCTTAAATTGTTTATGTTTTTCGTTTCGACCAACCTGCGGTTTTTCACTAACAGCCCATTTCTGTAGCTTCAACACAATTTTCTGTTTTCAGTTTCAGCGGCCATACTTCGCTTCCATATTAAATTATATTTTTTAAATTGCATTGTATATTCTCTGTTTATTTATTATCGATATCTGTTAATCCCGTATGATGCTGTTCAGTATATTTATTGCTCTTCTTATATATTTATTGTGTCGTTCTTTTATCGCTGTGTCTAATAGTCCATTACTCGTATTTTTCCATTCCAAAATACTTGTAAGTTTTACACCTTTTATTTGTGTGTTGTGTTCCAGCAGAAGATTCATGTTCTTCCCTTTAAAGCACATACACTCCATTTTGCTTAGGTTTACCTCAAGTTCCCAAACATCATATTCCTCTATTTATTTTCTACTCGTATATCCTATATCCTCATAATCCTGCGCTATAAGTATTTGGTCATCTGCAAAGCATAGGGTGTATTGTTTACAATAAAATAATTTTATTTATATAACATTAATATTTTAAATTAATGAAACTTACTTTAAGACAATCCAATTTAAAGAAATAATAGTTTTTCTTATATAAAGCTTTAATTTTATAAATATTTATATCTAAATATTTAAAAAATCTATATATGCTAATAATATTTTATAAAGATATTTATTTTTTATAACTTAATAAAATAAGTTTATAATAACATATGTTCGTAAAAGCGTATAATTTACTACAAAAATAAAATGATTACTAAACTGAATTAAAGCATCATCATTACACTAAAATAAAGTTCAATAATGCCTAGAACCTAAAAATAATTGAAACTTTTTACAGTTTATTTTATCGGTTTGACCTTTTATCGGCCTTTAAAACCGAATATTTGCATTGTTTGTCTAACACGCATTCATGGCCACTAATACTGTTACATAAAGTGGCATTGTTGGTCTTGCAGCTCGACTAGCTCTCTCTTACGTCACGGGGTTCGGGGAATTAGGAAATCCTTGACTTGTCAAAATCAATAAATCCACTTGTATACAATAATACAATTTTAATTATAATCTTATTCAATATAAAATTTAATTCGATCATTTATGAAAACAAACAGTTTATAAAGTGCATTAATTAAAATATTGAACCTGTATTAGTGTTTGTTTGTAAAAAAAGTACCAGTCATTTAAGTAGGCTACGTGAAATACCGGTAATTTGTAATAAGTAAACAGTTCGGATAAAAACTACCAGTTTATACGTTTGCATTATATTTATGATTGAATCGCTTTAAAATTATGTTAACTCAAAATAATTATATGGTGTCAAAATTATTGATAACAGCCGTTCGTACCAAGTATTTGTACAAAAAAATATTTAATAAATTTAAGCAGCGGTGAAATTATATTTCATACAAAATATCTTTTTTATTATTATTATTTTTGGTTAACGTCTATACTTTATGCCAGTTAGATTATGAGGACGAGGGATCAGCGTAACGGTTAGGGTAATGTACCGGGAGCCATCAACACAATTTGTTATCATAATCTGTTATATACGTATTGTTTCTGATAAAAATACAAAATGTATTAAATACTGATACATTAAAATCTGAATATGTCTTATATACTTTTATAGTTTATATTTTTGTAATGAACTAGTGAAACAATATTCATTAAGTAAGGCTTTAATGGTGAACTTCTTTCATAACTTATTCAAATCCACAAAAATGGCTTTCTTTAGCATTTATATGTCTTGCATATGTGTCCGATTCGCTATAAAATTACCGACGAAAGTCAGTAATTAATCCATAATATAAATATCTTGGCTATGTTTGTTCTAATAAAAAATGAAATTGTAATTAGTGATTCCATTACTCAGAATGAAACAAATATCTACCGTATTGGAAATATTTTTTTAATTACACTGCCTTCTGTTAGGCTATATCTAATAACAAAACAGAAACAGCTGATCGATTTAAAAAAAATCTACTTTATAAATATGTATTAAAAGGAGAATATAAAAAAGACTCTTAGAAGTTATATTTTCTCAAAATAGTGTCTATCGTTTTGGTCAAATATTGCTCAAATATAGTCTTGAAGTACTTAATAGAATATATATATATATGTTTAACGTCCGACTATTGTGCACACTTGGGCTAATGCAGACGATAGGATGATTTATAGCGTATGAAAATGCCAAGCTCTGGCCGGGAATCGAACCCGGGTCCTCGGGGTGAAAGCCTAATGCGCTATCAACTAGGCCACCAAGGCGGCTTATATATATATATATATATATATATATATATATATATATATATATATGTGTGTGTGTGTGTGTGTGTGTGTGTGTGTGTGTGTGTGTGTGTGTTATCACGATCACATTCGCAATTTTTATCAGATTTCATCCAAACTTAGCACAAAAATCGATTATCGATTATAGTAATTGCTTGGACAAGTTTGTTAACTAGCAAAATGTGTTCAACAGTTTCAAAATGGCGGTCATTTCAATTTTTTTTAAAACCATAACTTTTTCGTCTTAAATATTTTTTAAATCCAATTTCACCACCTTAATCAGCGTTAAAAACTGCAAAAATTAGTATTCTGAATTTTGAAAATCCGTTGGAATTAAGAAATTTAGTTCGAAGGTGGTTAGGATTCAATTTAGTATTTTCAATTTAATTCAAAACCTTAAAATGTTAATATATGCAGATTTTAACGCTGATTGTGTTGGTGAGATAAGAATTTAAAACTGAATTGGATAAATAAAAACACTTTTGGAAATTAGCTTCTATCACATCATCGAGACAGTTGTGTGCCGCGTTTATTTTTAATTACCCCAGGAGACAAAGTGATAAGCAGCTGAAGTCGTTAGCGTCGGCGGCAGTGCGATATGGATATCGAGATTTAATTTGAACGTATAAAGCCAAATATTTTGTAATGTCGGGAACATTTACAGATTCAGTCAAGTGAGTGATTACAACAAACAAAAACCTTGTGGCCTACACAACTGGCCGAGTGAAAGTACAGAGAAAACAAACACTTGGAATAACTGGGTCCATTATTTCGTGTACACTTACAAGCTGGCGTGTGTAATCCAGTAACGTACAAATTATTGGAAATTATAGAAGTAGAAAAAGATTGTCTATTTCATAAAAATACTATTCGTTCTCGATCCCTATTTTGATGTAATTTATCGGTTCCACTGATTTTCGTTGCGTTATAATTTTTCATTGTATTTGGATTTGAAACTTCTACGCATATTGAATATTCTTATAGCTTAATTTTTATTGATGTTATTTTTATATTTAAGGTCTGGACTGGGACAGTGTATCCGTTTTGCAGTGTATTTTCAAGGGATGATAGCTAAAAAAATAACTATGTACTTCTCCTATTCTTTTCAAAATACATTTTATAAATGTAAACTAATACTCCATTCTCTAAAACAGTCTGATTGATATTCAAAGATATTATCAACTGTCGCCATGGCAACTATGAAGTCGGTAGGTTGTATGCACAATTGAAAAGTGTCGTAACAGGATATTTAATAACTGAAAATCTAATCACACATTCATTCCTTAGATATACGAAAAAGAAAATTAACATTGATTAAAATTTTATAGCCAAAGTTACCTTATATTTATTGCTACTAACTTTTGTAAGTTTGACGATTATAGTTTCGACACAAACCGGTCATTATCAATTTGTATATATAATATTACCATAGATGACGTCATAAAATGATTGTATTTCAAGTAAAGTTATAGTTACTCCTTACAAAAGAGAATAAATAAGAATAATTTTATAGCCTAATTAAAACAACTAATGTTAAAAAAGACTGAACAACATATTAAAATGAAACATATACAGTATATACATTGTTGAATTGGAAAGTCAGAAACAAATTAAGTTTTACGTGCAAATTTTTAACCTTGCCCGCAGATGCTGGCTGGCACAAGGAGGACTGGGGTTCAAATAATTAGACGATGGTTGCGTCTAACCCATTGAGAAATAGAGTACGGTTGTCTAAAATGCTGATATATATAGACGCTGCATATTTAACTCAACCCTTCTACAGCTAATGCTCTGTGTAGGCCAATATGAAAGTATGAAATGGTCGAGAAGACTCAACTCAGCTGCGGATGAACTTTAACAACGTTGTTTCAGTATTGTATTGAGTCACTTCTATTGATTGGTTATCTCCTAGCCAAGTCACGCGGACTCGTGGCTGACATTTCCAAAGTATTTGTACGTCATATGCTGTACGCGGCTACACTTTGGGCTCGCTGTTAAATATACAAAGCTTTGTGAAGTTTAAACATACATTTTCATGTTTTATAAAAATCGAAAAATTTATTAGCGAATCGTTATGTCTCAAGTGATTCGATCACAAGATTATTCAGGTTCATGAACTATTTTTTTACAGTTTTATTATCTTTAGTTTTTTGAAATGAACTGCTAATGATAGTAAAATGAAATAATATACGGGCATTAACAATTGTAACCAGACTCTAACCAGTGAGCTCCTGTCAAACAATTTCGAATTTTAGCATTCGCTTTCCAAAAATTGTGTATCTTCAAGGTTTCCTCTCTTAATCCGTGACATTTGTTTAGCCAACAGAAGAATTAAAGTAAAAAAACTTTTATTGTTCAAAACAATGTTTTATTTAATTTTTTTTCTTAAAAGATACATCCAAATACAGTAGGCCATTAGAACATTATGTATACATTTCTTTTTGACTGATAACGTACGACTCCTTTAATATGAACTACTTGGTCTTATGCAGCTCTCTCATTGACGTGATGGAGCTGATATTTCCAAAATAGCTGATTATTGAAAACAAATTGTAATCCATAATTACTTTTGCAATATAACACTTCTTTAAATACCTAATTTCATAATTGTAATCAGCTGTTAAATATCGCATTGCATTTTAAATGTTCAAATTTAATTTTCGTATTTTCAATTAAATTTTCTGTTTTAATTATACTTTACATTGAAGATTAAAATAGTAGATAGTAAAATAAATTGACCGCCATTTTGAAACGTATGAATGGATTTTGATTAGTAATTTGACCAAGCTGTTACAGAAGTCAAATTCTGATTATGGAACGAAACTGCTAACACACACGCACACACACACACACACACACACACACACACACACACACACAATAATATTTTTGACTACCACTCAACACATAATGATGCTCATTTCATGGTACTGTATCTGGGTTTTACAATGACAGTTTTTCAATGAAAATTTGTTTTAAGTAAAGTTTACTTTTTTCACAATAAAATCTTACCTCGAGTTAAAATATTCAATACGAAATTGTTTCGTAAAGTTTGTCTACTCGTGTATTACTTTTAAAAATCGATTAGACAAACAATATTCGATCAAATATAACCAACTAATAGCGGAAGTGTTAAGCTCAGACGTATTGTTGTGATAACGCCTCATAAACACAACAGTCGTGCAGAAGAGATTACAGAACAATCGATAAATATGAGTAAAGATTTCATTAAATTAAAAAAAAACTTAGGTCGGAATGGAATGTTGTGGAAAGTTGGGTTAGGATGCGCATAAATCCATATTAAGTACTTTTTGTTATGCAAACTTAAATAAAATGTTGCAATGTAAAGTATGTGAGCGGACGCCGTTAACAACTTCTGAACTTCCGTTAATCCTTCTGTTCCACTGCAGCCTAGTCTATTGCACAACTACTGTATACAGCCATTATTTACTGCATGTATTAGGAAATAGATTGCTATTTTATTGCATTATTTATCAGTAAAATAAAATAAATGAAAAAAGAATATATTTACGCAGTGCACAATTGATATGTGTAAGTACCGATTGTCTGAGTTTATTTTAGTAAACTAGAAGTTAGTTTGTCAACTGTAGAGCGCGCGTTAAAAATTATGTTGCGACTATTATAATTTATATTTTTACTTAGCCTACTCAGGCATATATCAATAAATTATCGTACTTCAATGCTTCCAAAAATGGTGAACATTTAGCTTGATTTTTCATATTTCGCTCAAACTTTGATGAAGATTTAAGATTCACGTCAGTGTAGCAAATGTAAAATTTTAAAAATGTTCATTTCCGAAGTAAACAGAGAAAATTAAACTAAACGTTCGCCTTCAACACGTTTATTTTTTCTATTTAGTCACACACCGTAAATCTCTTTTATTTAAATTTTTTTATTCTGAGAGTTTTTGGTTCACCTCATATATCACCACAGATTGTGCAAAAACTGGTGAACAAATTTTAGAAAATAATCAGTTTTTAGTTTTTGTGTGTAGTTTCCAAATCAGATTTGTGTAATAGTTTACCACCATGTATTGTGTTTAATGCGGCACATATGCCTTCATTAGTTTAAAAAAGTACAATATTTTGTAAACGAAACAGACTAATTATGTTTTCCCACATTTGTATTTAAGATAAAGAAATTAATTAATTTTGCTACTACAAATAATTAGTGTAATATTTACATTGAACACAAGAAACATTAAAAAATTTATTATTATTTGTTGTTGCAAGCAGCATAGAATGAAAATGTGACAATTGGGAAAACTGAATTTATTTTGTTATTATTTATGTGCGTCAGGAATGTTTATATAATAGGAATGGATGCAATTTGTTTGTAGCCAACTTGTATTCTTACAATAACAAAAATTGTTACTAAGAATTTACATAAATGTCTTAGCAAAAACGTTTTTTTTTTTACTTGTACCTTGAACTTGATACTAAGAGAGTTTTTGTTAATTTATAATATGATAAAGTTATAATTTTTCAAAGAAAAATTTAACAGTTTTAAATCTTCAAAAATATAAAAATACTCGAGCATTTTTGGAGAACAGTACACAGAATTCAGCAATTTTTCACTTGATTAGGATTATTCTTCCCGTCAGTGGTCTATCAACTCACGTCATAAAGGCTACCGCGGTTTCAAAACTCTGGTGGCAGTCCGGAATGTAACGACGTACGAGTTGCGTGTGTAGCTTGGCCAAACCGAATTTCATGATGAGTATTTTTAATGTGTAATTGTGCTTAGTGTTTGTGATATATGTTTTAATGTTTTGTTTGACTTTGTGACGACCTCGACAGAGGGATTTAACATTTTGTATGGCCTGAAGATGAAACTATAGAGTTTCGAAACCACAGTAGCCTTTATGAGGTGAGTTGATAGACTACTGACGGGAAGAATAATCCTAATCATTTGAATATGTGGTCCTTTGGCTATGTTACGATAATGAAATTTTTCACTCTCTTAGTTTGTTTTTTTAAGCCGATACAAAAAAAACAAAATAAACAAAATAAATTTTACCCTCGTTTCTTTTTACTCTATAAATTTTTCTAATTAATACCCTGATTATATCGACCATAGTTTTCGGGCTCCGATGCTTAGCCTAATTCCGAATTTGCGTAATGTTCCGTCTTACAGTTTAGAAGCAAGAGGGATGTAGGCAGAAACGTAAAGTCGGACTGTTATTTTAAAACATATGTGCGCTGGTGTGCACCTACAACAAACACTACAGATATATAACTTACGGAACAATATAAAAGACAAACGTGGCTATGGTAAATGCTTCACCGTTAGGCAGACAACTGCTTTGTATAATTAATTAAAGGTATCAGCAGCCTTGAAGTGTTTGCTATCATTTCATAACTGGATTAGTCTAAGCATAAATGTGGATTTGATGTGATAGATGTCGAAGCATTCATTGCCTAAGCATGGTCGACCCCATTCCTGGCCAACTGGAGCACGCTGCACGGTACGGTGGGTGGAGTGGGGTGGGGTAACCTGGCCACTACCTGTTGTTTACTGGTCACTGTCTGACTCACTCAGACTTGCTGCAAGCTTGAAACGTACTTTAGAATATTGTTATTTGGTAAACTTCTTTACAAGCCAAACATAACCTATTCGTCGGTATATACTTGTAAAAAAAATAAATGAAATAAAATAAAATAAGCTAACTTTCTGGGTATTTTATGTTTTTACAATTTGCTCACAAATAGTAGATTTTATTTTAAATTTAGCTATACTCGCGAATCAATGTAGACTTTTAAATTGCTTTCAGGGCCATTGCTTTATCAATGTGTGAAGTTAATTTTGTGAACGCATGGCAACGTCTGAGTCAAGTTTATCATTATCTGTACCTGACCTTGAAAATATCCATGTTCTTTGTTTACTTAGCAGCCACGGTAAAATTAGTTCAGCCGCGAAGTCCATACAAATCAATTTTTACGAATTATACGATTTTTACGAAATATAATCGATTTGTTGGAATCACAAATATTTCTTTATGTATTAACTAGTGGCAACCGAAAGCAGTTAACTATTCTCTAACTTTTTTGTTTTGCTTTACGCACCAATAAATTAATAAAAAATGTAGTGAAATATAATCTTAAGTACCATTTTCGAAGATTAGACTTGTTTGAATATCCTTTATTCGATCCTGCCTTCACTAATGGAACTGCAACAACAAGAAATAAATGGTGCAAAAAACATTACATATTCCCATTTTTTTCCGTCTGTTTCGGACGCTGCCAACAAGAAACATGGAAATTGGTCTATCAGATTTCGTTCAAAATTTAGTTAAATATGAAAAATTCGTTACTAAATTGAAAAAATGGTTGATTTCAAAAAATTCACGGTTATAGAGTAAATCGTCGTAAATTAAGGCATGACAGTTGGAGTTCATTTCGTTTTTTCCAATTTCCTTCCATTTTGTTTATTTTAACTTCGTTGCACTTGCTTGAGATATTCTTCATTTGCGAGCTGAATTTCAGCAATACATAGCGACCATTGTTTTGTTTGGGTAAATACTGACTACATTCATAAAAATAAATGCCAATTTTGACAAAAATAGATTTTCAAAAATTTCAAAAACTTATTTGAAGAATAATTTAAAAAAAAATATTGTCTCACAATATGGGTAATCCTGGATAATATGGAGTTCGGTGGTAAATGTTGTTAGGACACCGGTCAGTCTGCTACGTTTCTGAACTGCGCACTTCAAGATCGTGGGTTCAAGACGCAATTACTCCAGCAGCTTTACCCTTCCCGTTAAGGACGATCTCATTTTAGTTTAATTTGCTTAGAATATGGACGTTAAACAAAAAAAAAGAAGAAAATCCCGGTTACTAAAATTTAACAAATACCTTTAATTAGTTTCGTACCCAAAGAAGTGCTTAGTTCTCAGGTGACCTGAAAATTGATGTCAATAAAAATCAAAAATCTGTTTTTTCTTTATCCAAATACTTTTTTTTATTTGTACTTCGTATTGAGCAAAAGTTAAAATTGTAACTACCTTTATAATCAACTTCAAACTGTTATAGAAAACTGGATTTTTTTCCTTTTGCGTGTTAATGCTTTATTTGTTACCTAATAGGATACGTTTTTAGTATTAAAATAAATATTTTTAGTCTTACTAACTTTAAACAATTTTCAAATACATCCAATATTGAAAAAAGTCTTATGTTACTCTCTGTATACATTTTAACATTTTACGCATACAGAATTTTATGACATTGTAATTTAGATTTTAAATTTATAAAATAGTGAAACAATTTGATAACTTTCTCTAGCCAATTAAATAAAAAAAACATGTTCCTAACCAACACTTCCGTCAGTTTTTCAAAATTGTCTGTTCTACCGTTAAATCCCAAAAAAAGGTACATGACCTAAGGACAGACAGATGGATTAACACTTTTGTATTCCTTTGATTATTAAAGTTCCTTTTAAAATAAGCGCTATGCTTTCATTTCATGCAGACTACTAAGTAGTAGTTTAGCGCCTTCAAATACTTAAGCCGCATTACACACTACGAAAAGCAATTAATTATTATTAAGCTTACATCTAACACACAATGTCGGTAAATAATATTTGCATGAGTCATCGTTAAGTCCTTCCAAGGACATTCCTCTGGGTATTGAAGCATTCTTCCTTTGTCGCAATGTCCACAGCACATCCTCTACCCTACATCTTCATCGTTTAAGAAGAAAGTGGCCATACCATCGCTACTTAGTATGCAACTGCATTAATTTGTATTTCAAGAATAGGCTACAGGCAGTTTATTTTAATGTATTTTCTTATTCATTGTTAAGCTTATTTAGTGTAAAACTATTTATTTTATTATACTACTTATTATTATTTCATCTCTCTCTCTCTCTCTCTCTCTCTTTTTCTTCCTCTCCCTTATCTCTACCTTCCAGTCTCTCTCTCTCTCTCTCTCTCTCTCTCTCTCTCTCTCTCTCTCTCTCTCTCTCTCTCTCTCTCTCTCTTTCCTTTATATATTTTGTGAAAAAATATGATTAGTTTTAATTACTATTAAATAACCAGTGACAAAATGGCCAGTAGGTTAGTATAATAACGATGGTTTTTCTTAACCCACGATGAAAATCGAAAAAGCACACATGATCGTTGAAACATACTTTTGTAGTACGTTGTTTAGGAGGCTGTGATTTTGAGGGCTTACCGTAACTGTTGCTCTGTTTCGAGGTGCACATCAAAAGCACGCAGCTCAACCAATAAATAAAAAAATGTCCAAAGAAAAGTATAACGGATTGCATGTGTCCTTATTTTACGGGAATTGTAGAAAGCTTTCAATTAAAACTGAAAAGTGAACTTAAAAGAAATGAGCATTTATTAATGAAATAATATGTAATACAGTATGTGATCCTGAATTAATTTTGCTTTATTCTTCTTCTTTTCTTCTTCTTCTTCTTATTATTATTATTATTATTATTATTATTATTGTTGTTGTTGTTGTTAATATTATTATTATTTTATTATTATTATTATTATTATTATTATTATTATTATTATTATTATTATTATTATTATTATTATTATTATTATTATTATTATTATTATTATTATTATTATTATTATTATTATTATTATTATTATTATTATTATTATTATTATTATTATTATTATTATTATTATTATTATTATTATTATTATTATTATTATTATTATTATTATTATTATTATTATTATTATTATTATTATTATTATTATTATTATTATTATTATTATTATTATTATTATTATTATTATTATTATTATTATTATTATTATTATTATTGTTGTTGCTGTTGTTGTTCTTCTTCTTCTTTTTGTTTTTCTTGTTACATAATAATTACTATTTTTTCGATTTAGTTTAATTTGACTTCATGACCATAAAATGCATAGGCTAACAACGAAAATTGTAAGATTAGGATCATCTATATAAATAGTACTGTATAACAAAATTTACATAAAATATTTTCGCATTCAGTTGCTTGCAAAAAATATTGAATTTAGAAAAAAATTAACAGAAAATTTGATAAATTTCCTAAGCTACACAAAATCGTTTAATCAGTTATTGCTCACCTTTTTGTCATAGATAAAGATTCACAACTCAAGTAAACTACCAAATTTAATATTAAATAAATTATATACTTACGTACCACTTTCGAAATTTTCAAGAGTTTTGATGGCAATAAAGAGCTTGAAAACTAAAAGTTTTGAGAATTTAAAAAATGATAAAATGTTGTTAAGGTAGGTAAACTTGGTAGATGTGGTCACATGGCAACATTTTTTGTAAACCATTCCATTTTATTGTTTAGTCTTGCAGATATGCACAGACACACTTATAGACGAAGATCCATGTTAAACTATTTTTCATTTCTCAGGTTATCTGAAAACGGATATCCATAAAGATTTCAAGATCGATTTTTTTACTTTTTCAATATTGTGAAATTAAAACGTTACAACCACTTACGTTACTCCAAACAAACAAGTACAATGTTATAACCTCTAAGAACTCCTTATTTCACTCTTTCCACTGTTCACTACAAACACCACAAATTTTGTGGTTTTCAAATCTAAATACGTAAAACATTTATTACACTATGTTCGCTTTAAAAACACGCTGGGTGTTATAAAACTGCTATAAATAGCATTTAAGTGGTCATAAACTTTACAGATTGAAGTTAATGGCCCGGGCAGAGTTGTAAAACAATTTACTCTCAGGATATATGGAGTGATTCGGTTTGTACAAAGTCTTCAGCTTTGTAATTGTGTCAATATCCGAGCATCAGAATATTTCTCATTAATACAATGCTACTTTAAACAGGTGGCAGTGGACATGTAACGAGAACAGTAGCTTTTCTCAGTAATCCTTTACGATTCACATACGATCGAATACGTTATATAAGCTTTGTTTGTGAAAATCATGTATGTGTCAAATTATTGCTCTAAATATATATTTATATATATATATATATATATATATATATATATATATATATATAGCCTAAATATATATATATGCATAAAAAGATAAATAAACTGTGCAAAAAAGAATAAGTGTTCTCGCATTAAATTAGTTTTCCAAATAAATTCCGGTTCAAATCCGTTGACGGAAAATCCAAAAAATCAACCTAATTTCTGAAAATCGGTTCATGAAATTTTCATTAGATTGTAGCATATTTCTTCAGCAAGAAAATCCAATGGCCTGTAAATTTTCAGGGTTTTATTAATTACATTAACTCTTCTGTGAGGTAGCCGCCTCGGTGGCCTAGTTGATAGCGTACTGGGCTTTTACCCCGAGGACCCGGGTTCGATTCCCGGCCAGGGCTTGGCATTTTCATACGCTATAAATCATCCCATCGTCTGCATTAGCCCAAGCGTGCCAATAGTCGGACGTTAAACACCAAAAAAAAAACCTTCTGTGAGGTAGAGTTCCAAATGTCTTTTTTGACCTTTTGGGTGGTCGTCGATGTGTTTCAGTCTTTTCTTGCATCTTTTCTGCATCCACATGATCACGCCAGTATTCCCTTCTAACTATATTGTCTTTACTGCTAGCGTACCATACTTTAATTTAATATTTTACTGAAGAATTACTAAATACCGCTAAAATATCTTAACTAGACAACTAGACACTACTAAAACAGCTGGCCACTACTGCAGGAAATAAAGCACAGAGTAGCTTAAAATTAATAGGCCTGAAAAAAGTAATGTTTATATATTCATATTATCTTTAGCTTTTCTAGTAGTTATTTGGCTGTTCTACTTATGTTTACCGCTTGTATAGTAGCGTTTAATTATGCCAGTGGTTAATACTTACTAGTTGTGTTTAGATATTCTAATGATGTCATTACACTCATTACACTCTGTTTATGGAAATATAAATACATACTACAATTGTTTACTCGCACAACATTCATAGCTTGACAGCTTCTTTAGAATAATCACTAAATGTAGAAATAATTTTTCAAATGTGTGTTACTCTCTAAAATACTAACTTTCTAAAGATACACCATATGAAAAAATATACCACTTGGATTTGGAAAAAATAGTGACTTGGTGTAACTAACTTTAATCTACCTTGTTAAAACGCGTGTAAAAAATTAACTGATATTCAACAAAAAATAAAGTCATATATCATGTTTTCTTTTCCTTTTTATCTTAATAGTTTGTTTGAAAACACGATATATGATTGTTATTGTTGGGTCAATAACAAAATGTATTCTTTCTTTCTTAAAAATTATAATTATACGAGGGTTGATCAAATATAAACGAGACTGACTTTCTAAAAACTTTTCCGTTGGACATTGAACTCTAAAGGGTGGGGTTTCAGGTAGCCTGGAGGTTTGGGACGGGCGTAGACGGGCAACATTTCCGTTCGGACCCTTCAGTATAAAACTATACAATGAGTGAGAGTGAAGTGCACGTTTCCGTGGAGCAGAGAATTATTATTAAGTTTTTGGCCAAGGAGGGGGTCAATCCGACTGAAATCTTTCGTAGATTGACGGCTCAATACGGGGACAGGACCCTGTCAAGAGCTCGCGTTTTTGCTTGGCACAAGGAATTCGCCGAAGGACGGGAAGCAGTAGAAAACCTGAAGGCCAAATCACGATAGTCGGCCGGGAAGGTAATGGCCACTGTATTTTTCGACAATCGGCGTCGATTTCCTCCATCAACGACGCACAATAAATGCACAATATTATTGCGATATTTTAGAGGCCGCAAAACAGTCTTTTCGTAGGAAAAGGAAATCTAAACCGGCGAGAAACGTCATTCTTCTTCACGATAATGCCCGACCACATTCGGCGAACGCTACGAGGCTTAAACTCGATCAAATTGGCTGGGAACCAATGGAACATCCCCCATACAGTCCAGACTTATCACCCTGCGACTATCACCTGTTTGGGCCACTCAAAGAAGCGCTTGGAGGCCAGCGTTTCGAAGACGATTCTGCGGTGGAGACCTTCGTGCTCCAATGGCTCAATGAACGCCCGAGAACTTTTTACGAAGATGGAATTAAAAAACTTCCAATCCGGTGGGAAAAATGTGTTACTCGTGCGGGAGACTATGTAAAAAAATAAGTTGTATCAAGAATAATTTGTAAGTAAGCAATAAATTTTTTTAAAAATCAGTCTCGTTTATATTTGATCAACCCTCGTATGTATTGTATTTTATTACATAATATTGTACTTATTGTATTAATTGTTATTTTAATTACGATTTATTTCGAAAACACTGTAAATTACACATAGATATAGTTATTAACATTACTTGTAACTTATTACAATCTATCAGCTGTTCAATGGAATCAGCTGATTGTTACGTATTAACAAAAAACAACTGATCTTTTAATATAACTACCAATATAAACTTCTTCGTAGTTTCTGTAATGTAGTGGTTATGGTGTGCGCAAGGTCCCTGGTTCGAACCCGGGCGGAAACACAGAAATTTTTTTAATTATAGTTAATTTAATATGAGACTTGCGATGCGCAAAGTACACTATTATACATCAATATACATGTTTATGGCATCACTCGACGAGCCAAATCCAACATGACAACAAGCCCTGCATGTTAAAATATTTACTAGCTTCACTAAAGTCATTTAGTCAAGCTCGGTAAAACATTCTATCTGGGAAGTCCGGCAGTAAGATTAGGACAGTTTAGAAACAGGTAATATTTTAAGGAATGCAGAGTCGAGAACCCGAAGATTGTGGGAGTTGCATTCTTTGCTGTTGGCAAGTGTACGCGAAGACGCCTGTCTTAGCGCGGCTCGTAAAAGCTTGTAATTTACTGGACAAAATTCACGGCTATTTCCGCCTACAAGTTAGCATAGACGTCGAAAAGGATTGTATAATGTTGTTAATTACACGATTAGCCTGGGTTTTATTCATAATTACTTTCATAAATACGTCATTTAAAAGCAAATATTTCCATAGAAATTTACGATGCAAGTGTGGTATGAGTTATTTCACGTGAATATTACAATATACCTACACCCAATAGATTTTAACTTTATGTTTATCATTGTGTTTCATTTAATTCAAAAAAGTAATTACAGTTCACTTCAATTAACAGCTTTAATATTTTTTCTTTTTAAATATAAATACTAGAATCACTCGACTAGATTTCTACATTATATATAAATAAAATATGTTAATAAAGAATACTAGAAAAGCTACTCATTACTACAATTAAAAAACACTTCTATCATAGCCAGAAACCAATAGAATAGTTACATATAGTCAGAATACCTTATATATTAGAAAGAAAGATTATTAGAATTTATTAACACTACATTTAGAACAATAAACATCTTTAGAGGAGGTAAAAATGTATTGCAATATATAAGCATTACTAGAATTAAAAAAACACTTCTATAAAAGCCAGAAATAACTGGAATTGTTAAATGCTGCTAGTTCTCAATAACTATAAAGAAACATTACTAGAATGTATAAACACTACTGGAACAATAAATCTTTAGAGGAGGTAAAAATGTATTTAAATATCTAAGCATTACTAGAATTAAAAAAAACACTTCTATAAAAGCCAGAAATAACTGGAATTGTTAAATGCTGCTAGTTCTCAATAACTATAAAGAAACATTACTAGAATGTATACACACTACTGGAACATTAGACATATTTAGAGTAGACGAAAGCGTATTGCAATATCTAAACATTACTAGAACTGAAAAACACTTCTATCACTAAAAATCACTAGGATACTTAAATACTGATAGAATATTTAAATCACTAGAAAGTTAAACACAACTGAAATGTATAAACACTACTGGAACATTACACATCTTTAGAGTAGACGAAAGCGTATTGCAATATCTAAACATTACTAGAACTGAAAAACACTTCTATCACTAAAAATCACTAGGATACTTAAATACTGCTAAAATATTTTAATCACTAGAACGTTAAACACAACTGAAATGTATAAACACCACTGGAAGAGTAGACATATTTAGAGAAGGTAGAAAGTATTAGAATATGTAAACATTATCAGAACTAAAAAAACAATTCTATAATAGCTAGAAACCACTGGAATAGTTAAATATCCCACTAGAATATCTTAAACAATATAATGTTTTAAACACTGGATAAGTACTAAAACACTACTGGAAAAGTAGACATCTTTAGAGGAAATTAAATTATTAGATTACTAAAATATATAAACATAACTAGAATAGCTAAACATTACTAGAACTGGAAACGCTTCTATAACAGTCAGGAACCACTGGTATAATTACATAACGGTAGAATATCTTTAACAATAAAAAGTTAAATATAACTAAAATAACACTACTGGAACTGTAAATACTTTTAGAGGAGATAAAGAAGTATCAGAATATCTAAATATAATGAGAATATATAAACACTTCTAGGTTATCTAAATTCTACTGCAATTGCTAAAAACTACTAGAATAGATATACACTTCTACAATGTTTACGACCTAAGCTACGGTTTTAACATGTGGATGGATAAACACAACTAAAAAAATCAACACAATCAGAATACATAAACAGTATTGGACTTTGTTGTTAGCAGTTATATTTTAATGATGGACAAAGACTATGAGCAACAGATAAACTACTGAAACATCTAAAATGCTGATAGAACAGCTGAACACCATAAATAAACCTGTACGATTTCACACACGGTAATACATAAGCCTTTTTTAACTTGTAAACTTTGAATGCTTGCATGACCTTATTTAATAGCTGTGGCCCAATGAATATATTATAAACACGTGTTAATTGGTTAAGGCTACTGTGTACAGCGGCAAAGGTGTTTATGTTGGCCGCGGCGTGACTATGCAATATCGCACCCCAACACGACACTGTCTGCCCACCACTCTAGTCTCTGTGGGCGTTACAGCTATGCCATTGTGTTGTGTGAGCTTATACTCTTTACTAGCTTTTGTACGTATTTAAATTATACGGCAAATTTAAATCGCATTCCAATGAAGCACAACTTAACTTGTAATCGTGGCTGCAAGACAAGACGTCTTCATTCCAACTGGCCTTTGCAGTTTGTGCCAAGTAAGAACTAGGCTACGATAATATTTATCGGTGTAGGTTATGTGATTGTTATTTTTTTTATATTGGTTTTATTTTCTAACTACTCTTGATGAACGTCATGTGTTTAGTAACAATTGGTGTATATTAAATCAAAGCTAAATATTCGTTGATATAAGTTTTGTAAGTCTTTGTTGTCAATATTACTTAAACTTTTTAATTTATTGGGATCAAATAAACGGAGCAAAGAAAAACGTTAGGCCCAAACAATTATTGTTCAAGGAAAAAATGATAAAAACCCGACCAATTGTAATGATTATAAGGGTCATGTCTCTTTTGCTTGTTTTCCTTTACATTTTGGCAGTATGAAGCTTGGTAACAAAATTCAGTGTAACAAATATGAAACAAATTGAAAGTCACGGATCAGATAAAACCTTCTCAACGCTCTGTCCCTGGAGAACCAGGTTACTCTGCACTGTGCTCCGGGGTACAGAAGGATTGAGGATGCGAAAAAACTAACTGGACTGAACTCTTCATCTGAGTTCAGATGCCCGGAGCGAGCAGTAGGGATTTCTATGTCTCGCTGCATCTAATAAGCAACACCAGGCAAGATGGGGTAACCTTCGAGGGCATTCCCATAGCAATTGTCTTTTAAAAAAGTTTCTTTTAGAAGGACTTTGAGGAACAGTAGATACCCTGGGTAGAACAAAACTCAGGTAAATTAAAGTACTCATTACAGGGCAACGTGAAGTGAGGGTGCACATGAACAGGATAGAAATGTAATAGGGATAAATCGTGTGCAGGTTATGCAGGAGGAAGAGAATAATGCAGGCCACTTAATCTATGATTGGGAAGCTCTTGCCAGCAAGAGGCTAAGGGAATTTGGTTTCCAGGACCCTGATATCTACAATGAGCTACTTGGTGGACTGCTAAAACTCACTGAGTAACAGTCACTGAACTACAATCCAAGAAGCATAGTAGCTCAATAGAACTTTTGACCGTAGTGCCAGAGGTTATAAAGCCCTTGAACCTCTAGTACTTAATCTTAACCTATGGTAAAACACTAAATTAATTTACGTTGTCGGTTTTTTAACTTACTAAGTTTCCTTAAGGCTGAATACAATGTAATTGAAAAATATTTAAAAGAATCGCTTGTACTCTGAATTTTGTACAGTTATTTGGGTTTACTGCTATTTATTGACTTGATTTTTTTTGCGAAATAGAAAGTATGAAACAGTTTTACTGTTTGAACACTAGAGGAATAACCTGACTGTTGTTAATTATACGAGCGAAACTGTTAATACAGTTTAAAGAATGGGATAAAAACTGCGCTTCTAGAAAACAATAGCGATTTACAAATGAATAATAAATGTCAAATTTCATATTTTTTTATTTTACGATAAAAGTACAAAGGAGATCGTTGATAGCGGTAAAATTTGTTTTTATTTTAGATTTTAATTAAAATTCCTATTCCACTATTATAATCAGCATTGAAATATGAAATAAATAGTCTTTTTAAATGTTTTAGTCGCATTGAAAATATCAAAAAAGAACTTTGACCGTCGTCAATTAATAGCAATTACTACAAATTGTAACGACCCCTACAAAATGTGTTTTAGATGTAGGCCATTATTACATGGTGCCTAAGTACTATCACTTACGTACATGTCATATGTAAATGTATACATTTGTTTGATTTACCATCACGGCCTCTACAATTGATCAGCTAATGCCTCATTTCCGAATGAAAATTTATTGTTAATAACTTTACAACTGTTATCCTGTATTCTCAGAAAAATCATTTGGCTCATTACTGGGCACTGTGGTCTGAGGGTGTACATGAACAAGATAGGTATGTAACATAGAGAAACCGTGTGTAGGTTGTGCAGGAAAGAGGAGGCAACTGCACACACATAATCCATGAAAGTGATACTCTTACTAGAAGGAGGCTAGGGGTTTTTGGTTTCCAGAATCCTAGGGATCATCAACAGAATGAGCTATACAGTGGATTGTTGGAACTTGTTAAGGACATCAATCTCTTAATCTAGTACTGAAGAGGTTTAGCTGCACAATACGTCTGTTTACCGCAGTGCCTGGGGTTATATTATCCCTTCTTCCAGTTTGAATCTAATCTAATCTACCCTGTATAGTCCCTAAACACAGAAAAATATGGAATTTTTTATTATTACGCACATTTTGCACTAACTCCGTGAGGCACAATTTTTTTCGTTGGTCAGCCTCGCTTTAAAATGAAATGCAGAACTTTAAAAAAATCTTTAAACGGAAGGAAGGGGCATGTTATGCAATATAACTACACACTTCATTAACTTAGTATAATAATGGCTTCAAACTTTATATTTTCCATAATTTTCTCTCTAACATCTATATGTATTTAATTATTTCAACTGCTTACCAAGTGTGGAAGAGGACATATGCACTCGGCCAGTCAGTTAGTACGACCAAGATGCCCAAAGAAGAACCTGAATGCATCAACACCTCCGCGCAAACACTGACTTGACTCAATTGCAAAGAAATGTTGAAATATAAAGACAACTGGTTTCGAACAATAGAATTTATTTCGACCAAACGACATTTCAGTTTTTGGATCGGTGACTCACTCACTGTTCCTCATATTTGGTAAAAACGAAAAACCTCTTGCAGATCGACAGACTGGTTCCAGTACAAATCTGTTTGTCACTTTTTCACCGTACATATTTTTTAAAGAAATTTTAAGGTTTATAAATAAATTTATAATATCTTGCTGATCGACTGAAACCTATTTTGGAAAGTTTGAGTAATTAAAAATAGAACATTTTGTAGTTCATTTTATGTATGTTTAAACTCTCTTTATCTTCTGCAGATCTAATATATATTGCAGATTTTAATTACTAATGATGAGTTAAAAAAAAACAAAAATGGCCGTAAATGAAAGTGATAAAATTCTGAAAAAGTCAATTAAAACTAGACAAACTTATAAAAACTAAGCTTCTTTAATAACTAAAGTAATTTTCGATCAGTATTACATAATTTGAAACTAAATGGTAAAAGAAATAACTCCACTACTAAACCAGTGAAGGAACATTGGAACAAAGCAATTCAAAAAGACTTTGACTGTTACGAACCCTTGTTATGGTAATTGTGGAATATTTTTTTGCTTAGATTTATAAAGATAGTTCTGTTTGATAATTTTATTTTTGAATGACATCTCTACAGTCTGCATGGGTACATTATTCTTTTATAATATTTCGTCACTATATTTTATAATAGTCTTTTTTCACAAAGTGTGGAACAGCCATTTTCATAACAGCCATAAAGATTTTAATGTATATAATTTCGAAATAACAACCAATATATTTTTATTATTATTCCTTAGTGAACTTATATTGAAAATGAACTAATGGAGCTGCCATCACAGTAAGACCTAAACCGGGGTTAAAAAAATGAGCGCCGATCCTGAATACGGACAGGGTTCTTTGTCGTATTTAATACTGATTATGACGATAAAATTTTATTTTGAAATTATACTAACATTCAAAAATAATGTTACAAATTTGCTTCCATCACGTCACAGCAGCGTGCGTGATCATTTTAAACATATTTTTTTGGAGACACAGACACACACAGTTTGGTTTTATTTCAGTATAACAAAATATCAGCTGATTTATGTAATGTTTCTACTATAGGCTATATATTTACATCCGGTTAGCATATAGACCGGAGCGCTAAAACAACGCCTACTTAATCGCCAAGGTCTACACCGTGTGTAGACTAAAGGGCGTGACTTTTAATTGTTATTTATTTTACTTTACTTGGGTATTTTAATCACTGAAATGAATATAATCGCTTTAAGATAACTTTCATTTCATTTATACAACGGCAAACCCAATTACCAACGGGGTATATTGGCTGAACGCGAATATATCCGGACAAAACAGTGTCAAATATATGTCGTCACACGAAAATCGTAGATAAAAGTGGTAGATATACCTTATTATTACCAGAAACTGATAACCTTTTAAACGGTAAACATTTATGATTGGATAAAACGGCCGGTAAGTCGACGAAAATGAACTAGAGTACAGACTACAATGTAACCAGCTTCTCAACTTTGTGCCCGTAACTATGTTAGCATGGTACAGATAAAAACCAGTCAGGTTAGGTTTGGCGAATATGTTTTTAATTTTAACTCCTTTAAACCATACTGTTTCAAATAGAATTTCTTTCTTCGATTTTAATTGGAAATGAGCTATTGAAGCGGCATCATAATAAGATACAGACCCCGAAACTTTGAAATTTGGGCCGATTCTGACCTCTAAATAACTTTCTATAGAATCGTTAAAAGTTTGGTGTGTGTGTGTCTGTGTGCACGCACGTTCATAATCTGATCCGATTTGATTCATACATGGATTAAAAATCGTTTTTCATCAGTTTGTAACGCAGCAAAATCCTTACAACAGTTTCAAAATGGCAGCCATTCCAATTCTTTAAATATTTGTAACTTTTCTCTCTTTTACACATTACAGAAAATCAGATTTTACAATAGTAATCAACGTTAAAATCTATATAAACCAGGGTTTATATTTTTGAAATTTTTTTTGAAAATTCAAAATGATATTACCGGTATATTTTGTTTTTTCAATGCCGATTATGATTAAATCAAATTTTCATAGGAAAACAAAAACAATGTTTGTAATTCGTGTCCATCGTTTCAGCGAGACAGCTGCGTGCCACGATTCAAGTAGCCGTCGATTAGGAGCACGATTATGGTGTACGAATTTCTAAGAAAGTACATAAAAC
The DNA here is from genome assembly GCA_022606455.1 of Callitettix versicolor. NCBI lineage: Eukaryota > Metazoa > Arthropoda > Insecta > Hemiptera > Cercopidae > Callitettix > Callitettix versicolor. The sequence goes on along the minus strand of CM040184.1, from coordinate 58,059,669 downwards.
TCGATAGCACTTTCAAAATACTTAAAATTCACACCACTAACAACAATACCTGATTGGATAATCTTTTAAACTCAGAAACTTATAAAAAATTAAAAACTTTAAAAAATTGATTGACTGTTTAAGAGTTAGACAGACAGACAGACAGATACGCTATAGTAAAAACATAAGGTACTAATTATTTTCGAACTTTAAACAAATATTTTTTTTAATGTTACTTTTAATACGCTGTCAAAGTAATATAATTTATTTACCAATATACTCGCTGAATTACATAAATCAATAATGCCAATTTAAATTGAACTTAACAAGTAAAGTTGATTTTGTTAAAATTCTTCGCGATATAAATGCAAACGAGATAGTCACAACACGTCAATGGAATCTCGTTACGAGCGTGTCGAACAATTTGTATCGACACTTCGATTTATTTGAGTTATTGGCATTACTATAATTATAGCCTGCATTCCCTGCATTGCCTGACAGAAAGTAGAGAGTTTCCCGGTTTTTTATTCGCCTTTTGATTACGATAATAATCTTATACAGCGCTATAATATTACATAAATAGGATACTTTGTGAATTGAAGTTTCGTTATTGTTTATTATTATGTTCATTTTTTTTTATTGTAATGAAGAATTACATATATTCTATTTCTCTACTTCTTCTTCCACTTTATCTTATTCTTAATCTCCTTTTCTCTTTTTCTTTTTCTTATCTATCTTCTTCCTTTTTCTCCTCTTTGTTCATTGTCTTCTTAACCTCAACGGATAGATAAACAGTATTTTTTGACTTTATATAATTTTTCATTTTTATCGTTTCTTTTATTTTTACCTATATTTATTATAGTTTATTTATTTATTTAATTTCATTACTTTTATTTATCTACAACATAAATTTTTGTCTATAAGTATTTATTTTTATCAATAATATCCTTTTAGTCTGTATTTTCGACAAATTATCTTTGTCCATTCAATCCGTGTTTTCCATTTTATCCCATTTTTTAACTCACAATTACTTCAATGTTTGTTACATTGTATTTACTTCATTTTTCTAAACACTTTGTTAAATGATTAAATACTTTATATAGTGTAATGATGAATCTAACATGACTACAAAGTTGTTTAATTATGTCATGCATGCCTCAATTCGGATTGAAACTATTCACCTATATACGAAAATGGATATAGTTAAAAAAAAAGCAAACGATATTTAAGAATTGAAGGAAACTGGAGTTTGAGAAAACCCAAAAGGCTTTTAAATGTGGGACGTGGAGGAAAGAAGGTGACTGCAAAGAAACATCTAATGAAACCTATACGTAGAAGACTTCCTAAGGATCACAGTTTGGGTGTTAGCAACACAACTGTTTAAAGGCTGCAACGACAGAGCAAAAGTTAATCGTAAGGGTAAGCTAATGTAAGCTACTTCAAGATGTAAGGGTTGTCAACCTGAAACATTAAGATCCTGAACATTACAACTCACAAAACCATAGGACTCATTACAGGGCACTGTAATCTGAGAGTGCACATGAGCAGGTTAGAATGTATCACGGGAAAACCGTGGTTATGTAGGAACGAAGTGGGAAGGGCCACATAATCTACGGTCGTGAGGCTCTTGACAGCAGGAAGCAAATGGTTTCCAGGATCCTGAGGACCTGCGTCAGAATGAAGTAGTCAGCGGACTGCTAAAATTCATTGAGAGTACCAGTGTACTGAATTAGAATCCAAGACGCTTAGTTGCACAACTCGTCCTTTGATTGCTGTGTCAGGGGCCACCAATCCCATAACCTCAAGACGTTAATCTAATCTAACAGTTAGTTCTCAATGTATCAAATTTGTAGTGAAATATGAATAAGCATATTTAATAAAAGACAGTGACTCGAAAGTAAAATCAAAAACCAAACATATTTATCTTAGCTTACACTTACAGTAAGGAAATAACGCGTACTAAAAATTGCATAACGAATTAAACTGTTGGTAAGGTAACAACTAAACAGAGAAAAACTTGTGAAAAAATGTTAGCTTGGTGTGATCACATAAGTATTGTAATAGGCTATTTATTGCAAAACAAAACTCAATAGTAATAGCACAGCAACGATAGAAATGTAACAGTGAAGAAACGGCTATTGTGTGTGCGGTTACAACATAACAGCTGATCGCATAGGTCAAGGACAAAGTCCACGTGATCAGTGACCAACATTTCAAGGTCATTCTTGGGTGTGGTCTACCCCTTACTACCTGCTACTGAACACCGGTTAATTGGCTTCATTGTTTAACACTACCTCTTGACTAGAACTTTGCGAGAACATTGCACAAACGTGTTTCCAATCAGATTTAATACGCTCGAAAAATAACACCGTAAGTCTTGAAAATAATACCAAATTTAAAACACACGATACGTTTTACAAAACAATCGAAACTGAATAGTAGTTGGCAATCTGTCGATTCTTTGTTTATTCCGATTTATTTAAGCACAGATCGTAACTTTTAACAGGTTAACTTTACAACTCTAACTTCTTACAAAAAACAGATATATACATCTACTTTTGTGACATCTGTTTTTTCAAAATTTTCCATATGTTTTTAAACTAGCAAACAAAAAAATAAAAATATCAATAAAAGTTTTATCTTACGATTATCGTTTAGTCGTTTATAAAAACTATTTAAAATTAAGATCCAGTGCCGGACTTAGCCTTTTGGACAACATTTACTGTAGCGCCAATGTAAGGGACGCGTTTTTAAGATATCTAATAAAAATGTGTATACATATACTTTTGAAATAAATTTGAAAATAATTTATTGATTATAACGATAATAATTATTATTGTAAAAATAACATTTATTTAAATATAATATTATAATATTGTTATAAATTATTGGTAACTTTAAAAACCTAGACAGTGGCGCCCTAACTGAGATAGCGCCCTCGGGTGCCGCACTACATCGCCGCCCCTCAAAGGCCGACACTGTTGAGATTAAACGTTTTATATTTTATACTTTAGGTTAAAAAGTAGAATTTTTGCTAAAAGTTTGATGGTCTTTTATAATTAAGTCTTTTTATGCTATATTATGTATAATAATTGTCAATTACCTCATATTTTGTTATCGTCATGTTTACGTTTTCTCAAACATTGTTTTAATCACAGATTTTACTATTTCATACAATGTCAGATACGATAAATTATCATGTTAAATAAATAAATCTACCCTAATGGTGACAACTTAACACTAGATCTTAAGGGCACTGGTTTAGAATTCTTTATTAGGGGATAAGTTCATCGAAACTTCCTCTTGTTCTAACCCTTGCTAACTATTTGCCTTTCAGTACTACGAATACAAGAATTCAGATAGGGATCGAATTCAGAACCATTAGTACTACAGTTTTAATAATACTAGGTTATACGCTTACAAATTTTATTTTGACTTCTTTACAAAGTTTTCAATAAACAATTCAGCTATGTTCTTGTAGATTTGGGCTTGTAATCACAAATTTGCAGTGTTTTAAAACAATCTGTTTCGCCGTTTAGACGCTAGGGTTGTTTTACAGATACACAGTCACATGCATCACAAAGAATAATGTTGTATTTACTGTATTACAACAGAATCGGTTGTACGAGAAGAGTTAAACGTTGCAGAACTAATACACCATGCCATGAAGCAAGTTCACCGTTAGATCGTGATGGACTTCACCAGACTCGTAACATGCATGTCGGGTCGACCTTTACACCAAGAGCGTGTGTATCTTATTGTAGGGCATGTGTTTGTTTCAAGATAAAACTTGTGTTCAAGATATCTCACAAATAATATTTTTTCTGTAGGTAACTGTTACGATATCCATCTGTTATTTGTACCTTTGTTATTTCTAACTTTTTGATGCATTGTTTAATGTACCCCATCTTCTGAACGATTACGAAATCATTAACAGTGAGATATTGTTTATCCGTAGGCAATTAGTAAAGTAAGAAACAACAAAGCTATGATAAGTACTGACAAAAAGTAAGACTGCACTAGGTATTTTTATTCATTGATATTTTAATTTTAACATATATCATGTTTTAGGGTTGGTTTTGATGTGGATTTTGCGGGACGCGTAAAGCGAGAAACATGTTTATATTGATATATAACAGTATATCTTGCACATCGCAAGTCTCATATTAAATTAATCATAATGAAAACTTTCTGTGTTCTCACACGCGATAACCGCTACTCTACGGAAACTAAGAAGAAGTTTGACCGATTTAAGTAAATGAAATGAATCGTTTATTTTATTTTGTTATTTATATTAAAAGATCAGTTGTTTTATATTAATTCGTAAAAATCAGCTGATTTCATTGAACGGCTGATAGGCTATAACAACTTTCAGGTTATTTTGTTAAAAACTAGCTATGTTAATTTGTCGTGTTTTCGAACAAATGGTCGTAATTAAAATAGAAAGGAAGAGAAAACATGATACATGATTTTTTATATTTAGTTCAATAACATAAATATTTTTTACATACTTGTCAATAAGCAGACTATACGAAAAGTTGAAAAAATAACAATTTAGAAAGAACTTCCAACTAATTATAAAATGGAAAAAACATCTAAATTAATGCAAAACTTTTAATAGTCTAGCATTTAAGTAACATGTTAATCTTACCTGTTACAAAAAACAAATATAATAAATAGTGATACGATATTAGAGAAACTCTTTTACATTTAATTGCCAAATTTGGAAGCTATCCGTAGGGAAAACGACTCAATGTATTCAGATCGGCTTAAGAAGAAAGAAAAACGAAACTTACAATAAAATAAAACAGAAATCAATGTTAAAGTACAGACTTTTTATGAATGAAACTTTTTGTGAATGAGTGGTCGTTAGAATAATGAATAAAATTATATTGCTGTATCAATTAGTGCACGTTTTCTTTACTTACAAAATATTTCAATCAATGCGTTCTAAAGTAAGGAAATTTTCGCTCTTGAATTATTAAGCTGTGAGCGCTAGTTTGTAAAGAACATTAAAGGTGAATGTATAGCTGGTAGCTATTACTGGAGCTCGTAACTAACCCGCGGTGTTAGTGCTGCTACTGGTGGATTCAACGGTAACCATGTGCTATGCTATACGAGCAATTCGCAGTATCTTTTTAAACAAAACGTTCAATCAGACTTTTACGAACAAGAACATTAATTTTTCATAACAGAGAAAGTTATTGCTTGAGCAGAAAAGTTGGAAACTTGTACTCGATTTTTTAGTTTCCAGAGTTGTCAAACTGAAAGCGTAGTGTCTATATGCTAAACGGTTTGACTGGTCTTATTCAAGTTAGTCATATTTTGCTTACAAAGCGAAAAGTTTTTTTTATACTTAAAACTTAATTGTAGCTGTTGTAAAACAAATTTACGTTCTGTAAAATTGGTTGAATTTGGCCCTAAATTTTAATGGCTCAAAAACACATTTTTAAATTTTACCAATAATAAACTCACCAAAAATTTCTATTCAAGTGATCAACAAGAATAGGAAATCGATAATTGTGGACATTTAAAATGTTTCCCAAATTGTATTAAGATATGAAAATGCACAGTGTAATTACGTGTACCGAATTTGACGTAGATTAATTTTATTTTACAGTTTAAGAGTAAATAGAGGGGAAAAGATTAAATTATAACTGGACTCGAACCTACGATAAAACAATTTGCGCTTAAGAGTTGCAGAAAACTGTTTACGTAGCAGAAAATCAAGCTATAGTTATCGAATATTTGGAGAAAGGAATCAGTAACAAAACCTTAATTTAACAAATTTTATGAAAATACGTGTATTATTAGGTTCAAGTATTGATACAAAACTATGGTTTCGGGAGGAAATAATTGAATAATAAATAGTATTTTGACTCAAATGTCTCTGACATTGAGGGTATTCGTACTTTTTTAGCCTTCCAGAGAGTGACCTCCTTCGATAAATAAATATATGTTTTTTTATGAATGTATGCACTTTTTAGATAAGTCGATAGTTTTTTAATAGAATTAAATATTGGCCGGCTATAAAGTAATCACTTTATTCGATAAAAAAATTAGGTAATTAGTAACTGAAGTCTACAATGTACATCTCAAATTCAAATCACGAATTGTACTCCTATAGAAGAAAAGTATTACAGAAATTACCAAGTTTTGTCGAACTAAAAAATGTTAATAATTAACCGACTATTGATTTGTTTTGTTTATTTATGTTTCAGGTGTTCTTGTGGCTGTGCCTCTATCAAGTATCGGGCCTTCCCGTGGCGAAACGAACCTCAGCCTCTGGAGTCGGTGACGATGTCTTAGCGGGGAGCGACTTTTTGTCCGTCTTCATGCAGAGGAGCGAGGCTGGTAAATCGGCCCGTCCGATCGCAGACTTCCAGGACCGAAGTAAACCTCACTACTCTCGCCACGACTACGACAATTCTGTAATACACAGAGTTCCGGAACTGAGTCAGTACTCGGAAAATTACGAGAAGTACAACAAGCCATACAACACAGACGTCGACTATACAGAATCAGAATCAAACATGTCACCGGAAGTAGACAGCTACAAAGCAAGCTCGGAAGTCATATCTGCAGCGGAAGTCAACGTTAAGCCTACTCCAGAAACGGAAACTACGACTGCGGTAGAAGAAAACCCGACGACGCTTCTAGATGTCGAAGAATCGCTTCTTATAGACCACAGAGAGGATGGCAGCACGTTAGTCGAATCTGAAAGAAATGTTTCTATGAAGAATGAGATCCAACAAACGCCGACAACAACTGAAGCCGTAAAAGTAATATCTGTGCGCGTGTCTTCATCTGTGGTCCGACATTCCGGTAAGCCGACTGCTAATCATAATTCCGAAAATAAAGACGCCAGAGAAAGTGAATCAAATAGAAACACATCAGGACAACATTATTCAAAACTTCCCGAAGAAGATTTTACGGGCCAAGAGACCACTCAGGAAGAGACCTTTGCCAACGATTCAAAAGAAAACCAAGAAAAATTAGAAGCAGAAGAAAGTAAACAATCAAAGAAAACATCAGATACTCATCCGTACATCTTAACCGAAGAAAACCTTGTCAGCACGTTAGTAACACAAGATGAACCCACTATCACTGCAGCCCAGAGGAATGATTTCGCGGTAGAGGAAGCATCGGCTCACGAAGAACACAATACGTATCTTGATGCAGTAAAACAAAAACAACTACCAGATGTGTACGACCTCTCCCGACAGAAGGAAATACCTGGTGTAGTTGAAGAAGTAAAATTGGGCACAACTAATGAAGATCAAAGCAATAATCAAAAACTTTTAGAAATAGGAAATTTTCATAATCCACCAGAAGCTCTGAGATCTTCGTTAGAAAATCAACAGGGCATTTACCAACACATAAAACAGCAATCGCAAGAAAATAAAGAAACTTCAATTATATCGAATGATTACCAACAAACAAGAGGTCTTAGTTTTCAAGGAAATAGTGAACCATCTCCTCCGGTGAGTTATCACACTAGTGTGACGACAGCTACATCGGACAGTAGGGTTCAGTTTTACAGGAACCTCCAACCTTCAACAGAGGGGCAGTTGCGGAGACTGTCCAGAGAAACGTTGTAGCAAAAAAAGAATCTATTTCATCTCCTGTTCCTAACGCCCAGAGGAACACCGAGGGAAATCCAAGCGGTCGTAGAGACGCGAGATATCAAGAAAAACCGCACGAAGAACAAGCAGAAAAAAATTACGAGATTCCAGAACAAGTTTACGGAAATCCTGAACAGAATTACGAAGTGGACGAGGCGGTGAGCGTAGTCACGAATGGCAGAGCGCACGGCCTGCAGATTCCCACTCCCCAGCCGACCCGCCCATCGGCTGATTCGAAAGAAGACAAAAATAAAGATTCAAATCACAAATTTGGATATGTTGTCGAAGGTCGGAACTTTAGGAAATATCGAGTCGAAGAAAGAACTCCTGATGGATTCATCGTCGGCGAGTACGGCGTGGTGAGTCACGACGACGGGAGCTTGCGGGGTGTCCGCTACACCGCTGACAGCACGATCAACCCGCGACTCATATACGATGCTCTCGTGAAGTTCCTATCGCTCAAATGATTCTTTAGTTCCTTCGTGCAACACTGCCAAAAATGTAAATATTACCAGCAGTCACTGGACAGACACCCTTATTTACATGTTATCTGTGATATAAACACAAATAAAATCCATTATTTACGCTAGATTCACAATCGTGATGGATGTTACAGTATTCATTAAATGAAATATTAAGTGTAGAAAGTATCAACTTATTTATATATAAATATTTAATTTCAAAAAAAAATGTAATGGGCGTGTATACAATATAAAACTTTTACAATGTCAACAAAATTGTACACCTTATTCACAGCTTTCGTAATAGATTTCAAATACAGTTTTCACTTATAAACCCGAAATTTCCCTATTGTTTATTAGAAGTTTCATGTTACAAAAATATATTAATTCATTCTGTTTGTTAATCGCTGGTGTATAAATTTAAATTTTCTAAATTTTATTTTAATTTCTTCAAATCGTTTTCGTTGATTCTTGTTTGTAACTAAATTGAATGGAGTCAGTGTTACGCATATTCAGTTACAGAATCTAGCTGGACAACAATCGAATAACAGTGACACGATCGATTCAGTGACTGGTGAAAGGCTTTAAATAAACTAAGGTGCTCAAAGTTGCCTTCGTATGTGTGGCCATATGTTAGAAGGTGAACTTAACAAATTACAATGTGACGTGGACTCGTGCAAAATGCTTGGCTGTAGCGATGACCTGTCTGTGCAAAATGACGCCGGCTTCGATCCATCTGCCTAATAAACACTTTAGTATAAGTATCAAGTTAGTTATGTACGCATTTATATTTCCAGTTGTGTTTGAAATATAGAAAAAGAAACGTTTTCTAATAGATGGAACTTTTAAGATTTTAAACGAACCACGAAGTTTAATTAAAAATTTCCGAAACGTTTCCATTACTAGCAAGGTCAATAGGTACACAAAGACTTTTAAGTTCTCGCTTTAGTGTCTGAATGTCTAATATGTGAATGATTTGGCAGTACGAGCCAAGCCCGGGAGAAATTTATAGTCTTGTACTTACAATTATTTTCAAAATGGATTCAATAATACGTTTTACCTTAATGAAGAGATGATGCTTACACATTAAAACGATTTAGTCTCTTTAACATTTCAGCAAAAATCAAACACATTTGTCTTGGCTCTTTAGAACGAAAACATTGCTTAGATCATAGATATACTTTACCATTTACATGGAGACTAAGTAAAAACTTAAATTACAAAGTTAATACATTTCTTTATTATAAAAAATAATTATTTATTACCAACATAACCTACATAGCATTAAATTAAACGTTTTAGCTTATTTGACAAAACAATATTCTATATTTGTAGGGAAATTTATGGAAGTAAACACATCTTATTCAGCAGTGCTAGTTCAATCGTATAGTCCTATTAATATTTCTACATGACGTATTTCAAACAGAGCTGGATATGTAAGTTAGTTAGCATTATCAATTACCAGTCTGTTTATTCATTACTTACGTAATCATTTAAGATTTAATTGCTAATTACCTACAATGTTTTAGCTCAGTTAATTAGGTGTTATTACTGTATCGAAGTTGGCCTTCATACAGAGCTAGACGTTCGTTGCGACAGCTGGTCTAGACGCTAGCGTCTAACCGGTATACGGTGTTGCCGTCGTTAATTCAATCAAATGCAAATAGTTTGTTTTAATAATGTGTTTGTATACTAATCATTCCTTTTTTTAATTAGATTTTCTGGTATTCAATGTATCACGTATTGTTTATAAAAAGTGGTTAATTCTTTGTGTAATAAAATGTTCCCAATCGTAATATATTTATTTTTAAGGACATGAATCACATGAATATAAGAAGGCGTTCGGTGATTTGATGCAGATGAAGGTAAAGTACTAAATTTCAAATAAAAGACATTTATAATTCGTAGAAAACATGAATCTATTCCAAAAGGTGTGTTGTAAAATCACGTGACTAAATTTTTTTTTGTAATACTAAAAACATTTCATAATTCAAATTAAAAATTCTAAAAAGTAAAATAAAAGAAATATAAGCGTAGATTTTGCAACGAAATCATATTTGTCTGATGTTACTAAAATAATTTAATTTAATACATTTAATGACTAAAATCGAACAAATGTAAAAAAAGGAATTTAACAGATTACTTTTCTAAAGTTGAAATATGTATAACAAGTTGTTACAACAGATTTTTTAAGTTACAAATTTTATTACTTATTAAATGGTTTTTCATAATGCATGTAGGCTTGTAGTTAGCCTAATTATTTAACAATAACAAATATAAAAAATTGGACAAAACTATAAAATTGTAACATGAAATGAATTGAATAAAAGAAAAGAAAAGCCAGACAGAATCACTATATATATATATATATATATATATATATATATATATATATATATATATATATATATATATATATATATAATTTACATAACCTATATTGTAATTAATATATAAGGAATATGTAATTTTGGAATAAAATATAATAAGTTATATTGTACTTATATACTACTATTATTGGATTTAAAGCTATATATGTAATGAAACAGTATAGAAATTTACGTATATTTAGAATATGCTTATAGCTTACATAAAATCTGAATAAAATTTAAATTCAGTTTTAGAAAATTATACTTTTCACTGTTAAACAAATAAAAATAATTTACAGTAGAATTTATTAATATAGACTTTAGATTGTCCTGTATCAGTCAAGATTGTTTGCTCTTTATTGTTATTTAATATTATTTTATCCAGTTTTACAAATAAAATTAGGCTTGTACAAATTCCAATGTCTACTTTTTATAAACAATACAATAAGAAATGCTCAAATTTGTAAACTTTGTTTTCACGTTTTAATTATTAAGGACGTGATATAGCAACATTTTGTTAATTTGTCCAAGTCGTAAAAGAGAATGCAGTAATTAATAGCATATTTTAAATTATAAGACTCAATTGTATTTTTTTACTATAATTGTCAATTTTTGAATAAAGTAATTAAGTCGAATAAAATTGTTTAACACTTGTTATTGTAACATTGTATCTGTTACAATGTATGTACATATTTATTATCCCAACAGCTGATTCTTTTTTAGCGAATTTTCTTTGGAAGGTCTTGTAAAACGCGGCCCAGAGTCCATGACCTCTAGAACACATAGTCTTAATACTCTAGCTATTATAATTTTTGTCTGATCCGGTTTAAACCTGGGGGGAATTTAGCTTCAACTAGTTTATTGCCGAAAAAATGTCTTTGAGCCAGACTCTTTAAAAACATAAATATTTTGATTTACACTGTGTTGTTTACAATTAGCGTTAAAATCTGCACAAATAACAGTTTTAAATTTCAAAATTTTATTGATATTACAAACACAAGTTTTTTTATTAAAACATAGCTTAGCTTTCAAAGGAAAGATTAAACATTTCAACCTTAAATTAAAAAAAAATCTCAAAGTTGAAATAAACTGAAGTTTTTTGAACTCAGTATCTATGCTGTAATCTGCAGCTGTAATAGTAAGGATTACAGCAAAGAAAATGTTTTATTAATTACTTTATAAAATGTGTGCTCGATTTCATGTGGAATTACTGTGGCGATCTCCGGGAAAGACGCTGCTAAATAAATTATATTTCTAAAAGAGAGATGGCATAACACGATAGAGAAAAAAGCTTGAAGAATAACAGTAAACAACTAACAAGGAAGAGTTAAATATCTACAGTGAATACTAGAATATTGAAAGATGTAGAAACATTGCCTTCTATTTTACTGAGCAACTTGAGCTCTGATAACTTGAAAGGACCAAAGTTATGGTAAGAGTGACAATTTTTTAACATTCTCTCCAATATTCCTAAAGTACTCCCTCATTGGTCATCTCTCATTAATACAGGTAATTCAGAAATTGTTATTTATAGTTTAGGATAATAATTTGCCCACTTATTGCATGTATAGTAAAGCGCGAGTTAGGTTGCATTTAATTGCTAAATATGTTGGCGCGGAAAGCATTTGTCTTAACCGAGCATTAAAGTCTCCAAGCGTTAAGTTTTCATAGCGTGCAACGTTAGATAAAAAGGCACATTCTTTGTTAAGTAAAATTGTTTCGGAAGAAGTTCCCAGATTAGCCAGACTTGCTGGATGTTCAAGGTCGAGTTGGACTACAGTGTTAACAAACACTTTCTGTACGTTTTGAATTTCTGTTTGCTCTGGTTAAAGAACCACTTATTTCAATTAGTAACCTGATTTTAGTATACAAAAAATGTACCAGTCGGGAGCATTGCAGACCGAAGTGAAAATCTAAAAAAAAAATTATTAATCGGTGTTCATGATTAATTTGTATTGGTTCAATTATATTACTGATCTTGTTGCTAATTTGAAATTATTCACAAGTGATATTAAAGAAAACATTGATACATTATATACCTATAAGTACAAAACATTAATATGTTATATATTTTTTTCAACTGTTTTAGAGCTAAAAAGTTTTAGGGCTGGGCTTGGCATGTAGCACAGTTACATTTGTTAATATTTTTATTATTTATTAATGAACATATATATATATATATATATATATATATATATATATATATATATATATAGTTTTCTACCTCCCGCGATTGTGGTCCTAGCGAGTATCATTTTACCTGTTATTGTGGTCCACGAGGACTACAAATCTGGACCACATTAGGGGTGTCAAAACACTGTCATTTGTGGTCCCATGACGTTGCAGGAGTTTTCGCGGTATTTAGCTCCTTATTTCCGGCGTTGCCAGTTTGCCTGTGTTATCTTTCATTAGATCACTACTTCTCTGTATAGTAGCCTATGAAGACAAGCAGTGCTGATCAGACTGTGTTTTTGAAGTTACCATGTACAGGAGAGTGAATTCAATTTTCCAGTTGATACCAGGTAAGTTTGAAATTTAACTATTCTTATGTTTTAATCAAATACAAAATAATTTTGATTCGCTTAAATATTTACTATTAACTATGATATTATTGTCATGCACGTAGTTACTAATTATTTATCCTAAATGTAATTCACGTTTTTAATGGTTATCTGGGTTTTTCACTCACATTATTGACAGTTTTAAAATATTTTAGGTATATTATGTGGTGTACTTGTAATAACATGGAGAAAATTAAAACTAATGTACACACATACAGTAATCGGTCATTTCCGCTAGAACCACGTTTAAATTTAGAGTAAGCCTAAATAATATATACAATATTTTTTTTATATTTTTGGATCCTCCAATTCCAAATAATCTATTTTTGAATAAAAATTCCTATTTTTTGACCTCAATGTCCTCCTTTTTAAGATTGTTCATAAAAGCACAAAAATGTAGGCCTATATTTTTCTTTCAAACAATCAAGTTTATTTTATTGATACTTGGTTGCCAAAATATATTTTTATAAATAAATTATAAAAATAAATTTTATAGTAATGAATTAATTTAATTCAATTTCAAATTTAAATTTAATGCAATTTAATTTTATTTTATTGTAGTGAATTAGTGTGATTTAAAATGAATACCATCATGTTTTAGCATTTTAGCGCTTTTTGAAACCACATGTGTTTGCTTAGCCCCCAAGTATTTCGAATAAGTTTCAAGTATATGTCACGTAGGCCTAAACGTAAAATTACAAAGTTCAGTTGGTAACAAGACAACTAAAATTATTAAGCTAGCCTTAACAAAAAGTAAAAAAATGGCTAACTTAACCTACAAATTTCCTAACAACTGGTAGAACTGAATGTAGTTCATACAATTCGGTAAAACATGGTTCTACAAGTGTTTGAAAATACTTTAAAAAGATGAAACTGGCTCAAAATGATTGCAGGGATGGTAATTAATTAAACTTGTATTAATTAATGTTTTATTTAATCGTTTAAAGGTATTTGTGTATTATAGTAAACCAAACACTCCTTCAGTATTTTACAAGTCAATGGTTTCTACGGTTTCATTCTTAGTAGTAATACAGTGATCAACTTAGCTAACAATAAAACTCACTTCCTTATTTTTTCATAAAACTTATTACCAAAGACTTGTAATATTAGAAATGACAGTTGGATTGAAAAAGTCGTACGTTGTCGTTTGTAGACACATCACGCCGAGTCATACTAAATAAATACGATGTACGCCAACATTTTTCGTTATACGCAGCTTATAAAATATCTTGTAAAGAATTTGTAGCATAAATTTCTATACACTTTTTATAGTTTTAAAAATGTCGCTACATAAGTTATTTAAAAAGTTATTAACAAATTATTATTTAAATTGTTACACAAAAATGTGCAGTTTGAAGCTAATTGAAAATTCAGTTTTACCCAATTGTATAGCCCGCATTCAGTACAAATACATTTATTTATTACATTTATTTTTATTTCATTAATTCAAACAAGTTTTTAACTAGCCCAGTTCATTCAAAATTGGTATAGAATCTGAATGTTCTAAACATTCAATAGATTAAATGAAAATATAGCCTAAACAATACCCAAAATAATAAAAGTAAAATTGATATGGCCTGATATTCATATATCTGTAAAAAATCTTTTCTAAGTAGTTTTAAATTTTATCATTTCTGTTAAATTTATACCTTTATTTTTTAATCAATTCACGAGAGAAATTACATTCCCTGATCTAGTTTTTTTTAGAAAACTTCGCCTAGGCTACTACTGCCTAAAAAGTAACTTTAAGCGGATAGCAACGTAGGATTTTACAGATATGAATATGTTTTAAGGTTAACTATTAAGAAAAAATCAGAGTTTTTTTATAAGTTTTGTAGCAATATTTTGTTTGACTATTAAAAAGTAAGAAAAGTCTGATTTTTTTTGTATGCCAGCAATTAACTCGTTAAGACCATTGTTACGGAATCACATTGTTTCATTCTTGGTGTATATAGGAGTTTTATTTCTTGTTTTAAAAATATAATATTGGTTGTAACATATCAAATTATTATTAAAAAAAAACCAAGACGCACTTATTGCATTTATTGGCCTCGCTTTAATTTCGCGATGCTTGTGTGTTTGCGAGTGGTTACACATTAGGCCTACTATGACATAAATACCTAAGGACAAAAATTATAATTTTAAGAAAATGATTGGTCATAATAACAATAATGATATTATCCATTTGTTATAATTAGAATCTATTACTAATGAGTGATTAGTCAATGTAGGCCGTTACACGGATATCACTGACATGTTTCGGCACACGTATCATATGTGTTTGTGTACGTATGAATGCCAGTATGTGATTGATGCAGCACCTTTCCTACTTCCTGCGATTCTGCGAAGCCGCACAACGCGATAGTAGCTGGCATCAGCATTTCTTAAAGTGTAATGGCTTTAGGTTGCATTTGTGCCGATAAGGACATTCGGAAATGCTCTAAATAAGCACAGCTCGGACTCTTGATATCAATAAATACTCTTGTTAAGCAACAAGTTTTAGGAGAGATAATATTTTTGGCATCTTATAAAAACATATCAGCATGAAGATTTTTTTTCATTAAGATGGTAGACAGTAAGATTTATGAGACTAATGAAACAACTGTAATTTTCTTTCTTAAAGGTGCAGAACTTCTTGCAGATTGCCGTCGGAGAAATAAAAGTGGATTTTCTATTTCAACTATTTCTGTAGTGCAACAAACCCATTCTGGAGGCCCATCTGAATTACTAAGTGAAGTAAGTGAAATTTATTTGTTTGCTCATTTAAAAAAACTAATTTGAAAGGTTTAGCACTAATGTTACTGAACAGCAAAGAATGTTGTTTTAAAGTTGATGCCGAAATGTTTTACTATTCAATTCAAAAGTTCAATTATCCTACCCTCATACTCTATCCTAGTCTATCCTAGAAAAACAATAAAATTGTTTCTTAATATTACTTAATAATAATGTTTTAAAAAAATTATTTGAAATATATTATTTTTTTTATTAATTTTAAAAATATTTTTAATAAAGTATATTAAGAATTTCGGTAATTTCCTAATGAAATTCTTTTTTTGTTTCAAACAGGTTCAATGTCAAACTCCAAATCCTGCATTATTTCTCTAAATTATCAATCATAGCCTGCAATACTCCCGGATGATCCGCTATCACAATCATATCTCATCTGCATAAATATCTTATTTTAACACCTGCTACAAGAACACCACCTTCTGAAAGCTTCAAAAATGTATGCCATTCAAATATAAGGGAAAAATCAGAGGAGTTAATACATATCCCTGTTCTAAAACTGTTTGTCAGGTCCACACTCTGGTCTCGATATCCATATATAGACTACAGTCTTCAAGACTTCTAGAAATTTGTTACAAACACCCGTAGAATAAAGTTTATAGAACACATATTGTCTGACTGGAGAGTTAAACGCCACCTTGAAGTCCACAAACAACAGTAAAGTTTTCACCTTTTTCTTTTACCTTCAACCTAATAATATTTGTAAGACTGAAAATGTTATCACAAGTACTATAAACCTTCCTAAAACCAGCCTGAAATTCGGTTAGTACTTCATTATTCAAAACCCATTCCTCCAGTCTCTTAAGCAGCATCCCCGTGAACAATTTAGAAACGCAGTCAGCAAAGGATATTCCTCTGCAGTTACTTACACCATTTAAATTCCTTTTCTTAAAAAGTGGAAAAATTATTGATTTTGAAAAGCTCCTTGGTACATTTCATGTATTGATGTACTGAACTATTATTTTATTTTATTGTCTCATTTTGTACGTCAATTTATAATATATTTTGTTTTATTTAATATTTGTTTCAAGTTATTTGTACTAATAAAGTTGTTTAAGATTAAATTTGTATTTCTTGAATTATTTTTCATTTGAAATATTTCTTCTTAATCTCAGGTTACTGGTTCGTTGGCGTTTTTAAATTTAGGTTGTTTACTATTGAGATGGGTTCATATGGCCAACAGCAAAACTCGCATGTACGGTCATAGGATTTAAAAAAAAAACTTTAAGCCAGTGGTTAATAATAGTAATAAACTTTCTATTATTACTGACCAACAGCTGAATCAGCATGTACGATCGGAAAAATTAATTTGAGTAAAAATCTATATTAAGTAATATATTCAGTAATCAATAGCTATTGATTATATCAGTGATTGACAATATATCAGTG
The DNA here is from genome assembly GCA_022606455.1 of Callitettix versicolor. Taxonomy (NCBI): domain Eukaryota; kingdom Metazoa; phylum Arthropoda; class Insecta; order Hemiptera; family Cercopidae; genus Callitettix; species Callitettix versicolor. Next base: position 58,042,498 of record CM040184.1, on the reverse strand, counting down.
ATCAATAGCTAAATAAGCATGTACGACTGGAGAAATTAATTTGTGTCAGATTCGATTTTATTTACCAACAGCTAAAACAGCATATACGGTCGGAAGGTAACCAAGAGCTAAATCAGGATATATGGTTAAGCTATTATTAAATTTATTATTAATACTGACTAACAGTGATAATTCAAGGCTATTGGTCAAAAGAGATAAATCAAGCATATATAATTCAAACAACTGTATATGTAACTTTTGCAAATAGTGTACCAACATTACCACTAGCACTAAGAATATTTTTAAATAATAATTTTTTTAAATGTTCATAGTACTAAATATTTAGGTGTTTTCTTTAATAGATATAAGAAATTGATGGATCATATAATTAAGTTACGTAATAGAACTAAGTATTTGGCATATGTGTTTGTTAAATTAAAAAAGATTATGTCAAGTAAAACTATACTAAAAATATATTATGGGCTTTTCAACAGTATTGCCACATACGGTATAATAGGCTGGGAGCATATTATAATTCTCCTTGCCATTATATAATTTACAAAAAAGGATGTTAAAAATAATAAGTAATGATGCTGAATTTCAAAAACATATACTAAACGTAAATCAGAGTTATATTTTGACAGCGTTGTTAAGAAATTATTATAATTTAAGCAAGGAATTTATAAATAGTAACAGTATTACAAGGCATAAGTCTATACAAATACCTACTGTATATAAAGAACCTGGTAAAAAAGAATATAAACACAGCTATTATGTATTTTAATAGACTAACAAATGACCTAAAAGCTATTTCAATGTAAGTAAGGACACACTAAAAATAAATTGAAAAAATGGCTGCTTCCAAATGCATCGTTACCATAGTCATTAATTGGAAAGAATTATATAGATATATTGGAATAAGTTATTGGTTGTGGTTTCTAAGGTAATGTACGTCTTGGAATTTGGTTTGGATTTAGTTTTTGGTTTCAGTTTTAAGATAAACTATGTATGATTGTTTTATATTAAACTGTGCCGTGCCGTATACAGGTAATTTATTACCTTCTATGGGAAATTTGTACCAGTAAATAAATAAATAATAGGAAAAATATACGACCATAGACAAATTGTTATTAAGCCAACAGGGATAATTCAAGCATTTGCATCTATATTTAATTTACCAAAGTTATTTTTTTCCAGCTGTCACATTTCTGATAAAAAATGAAGACACTTTTTCAATTAAGATATACAATCTATTAACACACGTGTGATTATTAACTTTACTTTCCAGCACTGGTTTTATAGTTTAGGCTTGTAGATTGAATGTAATAATTAACATCATAATTTTTATATGATTTAATTCTTATATGTTTGTTATATGCTGTAAGGACGTTTCAAGAGCTTTTATAACTATCACATAGATACATTACTTTTCCCGTTTAAATCAATTTACTAAAAATATACCAGTTCATAGATAAACTACTTCTTACGCTAGATTTTCGATGTACTAGAACACAGCTGTTCAATACTTCTTTATAGGATAGATCCATTTTAGTTTAATTTCAGAATATATTTGTTGACGGAAGGAAATGAGGTCTATATTTTAACTCGATGATCTTGCTTTTGGTTTGTTTGTTTGTTACGTGATTACTCTTGAACACTTTGTCCGATTTTTACGAAATTTGGTAAAAACGTATATGACATAAAGGGCATTTGTTGATTAGTTTTTGGACTCCCTTGGTACACCAGGGGTCCCATGGGGGTCATTTTTGCGATTTTCGTAAATTATTTTTATCTTCTTAACAAATAGTCTTTGAGCTTTGAAATTAAGTACTTGAGTAAAATATAAGCCACTACATACATAAAAAATTTTAAGTCCCAAAATTGCACAACGGCTGCTTGATAATCCAAATTATGGGCCGGAAAATATTTTTCTTTTCTTTGAAACTTATCAAGTGGGGTATAAAACGAAAGGTCTTGATTAGTAAAATCCAAATTTAACAAATGTTAGCTCCTTGAAGCGCTAAATGCCCCATGACTAATATTTTTGTATTTTCTTTAACTTTTTCATCTTTTCAATAATTAGTTAGCATTGAAATTCAAATAAATAAATAAATAAATTTGGTGCCTCTAGAGTGCAGGAGACCCATTAGGACAGTTTTTGTTTTTATATTTTTTAAATCTTTTTACAAAGCTTTGTTAAGCTTTGAATTTTTTTTACTTCAGTAAAATATCAATTACTACACATTTTAAAAAAAATCAAGGTTCATAAATGTAAGATTTAATTTTAGCGGCCCAAAATATAGGTTGAAATTTTTAAAATTGAAATCAATCAATTAGGGTCTCAAACCAAAGATCTTGATTAGTACATTCCAAATTTAAAAAACTTCAGTGCCATGAGCCGCATGATGACGGTCAGTAATATTTTGGACTCCTTAACGTGTCAGGGACATCGTGACAACATTTTTGCATTTTCGTAATTTTTGTTATTATTTTTTTTTAAAAAAGTTGTTAGGCTTTGAAATTTTACTTGAGTAAAATATGAGTCAATGCGCATTAAAAAAAATTGAAGGCTCAAAAATGCACGATGGCTGCTTGGCGGTCCAGTATATGGGCCAGGATATTTTTTTTTATTTGAAACCTATTAAATGGGGTATCAAGCGAAAGGTTTTCATGAAGGTATTCTAAATATGACAATTTTAATAACTTTAGGTAATTTTTTAATGTCTTGAAAAACAATAAAGGTCGATGGTGTTTACATAACAACACAACTAATGTTTGTGTTTTGACGCATACTGATTGAGGCCTACAGTTCACAGAACTACCAATGAACTGAATACCATGTCACAAAATACAAGTATATTGTTATATGTTGAATATGTTTTTGTGTTTTAATTAATCGTTTATTTTCATTTATTATAAATATTTCTAGTTATAGGTTACTGCAATACCTAGCAAATGCCTGCAAATATTGCAAATTAGGTTTACTAATTAAATACTAAATAAATAATTAAATAAATAATTTAATTTATTTAAATAATAATTTTAATTAAATACTAATCAATACATGCAGGTTATTAACCTATTTTTGGTAACAAGTTCGGCTTCATTTATTACTTTCCAATTTTGATTTATATTAGGGCCTATAGTTATTTTATCCAAATAGTTATTTTATCTATTTCAATTTACCTTCAAATATTATCAAATGTTATTAATTTATCTATTTTCCTCAACAACTAGCCTGTAACCGAGTAATATCAATAGCCTAGGTTATTTTAAATCAATTTCAAAAGACTTCTTGTAAATATCATTACATTACGTATGTTTTTTTTTTATAATTAGTTTCGGGTTATTGTTCCTGGAGCGACATTACATGCCACTAGGGTTGACATCGTTTTCCGGCCTCGATTAGCTTGAGCCAAGCATCTTCATCATTTCTATTTTGATGCTCACTGGCCAAAATCAATTGTTAACAATATGGCCATTTCCAGCCTACTTGAAATTATTCATTTTGAGAAGTAATTCTGTTGCTGATAGACAAAAATACATTCGGACAATTTTATTAGGGTTAGTGTTGTCAATAAACTACTAAAAATGGTGAAGAAACAACAAGAGATCGTATGTTTCAGAATAATAAATAATAATATTTTTACTAACCCATACGCAAAGAGTCGAATGTTGCATTGGAAGCTAAGCAGGCCTTCATCAATATACAAAATAAATCTGGCAACATTGCAGGCGGACCACAATTGGGGTATATAACTACTTGTCGCTCTGGCCCACAATCAAATGTAAAATGATACGCGATTGGGACCACATTCAAGGGTGTTTTGATACCTGGTGTCAGACAATGGTTGTGGACTACATTTGATTGGGAGGTGACAGATGCAATTACAAAAAACTGTTTGAATATTTTTTCGTGAAAAAGAAATTCAAGACTGAAAGGTATATTTTGTACTTGGACCCAAACCGTTATTATCATTTATCATCAGGCTTCAGAAATATATAGGGCTTAAAAATGGACTACAATTGATGGTATTTTGATAGATGGACTACAATAGGTGGATCTAGGTAAATATATATATATATATATATATATATATATATATATATATATATACTGTAGAACAGTCTTGTACAAATTATGTACCATATATATTTAATACCAATGAGCTGGTATTAAGTATGATGGTGTTCGTTATAACCTTGGTATTTACTGCTTCCCTGTTTATATACATAATTTTAAACAAATAAATATTAAAAATTAAAAAAATAGCAACGGGCTTAGAACTCGTGACCCTTAGTTTCATAACCAGAAATCATATCACTAAGCTAAGGATGCACACTTCATTTAGACAAATAATTCTTTGTTAAAAAAAATTAAAAGAATGATATTTAAAGTTTGAAATTGTTAAGTGGATTTTGCACAGTAACAAACTTGTCCACTAATAACAAAATAGATTTTTGTGCCGAGTACTAAAATAAAATTATATTAAAATAAATATAACTTTAAAAACCTCTCAAAACGTAATCTAGGTCAGGATCGGTGCTCATTGTAAGGTGTTAAGTCTGAAACTTACCATGATGGCCGCTTCAATAACTCAGTTTCCAATGAAAATTTTCTAATAAGAAAAGAAATGCAGGTAGGTCAAAAAGTCCCCTTAATTTGTTAATGGAAATTTATTGAAAGAACTTATAATATTTTAACCTTATTTTCTTCAAATACTCACCTTTTACAAGTACACACTTCTTTCACCGTTCATACAATTGTTGGAAACACTCCTGAAAGGTATTTTTTTGAATTTCATTTAGTCACCTCTTAGCATTTTCCAACACGTCTTACGAAAGAGCAAATAGATGTCCATTCAGTGTTACTTTCAGTTGTGGAAACATGTAAACATACATTGGTAAAAAACACCGTACTTCTTTTACGACCCTCAGGCGAAATCAAAAACATCACCGAGACAAATTCGACAAAAAACAATTCGCAAAGGGAAAGCTGTTAACAAAGGACTGTACAAGAAGATCCAGAAACGGCTACAAAAAGCAGTTATATGAAAATTAACTGAAAAATGAGCAGGGAAGATTGGATTTCGTTGCAAGACAATGCCTCGTCACATCGGCGCTGATAGTGAAACAATACTGTGCAAAGCACAATGTTACCACTCGGATTCTCTCGACCTTGCACCATCGGATTTTTATGTTTCCACGACTGAAAATGACATTGAAGGGAAATCGTTTTGCCGATTTGCAAGAGATGATGGAAAAAGCGTCAAAGCGGCTAAACGAAATTTTCAAAAAAATGGCTTCATGGATGTTTCCAAAAATTGTATGAACGCTCGAAGAAGTGTACATGCAGGAGGATGGTATTTTTAAGGAAAATTAGGTTAAAATATTTTAAGTTCTTTTAATATTTTTTCATTGACCAATTCGGGGAACATTTTGACCCTACCTCGTATGTGTACCTCATAGCTATTTTACATGTGGAATCAAAATGAACGATTTATTTTTTTATTTTTTGCTCTTTAACACATATTTTACACGATGAAATTTAACAATACTTGCGATATTTTTGAAATATGACAGAGTGAATTACATGCACTAAATTTGTGCCTTCTGTTCGTCTGAAGTTTTTTGAAGTGTAACGAGCTCGTCTGAACACGAGAAATAATTTTATAGCAATAAATCAGATCACGACAGCCGCTGATTTTACGTAAAATAACACGTTTCGAGTGATTTACAAGGTTGGCTGCACCCGCTTATTTCCTGAAAGTGTAAATATTTGTCGAACAGTATTTAGGCGTTGGATGCAAATTACAGTCTCAGCTGTCCAGGTTACATGGCCGCCCAGTAGTCACATGCACACGCACACAACTTGCATTGTTATTATATTAATTCTCGTTCAAGGTCACGCTTAGATATATGGAAGCAAGTTCGTTAGCGAGTTCCCAAAGCATCGAGATGAGGAGGATAGCGTGTGTTTAATGTTAGAAAGGTGTCATTTACACACACCAAGGACTTTCGTTACATTAGGTTCTTACTCTCCTAATATGCAACTCTAGCGCCAAAACAGTAAGTCTACAAATTATATAAAAAAGTGCCCGAATCAAAAAATAAGAATATCTTAGCTCTTACAAACACATTTTATTTATCGAAATTTCTTTTTAAAATTCTCTACATAAAATGTAAAATACTTTTACTTTTTTAGGCAATTTTAGGCAATATTAGGCAATTTGTATAGGCTATATTTTACAATTTTGTTTGACTTGCATAAATAACTATTTAATTTGTGAAGGTTATTTGAATTTTTACCATTTTTTATTAATATAAATTTAACTTATATAAAAAAAGATATATTAAATCTATTTGCATCTAACACTTTTTATGTTTTAAAAATTGTAAAAAAATTGGAAATTTTAGCCTATAATAATTTAGCAATTACAAATTTAAACTATTTAGCCTGACATTATATCTCAGTGACACACTTCGCATTGCCAACAGTTGATTATTCAGAGTTTATTTTAAAAATAAAAAAAATAATTTCTAAAAATCTATTTCAATTCCAAAGATGCCGGTTTTTTGTAAGTCAAACAAATTTTAATTTATTTTTTAAACAAATAAATTCCTGTATCTGTTTATGATCTAAAATTATGTAATTGGAACTTACAGTTCGAGAAAATTCAAATACTAAAAATAACTTGTACTTATTAATAATATTAAAAATAACATACTACTTTCTGGTTTCGAAAATATAATAACCAACATGCTAATATTAGTCACACTGCACACACTGTATATAGCTTTCTTAAAGGAAATCCTATTTTCCCGTTTTTATTCAACTTTACAAATGATCAAACAAGCAAAACAATTTTGTACACAGTCTACAAATTCTTGCTAGAATCTTACGGATTTTCAAATACTCGTTGGAAATCGTCTTAAGTTTATATTCTACTACTTTTTAATTTATTTTTAATTTATTTTTAATGCCTAAATTGTTTAACCTAATTTTGCCATTATTTCTGTCGTTACGTCACTTTCCCGAAAACGTAAAAAAAAACTTAAAAGTTTTAAAACAACCAGATGGATTAAGTATTTTAAGTTAATTTTTCATTAACATTAAATTGTTTTAATGATTTTTTTTTAATTTAGCTCTTACCATAATTATGAAAGCTCAAACAATATTAACTTTTATTTTAGTTTATAAAGAACAACTTTTCATTCCCTCTTCAACCAGTTTCAGGACACTTTGAAATTCGTTTTCTTCATAAATAACGGACATTCACAAAATCACATTCTTCATCTCGTATTTCCAGCAAGAAATTTGAAAAGATTTAAAATAAATAACCTATATATTACAGGTAACTAAGACAATAAACGAAGCTCGGAACAGTTATCATAAAAATGTCATTTTTCTAAACGTACAAACCAAAAATTGTACAGAGATACAATTTTATTTTAGTTAGTCTGAACCTGTCATTTCATTACCTGTAACTCAGTAAAAATATGTATAATATCTTATAAGAAATATTAAACAAATTTAAACAAAGGCATAAAATTTACCTAACGTTGCGCGCTACGAATTTTCAATGCTCGGAGACATTAATGCCTGGTTAAGACGTATGTTTTCCTCTCCAACAAACTTGGCAAGTAAGTGCAACGTCACTCGTGCTTTACTATTTGCAAGAAGTGGACAATTTATTTTCCTGAACTATAAATAACAATTTTCGAATTTCCTGTATCAATGAAATCAGTATTAATATATTCAAAGTGAAGTGTAAAGTTATTAATTTGTAAATTTTTCTCGACGTTTTCTTGTCGTTTTGCATTCTTGTTTTAAAAATGCGGTAAATTACTACGAGGAACATAAAACACACTTCTGGCACGCGTTATTCTCGTCAATAATAATAAATGTTAATTTGTAAAGTTCTTGGCTCTTCGCACGCTGACGTCCCAATGCCGCAGAAGAACGATGCTAAAGTCACACAAATGTTAGAACAAAAATTGTGTTGAATATCTGAGCTTTTAATTGTTGTATAATTTGGTGTTCAACTATGGCTACGCCAAGTGACGTAAATTGGTTTAAAAATATCTAGAGTTAAAAATTATTGACGTTTCAATACAATGCTAAATTTAAAATTTTCAGGTACCGATAGGAGCAAAGCTTTTGTTAATACCAAATCTAACATATAAATTAGAAACATAACATTTATAAGATTATAACAAGTTTAGGTGTTTAGAAATTTTAAAAAATATGAGCGAGATTGTCAGTTAGGAAGTGCATGAAAAGAGGCAAACTCCAACAAAAATTAATTGCAAGATGACGCTACTTAAAGAATAGAAAATATTGTTTTACAGTCTATTATATGCAGGTTAAGACTTCCAAAACGTGCTAGAAGGCAAAACATTAAAAAATAGCAACCTTTGCAGGAGTGTAACAACAAAATCAATTTAAATTTAAAGAGATTGGTTTGACTCTACCAACGCTTTATTGGTTTAGCAAATTTATGTGCTGTGGAAGGGAATTCGTATAAAAACGTACAGCAGGGTCAGCAGAAGGAGAGTCCTTACAGTTTTTGAACAGTTAACTTACGTCACTTCACGATCACAAACTTTTTTATTTTATAAGTTAACTATTAGAAAAGTAGCAAGTTAGATAAAAGAGCAAGTTTGTTACTTTATAGTTAAAGTATTAATTTGAGTCGAGATAGGCTAAACGTTACTGAAAGGTTTGTTGTCATTGTCGTTTGTTTTGTTTCTATTAATTAATTAATGATATAGTAGCGAAAGTTCTTTTGAAGTGTTTACTGTTTACACCAAGCTTTTGTCGAATTAAGTGGCACTGCGGTACAAAGTTGCTTATGTAAATTTAAATAAAATTTTATGAATTTAATAATTTCATTCCCTAAGAATACTGAAAGTGGAGTGTAATCGTCGTCAAGCGTAACAATGTATCGTCAAGAGTCGTGACTCATCCAACTTGGCTCAAGGTTTGTGGACATCTGGACCTACCATTCATCCACTCTTCATCATCAAAGACTCTTTACGTCCATTGTGGTAATTTACATTGTATTTTTTTCTGTAAGGAGTTAAATTGATAACTAATAATAACCTGTTTAGTTCCAATTTGTAGTATCAAAGAACCATCTTGAGAATAATTATCAATTAATTATGTTTGCGTTGTACTGGGAGTCAATTTAAATTAAACAAATTTGTAATTAAAGCAAGTGTTTTTAGTGTATTGTCATTAAAGATGAAATATGTCTGCAATAATTAATTCACTTAATATTTTATATTTTGATGTCCAACCTGGTTTATAAGATTTTGCGTGTTAATTTTTATTATATATATATATATATATATATATATATATATATATATATATATATATATATATATATATATATATATATATATATATATATATATATATATCTTAAGCATATTATATTTCTGAAAGTTTGTGTGTTTGTTTGTTTGTTATTCAATCACGCTTTAACCACTGGACCAATTGAGATGAAACTTGGTACGAAAATGGCTTAAGTATCTAAAATAAACAAAGGCCTATTCCACTTTTATAAAACGTCACTATACTACTTACCCAGTCCAACATAATTATGCAGTATTTAGTTTTATGACGTGTGTTAATTGTAGTTAGGAATAATTACTGTTTAGTGTTTACTGGACCTGAGATTTAGGCACCTGAGATGGACATAGATCTAATCCCATTTTAAGAATATTAATCTGTGTTTTATTTATTGCAAAAATATTGCTTTTAATGTTACGTTTTCAATTATTTTATTTGAAATTTTTTCAAAACTAACTCTAATTCTTTACTTTGTGTTGAATTTTCAATATTAAATGTAAAAAAGAGTGCAGATTACGATACGTTAAAAATTACTATAATTGTAAGTATTTTCTCTTTGTGAAAGTCTGGTTTGCTTTATTGTTTCTATTTTTGTTATTTTAAGTTTCATTAGATCAAATAATCACAATATGGTGTTTCTCATTTAAGACTTTTCAATGTTTTCGAAGCAGAGTGCAGAATATATAACATATACAATTTTATTAGGATACTTTAATTGTAAGGTAGTATATATATTTGTGTAATTACATTATGAAAAAATGGCAAATATGTGAAGCATGACGTGGATTTTTCGATATTTTTGTTACTAAAAAGCTTTATCCTTATTACTTGGCCAAAAGCAAGAATCCAAAATATGAAAGCACGAGAATATAAAAATCGAAAATAAAAGTGACCAAAATAACCTCAAAATTGCTACCGCGCGAAAATCAGTAACGTGTTGTAGATCGGTAAAAAAATAAAAAATAGTCTAACACAGGTTTTGGGTGATACGAAACCCATTTTTTAAAAAAGAATACTCCATAACCTAACTGACACGGTGGTTAGGCCTGACACGGTTGTGTGAAAAAACCTTTATATTTTTTTAAAGAATACTAGGCTACATATCCTAACTGATACGGTTGTTAGGCCTAACATGGTGGTGCGTTAAAAGTTAGGCCTAACACGGTGATGTGTGAAAAAACTTTTAAATTTTTTTAAAGAATACTAAAAATCCTAACTGACATGGTTGTTGGACCTATCATTGTGATGTGTGAAACATACCTTTATTTTTTTTAAAGATTACTCCAAACCTTAACTGACACGGTTGTTCGGCCTAATATGTTGATGCGAGAAAAATCGTTATATTTTTTTAAAGAATACTCCATAAGCTAACTAACATGGTTGTTATGCCTAACACGGTGATGCATTAATAAAACCTTTATTTATTTTTTTTAAAAAGAGTACTCCACAACCTAACTAACACGGTTGTTAAGCTAAACAAGGTGATGCGTTAAAAAAACCTTTATTAAAGAAAAATACACGTAATCTAACTGACACGGTTGTTGGTCCTAACACAATGATGCGTGATCTTTAATGTATATTATGATTGCGGGCAAACCCGTGACGGATAACAGCTAATCTTATTCATATTATATTTCTGAAAGTTTGTGTGTTTGTTTATTATTCAATCACACTTTAACCACTGGACCAATTGAGATGAAATTTGGTACGAATATGGTTTAAGTATGTGCGATAAACATAGGATTATTCCCGTTTTAAAAACGTCATTATACTACTTACCCAGCCAAAAATAATTATTAGTATTTAGTTTTGTGACATGTATTAACTATATATAGGATTAATTACTGTTTACTGGACATGAGATTTAGGCACCTGAGATGCACATACATCTAATCCCATTTTACAAATCTTAATCTGTGTTTTATTTATTGCAAAATTATTGTTTTTAATGTTACTTTTTCATTTAATAATCACAATCTGGTATTTTTCATTCAAGACTTTTCAATGTTTTCGAAGCAGAGGGCAGAATATATAATATATAAAATTTTATTAGGATACTTTAATTGTAAGGTGGTATATATATTTGTGTAATTACATTATATGAAAAAATTGTAAATATGCAGTGTAGCATATATATTGGATTTTTCGATATTTTTGTTACTAAAACGCTTTATTATGTGCCGAAAAGCAAGAATCCAAAATATGAAAGCAGGAGAAGTATGATAAAAATCGAAAATAAAAGTGACCAACATAACTTCAAAATTGCTACCCGGCGAAAATCGGTAACGTGTTGTAGATCGGTAAAACAATAAAAATACGTCTAACGCGGGTTTTGGGTGATAAGAAACCCATTTTTTAAAAGAATACTGCATAACCTAACTGACACGGTTGTTTGGCCTGACACGGTGATGCGTGAAAAAACCTTTATATTTTTTTAAAATAATACTAGGCTACATATCCTAACTGATACGGTTATTAGACCTAACACGGTGATGCGTAAAAAACCCTTTATATTTTTTTAAAGAATTCGACATATCCTAACTGACACGCTTGTTAGAACAAACACGGTGATGCGTAAAAATGCCTTTGTATTTTTTTAAAGAATACTACATATTCTAACTGACACGGTGATGTGTGAAAAAAAATTTAAATTTTTTTAAAGAATACTTCGTATCCTAACTGACACGGTTGTTGCCTAACACGTTGATGCGTAACAAAACTTAATATTTTTTTAAAGAATACTACATATCCTAACTGATATGATTGTTGGGCCTATCATTGTGATGTGTGATAAAACCTTTATTTTTTAAAGAGTACTCCAAACGTTAACTAACACGGTTGTTAGGCCTAAAATGGTGATGCGTGAAAAATCTTTATATTTTTTTAAAGAATACTCCATAAGCTAACTAACATGATTGTTAGGCCTAACACGGTGATGCATTAAAAAAAACCTTTATTTATTTTTTTAAAAAGAGTACTCATAACCTAACTGACACGGTTGTTGGGCCTAATATGGTGATGCATGAAAGAAATTTTATATTTTTTTTAAAGAGTACTCCATAACTGAACTAACACGGTTGTTAGGTGCGTGAAAAAACCACGGTGATGCCTGAAAAAAACTTTATATTTTTAAAAAAAGTATTACATATCCTAACTCTCACGGTTGTTAGGCCTAACAAGGTGATGCGTGAAAAAACCTTTATATTTTTTTAAAGAATACTAGGCTACATATCCTAACTGACACGGTTGTTTGGCCTACCAAGGTGATGCGTGAAAAATCTTTATATTTTTTTAAAGAATACTCTGTAAGCTAACTAACATGGTTGTTAGGCCTACCACGGTGATGCATTAAAAAAACCTTTATTTATTTTTTTAAAAAGAGTACTCCATAACCTAAGTGACACGGTTGTTTGGCCTAATACGGTGATGCAGGAAAAAAACATTAATTTTTTTTAAAGAGTACTCCAAACTTAACTGACACGGTTGTGGGTCCTAACACTATTCCAGTTTAATTGTATAATAATGACTTTTTAATAATATTGTATTTTATTAAAATATGACAGGACCCTGTTTTAGAGTATCGAGTAGCAAAAATTTTGTATGTCTTGGCCGAAAACCATAAATCGTATAATATTGTATATAAAAATATATTAAAATGAAATGAAACTATTCTGATTTTGAAAATCGACTATAAATTTTATTGCCTACATAATAATTGCAGGTAAAGCCGCAACGGGTAATAGCTAGTATATATATATATATATATATATATATATATATATATATATATATGATTACCTTTTAGTTTCGTTAGGATCTGGGTCGTAACTGTATATAAATTGTCACTATTGCAACCTGAATTATTCATAAAAAAATTTACTTCATGTCAATGTTTTGAAATTATGTTATACTAATTTAGTTTTCTGAACCACAATTAGTTTGATGATATGTTTATAAATATATTGTTTTGCTTAAATAAATAAATATGTGAACCTAGCTCAGATATTATTTACTGTAGTTATAGTAAAAGATGAGCTGTTTTATAGTAATTCGTAACGATCAGCTGAATTCATTCAACAGCTGATAGGCTGTAATAAGTTTCATTAAATAATTTTCGAATTTATTATAATAGGTTACAACGTGCACGTGTTCTATAATTAAAGAAAATACTGAAATTAAAGAATACAAATTTTTCGTGTAATACGTGTGTACTGTTATCGAAAAGGAGAACAAAGAGAAAGATACATAAATAGAGAGAAGAAATTGGCTCGTTCGTTTCATATTTCCGTTACATTCTTCCGTTCGGCATACGTTTTTTCTAGTCACTCCTCTCACCAAAGCTAACATTAAAAGCTTTACTTCAAAATATATATCCACTGAATCAGCCACTGCTTCCTTCGTACCCTTGATGAAATCTTTTGAATGCAAAATGTGGTTAAAACGAAACATTAGGGCAAATATTTGAATGGATTATAAAAAAGTTGGTGTAAGTAATTGCATAGTCATAAAACTAAGCAATTGTTAATATACGTATTTAAAAATGGTAGGAAAGCCCTTAGTATGTTATGCCAAATATGTTATGCCATTTACTAATTAGGTAACATAATTATTTTATATAAAATCATAATATAAAACACTAGGGTTGTCCGTAAAATAAGGTTCCCAATAATTTTTCACTACGAAAAACATGTTTATTTGCATTGAATAATAAATTTTTGGAAAGCTTTCACTTTTTCTATTTTCGCCGTTGAGATCGATGCATTTTTGCATATAGTGAACCATTTTTTGTATGCCTGGGTCGAAAAATTCTCCCACCACGCCGCGAAGGTAGCTTAAAACTTTTTCTTTCAGTTTCTCTCTGCTACTGAAATGCGTCCCATCTACGTGTTTCTTCAAATTAGGGAAGAGATGGTAAACACTTGGGGCTAAGTCCGGGCTGTAGGGCGAATGTGTGACAGTACCCCATCCAAATTGATTGACGAGGTCGGTTGTTACAAGGGCGGTGTGCGGACGAGCTTTGTCTTGATGGAAACGAACTTCCCTTCGTGAGTATGTCTCTCCTCTTGTTTTGAATCGCGCGGAAAAGGTTCTTTAACGTCTCATAGTAACGATCAGCGATCAGCATTGATTGTTGTGCCGGTATCCATGAATTCGCACAACAATAACCCCTTCTAGTTCCAAAACACGCTCGCCATGACTTTGCCGGTAGACAGTATTTGTTTGAACTTCAGCGGCTTCGGCGACTCTGGATGTTTCCAATGACGTGATTGTTCTTTCGTTTCCGATATCGTATAGTGTACCTAGGTCTCGTCCCCAGTGACAATGGATTCGAAGAATTTTTTGCCATCGGTTTCGTAGGCGTGAAGAAATTTGCGGACCGTTTGTGGTCTGCTTGGGACACATTTTGCACAAACCTTGCTATACCCTAAATGGTCTGTCAAAATGTTATCAATCCAGATCTTGCTGACATCAGGGATCATCTCCGAGAGCTACCGAACAGTCACCCTTCGATCGTTCAGCATTGCTTCTTCCACTTTCGCAATCGTTTCGTCCGAAACGCTGTCCATCATGAACGTCTGAACGTCCGTCTTTTGAATTCTCTGCACCATTTGCGCACGTGAGGTATGCTCATACATTTTTCTCCGCAGACTTCACACAGTTGGATATGAATATCCACCGGCGCAATGTTTTTTGCACACAAAAAACGAATTACAGAGCGTAATTAGCACCTGGCGGGAGACAGAAAAGACAACTCCATTATTAACGGCTACCAAGCCAATACTGAGTGTCGCAGACCGCTCGCGGAGTGGGGATTGAAAATTGAGGAACCAAACTGCAAGCCAAGGTCACCGGATCCCACGTAACAACGTTCGCAGCGGCTATAGCCCCTTGGGAACCTTACTTTACGGACAACCTTCGTATAAATTCGACAACATTCTGAATAATTAGATCATTAAAAAATCATTTTGGTTTAATAATTAGAAACAATAACCATATCAATCATTTTTATGACGCTAAACTTTGTAAAGCCAGTGTTTAAAAACGCAAATTAAAACATGGCTACTGTATAGTCATTATTATTATTTGTATAGTATTTTCATGTATGCGTTTAGCACATCATTGGACAGCTTCATTGTTTAAATGTACTTGAAGGTGACTGATTTTGAAATAAAACTAAAGAAAATTACAATTGGTTACTCGCGATAAATTCTTCGCAGGAAGATTCAAGGGCAGAAACAGAAGCGACGAAGTACTCTTCCGAACTCATTAATTAAAATGACTTTGAAGACAGGATATACATCTCGGCAATGAGATACAAATAGGTTCATTGTTAAGTAATGGACTACTTGGTACCTCTAGAAGAAGACAAACTACGTGTTAGAATGAGAGGTGGTATTTCTGCACGCCTCATTGTATTGTCAAGTCCTGCAGCCCGGAGCTGGTCCTTTCCTTATAAAGGCAAAACGATTACAGAAAACAAATTTCGCATTTCAGTATCGATTTAAATTGTTCGATTCGTCTTGGACATAAATCAAAGATACAATGGCGTAGAGCAACCATAAATATGTTTTCCGATAACAGATGTTACAAGAACATGGCACAAGCTCGTAGCCCTGGAGGTCCCAAAAAATGGTTATTGCCTGCCATATCTCATGAAATTCCATTTGCAAGCTGTTCTTTGAACCCGAAAATTCAAAAGATCAAATCTTCAGCCCAATTTTGCATATCGTAATTACATCTTTTGGTGTTACCCGATTTCAAATCCAATGAATGGCTTGGATTATTATCTCTATGCACAACATATTGTGATTAAACATTTTGAGCAAAATCTAAATGACCAATTCGTTTAAACATTTCAAAATGGTAAAGTTTAGCCGGATAGATTCAAAACTAAATTATTTTATGATCAGTTTTATTTGAAATGTTATTGGCGTTTTTGAACCACTTATTTACTGACATGTATATTTTAATTTAACGTTATTTCTTGCATTAGTGATTTGTATTAGAATAGGATTGTCGGCCTCACAAAGCGTGTGATGATTTAACCTTGCTGCTGCATTCCGCAAAGATTAATTGTCAACATAGTTGGGTAAAATGCCGCCAGTTGGCGTGGCAGTCCCATAGCGCACATGTCCCATACATCAGTGTGATGTCAGTACTTCATGCAACTGAATTACATTCAGATAAGCAAGGTAGAAAAGATTTTTGTTTGGTCGAATTACTGTTAATTCATATTACAGTAATAATTATTACTGAATTCAGTGAAGAATAATAACTTTTGGGGAAAAATAGGTTTTATTTAAATTTGTTTAATTTTTAAAGTGTAACTCTAATGTTACAGAACAAAACATTTATAGCATTATGTAACCAAAATCGCCGCTTTGTAACGTTATTAAAAACATACTTAAACAATTTTTAAATTCCATCATATATCGGTCAGTTGTCTACAAATTATCACTTTTTTCATTTTTATACTCTTTCCTTGCTAATAGGCTATGCATATATAAAAATTACCAAATGGTCAAAAGTTCTCCGCCAAGTTTGCAGTTAAAGAAGCTGTTCAATCAGAATGAATTCCTCAAAAACCAATCACCTGTTTACGTAATTTACTTAACAATATCAGACTACATTGTGTAATAATTGTTGAAGAAATTAAAATCTGTATGTAAATAAAATATTTTATTGCTTATATATACAATTATAATAGCCCAAGATTGTGAGAGGTAAATGTTTTGTCAGTGTATTGCAATTTTATAATTGTTAATATAATTACTTTTATAAATCTTGTACAAAAGCCAAATACTGTAACAATAACGAATGCAATTACCGATCATTGATTGAAACTGGTTCAGCGTTTTATGCTGTAGGAGAGACAAAGTTTGCAATTTTAAACATTGTTTATACTTTTTGAAAGTTTTTGCAATTAAAATAATTTTTAACATATTTTTGATATTTATGCAAGAAGTATGTACTGCAACTATAAAGAACTAAATACTTGGAAATTTTATTAAAATTTGTTGAGTAGTTTAGGCGCAAACATTTTTTAATTTATTAAATTTTGCAGTTTTTTTGCAATTATACAAGCAGAATTCTACTTATTTTTTGATTTTTTTATACAAAAGGCACATCCTCTATATAGGATAAACAGTACAAAACGTATTACCATAACACGCGTCATCATTAATTAAAATTGGTTCAGTAGTTTAGGCTGTAGACGTGTCAAAGTTGACGAAAAAGATTGGATAAAAGTGGCATTTTCATAACATTTTTTCTACACTTTAACTTTTCTATTTTTAAAAATATTTTTTTTCAATTTTTACCACTTAAAGTGGTAAACGCTAATGACGTTTTCGTTTTTAAATTATAGATACCTAAAGCCTGCTAGTCGTCACCTCCTGTATAATATACACTGCGACAGCTTGGTGATTTTGCGGGGCGGAACGCTGCTGCATTCCTTGATATAAACTACTGTAAAGCTACATTTAGTAACTCACTGACACAATTATGATCCAATTGCAGGTATTATATAGTTACGTATGGTTCTGAGATAATGATCAATGTGGAAATTATGGGGATGTTCTACCGTGTTACCGTATTAAAAAAAATAATAATAAATTCTGTAATAAAACGTTTTTTTTACCAAATAAGAAACTTTTGGTGGGGGGACAGTACAGACTATTGCCGAATGCGGTCTTGTATCGGAACAACGAGCAGCTCACTAACATTTTTAAAAGAAGATTGGCCTTCTTTGGACACCTAACTCGATTACCAGGGAGTAGACTTACGAGGAGATTATTGGACTACCAACTGAAGTGTAAAGTTAAGAACAACTGGTTGAAGGAGGTGGAACAGGACTTGGAGGAACTAGGAATAACCAAGGAGCAATTGGCAGGAAGAAGGGAAAAAGCGATCTTAAAAAGTCTGGAAACAGAATTACAGTTTAGGGAAAAAGTCCACGAAACGTAGTATATTCGGAAGAACTCAGACTTCAGAGATCAATAAGATTAAACAAATACTGGGAAGAACGCAGAAAAACCAAAAGACTTAATTAAATTGACTGTGTGTGCTCCAATGTGGGCTTACAAAAACGTTTTTATAAAACTATTAATAGGTGGTAGTTGTGCAATTTACACATACTGATATGTTTAGCAAACTGTTAATATGCTTTTTATGCAGACTTGTTTCGAAGTTTCTTAATAAAATGCAACACGTAGCCTAAACAATTTTGTAAGTGATGATAACCAAAACTAACGTTAATTGTTTTTTAATTTAATAGCAAATATCGTAAAGTTTTAAAATTTTGTTTTTAAACATCAACTTCTTAACCAAATCGTAGGCAATTTGAAGTTGTGCTTATATTTAAATTAAAACCTTAACTACCAATGTTAGTAAATGTAAAGGGAACAAAAAACTAAATTCATTTACTAAATCCCTTAAAATATGTTTCAACAATAAACTTTAGTATTTAAAGAAACTTAATTTTTTGCTGTTTTAAAAACAATATCCAGTTCAGAAAATGTCGAAAATAAAATCGGAAAAAAAGAAACGTTTTTTAAAAAATAACAAATTAGCTCCAGATATTGGAAACAACACATTAATTGCAATCAATTAATCCATTTAATCTGAAGCAACCAGACATGTAAATAAAAACATTATTTTAAGGTTGGCAGCCTGACAAAGAATGTTCTCAAGAGTAAAATGTTTACAATCACTATACTTCTGTATACTTCGTAAAATAAAAATTAAAAAAGGTGAAAATGTTAAAATTAAGAATATGAACTGTATTTCGAAAATTTTCAAGTAGACATTGTATCCAGTTTATTTTAAAATGCAGTCAAACTTTTCAAGCAATTATTTTGTAACAAATATGTGCTAATTTTGAAACAACGTAATTTTAATGAAATCGTTTAGGTAAAATTTTAAATCAACAACAAATGATGCCGAAACTATGTAAAAACAGTACTTTAAATAATAATTGCTTAACACATTATAAAGTATGGTTTATTTTAAGCGTAGGCCTATTTTTTTCAAAAATCGTTGTAATAGAAACTGGTTTCGTTTAAGGCAGCCGACGCGATACGACCTTGGGTTCGTATCACGATTCCCTATAACTTATTGCCAACCGATACTCGCAATTACAGTAATTTGATTAAACAGTCAATTTAGAACAGAAAACTGAAGCATTCTTGCAACACAACGTGCAATTTGTTTTCTAAACGAACGTCTGGTCACGTTTATTTTGTCCCAGCTGCAAACAGCAAACAATGCTTTCTTTAAAACGTTAACAGCAACTTAATGAACCCCGAGTCAAGCAAGTTTTGTTTTGAAATTAAATATTTATGCATTTAGCATTTGAAAGTCTTTATTTTCAAGGTTTGATCTTCTTGATTGTACTAAAACCATATATGAAGGATTCGTAGTTATATAGGTTTACCTGTAGAGATTAAAAGAAAATAATAGCTCGTTTGATTTACGGTGAATCACAAAGGGATGTTTTTATAAATATTTGTTCTTTAATATTCCCCTATTAGCATATTTTAGAAGTAATTACATTGCTATGCATACATACGGTAAAACGTAACACAAATCGTAGAATAACGCAACTTAAAAACGTTTAACAGTAAGTTCTGAAGTTGCAGTACAAATTATGAACAATCTCCTTAAAGATATGAAACAACATAGACTTAATAAATAAATAAAAGAACGAGTCTCGATAAAACACGTTTTTAAAAACTCTACATTTTGCTATATGTATGAGAAATAAAAGTGAAATTTTGCAATACATTTGTATAGTCTCTTCTGATGGACCTTAACTTCAAATCATATACACTGTAATAATGTAATAGTGTATAAGAACTTGGAGTCAGACCTTCAAGTTTCAGGAAAATCTTTCACGAAAAGCGCTACAAAAATTGGTTTTAAATTTATATCTAAAAAGAATTTACGAGTGGAGGAAAGGTTGGGAAAAATTACCGAAGAAACCCCATTTTGTCCATAGAAGTTTCCTTTTCAATCAAGTTTTAAAAGTCAGTTGATAAAATATTAGTTAATGTTAAATATAGAAAGAATTGTCGATCTGGATTTGTTAAAGTGAATAACATAAAATAACAGTAAATCTATAAAACTTTCTTAAACATATTTCCTGATGGGCATTGCGTACTTTATCGCCGTATAACTTTAACAACGCCACAATCATAGTAGCTATAATAATCGTAATATTTATAAAAATTATTACTTCTAATTATTAATCAAAAGTACACTTATTTACAGTTTGACATTCAAGGTTCAAGGGTTTTCCTTAAAAACATATAAAACCTAATTGTACAAATATTTTATCTCGAATTTCTTACACAGTGTTTACAACTAGATGAACAGAAACTTAAAAGTTCAGTGTAAATATTTATGTTAAAGTTTAATCATATTTATACGTTAAAAATAATTTTTAAGGTTAATATTTAAATTTGTAATAGAAAAGAGGTATATTTTAATAATTATTATCAATACCATGGAATCTAGACGAAACAAAATGGAAATAGCTTTCCAGCTCACAAAAGACACCTATAACAAAAAATCACTCTCCTGGAATGCCAAGATAAGACATTATAATACTGTAGTCAAGCCTGAAGCCCTTTACGCTGCGGAAATGTTGTCCATAACGACTTATGGACCAATGGAAAAGTTGGAGATCAAAGAAAGAAAAATTCTACGGAAAATTCTAGGTCCCAAATTCTATAATAATAAACTTGTGCACATTAGTAATGAGACCCTGTATAGGAGGACCGAAAAGATGTCCCATACAATAAAGAAAAGGAGGATTGACTTCTGTGGTCACATCCTACGAATGGACCCGAAAAGGATAACAAAAAGGATCTTCGACTTTTTCCGCAATAAGAAAACCAAACTGAACTGGTTTAAGGAGATAGAGAGGGACCTACGAGAGTTTCAAATTACAGAAGAGATGCTTGCAGATAGATCCGCAAAGAGTATAATCGAAGGTAAAATGAAGAGGTTCCAGGACAGGGTCAAGACCAAAATACCATATAGGATTTCTGAGGCAGAGAGGACGGCAAGATCTGAAAGGATGAAGAAATACTGGGCGGACAGGAAAGCACGACACACTGAACATTGATTGATCAATCGTCCCCCAAAGTGGGTGAAACGTAGAAGAAGAAGAAAAGAGGTATATTTTAATAATTATTATCAATAACGTTTATTTAAATGGAATATTTTAAATACATTTCTAGTTCTAGTTTGGCCATCAAGCTGAACTGCTAAATAAATAAATAGATACCCACTTCTCTACTGTCTGCACAATAACAAAAAAGCAATTTTTACGACTGTAGTTTAAAAATTCCATTTTTTTTCCTCTAAAAACCATTAATTTTAGAACAATATAGGAGACATTTTTGTTCATTCATGACATTAAGTTTGTAATTTTCCAAAGTGTATGACTACTTGAGTTATTAACACTTGTATAACTTGTATAACACTTGAGTTACTGAAAATGTATAAAATCATATAAAATGTATAAAAATCAATTTCTATAAATTAATTTTTTGTTTCATAATAATTTGTTACTTTATGTTGGTAGTTTTTGGTGCTTTGTGTTCACCACGTCAGCGAAACAGATGCGTGCACTGATTATTATTAAATTACGTGACAGAATTAAATAATTCAGGAGGAAGTACGGTCTGCTGGAGCATTACATAATGTTATGTTTATGTCTTGCTTATGCGTCCTTGATCTTGCTTGTGGCCTTGCTCTAACACGAATATTTCTCTCCCCTCTTTCTCCACCTCCCTCTCCCCTCTGCTATTGCGTACTTAGGTCTTCTTTCTGCTTTACCTAATCAAGGATATCACTTAAACAATTCTTCAATAACTACTAAGCATTAGTGATGTTAAATAATTAATGGAGTACGACTTCTATTGCATCAATCATTTGTGATTGCTCTCTACGTTTCCAGTTAAATAATTATGTCTCCTATTGACACGATGTACTCAATCAAGCAACCAAATGTTTCTTATTTATTCTTAATGATTTGAAGACATATTAACTTTTATTTTTAAATCAACTTTTCAAATTTTCATGAAAAATCTTACTTAAAGTGAGGTTTCGTAAGTAAAAAATTGTGACTGTTACAAAAATAAAACAATAACAATACATTTTTAATAGTTTCATTCTATTCAACTGATGTGTTCAAAATTTACAATTTAAAGAAAGAAGTACAATTGAATCCTAATTTTTAATATTCAAAAGTTCAGTTCTGCCTTCAACAAAAAAAGATTAAAAGTATCATGTAAGCCTGACCTTTTTGCTTACTTCGTTTTACGTAAACTATACAGTATAAATCTTGTTTAAAATAATACTTCACTCATAAAAATCTACGAAATACTTCTCATCGCTTAGTACTAGATATCACAGTTAATTAATATTATGAAATGACAGAAACTTTAACTTTATATTTTTATGAACCGTTTAAAATTATTCTTTAAAAAGTATCTCTAACTTATAACAATAAAGATAATTACACAGACAAAAGGAAAATCAAAAGTACAACATATTCATACTTTTATCTAAAAAAAACAGTGAAAATTACTGAAGTTGGTTTTAATTATTTCGATGAAATTTTATACAGGTGTAATCTTTCAGTAGGCCTAATTAAGCAAAACGTATTTTCACCTTACGTGACAAACCTAATGTTTGGTAAAATTCGTTCCGGTAGTCATTACCTCCCACCTCCTAAACAAAATGGAGGACCAGCCAAGATGTATATAGCAAATTTTCCCAGTAAAATTATACAATATTTCACATGTCCAGTCTAAAATATTTGTAAAGGTTTTATTACTTTTAGGTTATTGTTAGATTTTCTAAACTTACTCACAAATTTAGAGCCTATTCTCTAGTACACTATGATTTTCCTTCACTACAGCTTCTGAAAAGGACTACAGAGCCGAGCCATTGTTTCGGTGTTTAAGGGCTACATTTTAGCTTATTTCATTATCCAAAATATTCCGCCATTTTTCTGTACAGTACGTGAGAGAAAGTAAAATGAATATATTTTCAATCAACAATATTTATCTGCTTTTACACTATAGAGACAGAGATCTGTAAATTTTCTTGTTTTCTTAAGAACTGAATTTCATCCCATTTGAATATAAAATATGAATGTATCTATGTTTTTTCTGTGTATTATGCGAGATAGAAGCAACGCAGATATGTTTATTTCACAATATCCAACTACCACAGTTAAGGCAAGTCTGGTATATACATATCAGTGTTTCCTTGACAACCGTTGTTTGCTTTGACCTTGACAGCCTTGATGGCACACCTCCACTGCACCTGCTGAGGAACACGAACAAAACAAATACTCTATGTGTATGTATGCGCCTAATTGCAGTGTATTAGTCTCACTTTAAGGTATCAACTTTGCCTAACCTTAGCACAGGCCTTCTGGGTACCAGAGAACCTGTTCCGCTTTAGTTTGGCGTTTTAACGGCGTAGGTGTTTGCAAATAAATTTTACTATGACAAGTCAATTTAAAACAGTCATAACCACGAAAAAGCATTTATTTAACGCATATTAGATAATTAGTGTAATTTATGAGTTTTTGGAATCTTAGTTCCTAATTTGTTTGTTTTTTTCCTTTTTCTTTACGATTTTACGAACTTTTATATTGTTGGTTATGTTTATAATTTTGTGAATTAGTTTATAAATTGTTTGTTATACCTTTTAACGTGTATTACATTTTCATAGACGAGTAATAAATAAATGAAAATAGTTGTGAAACGTTGACGTTATAAAAATGATTTTTTTTTAAATCAACATTGAATAAATCACAAAAATTAAACTCGGTACAAACATTTTACTGAGAGGTCAGACGTGTTCGTTACTCATGGTTCATTAAAAAAATGGCGACCATTCAATTTACTTTTAAATTCACAACTTTTCACTTTGCACTCTTACTTACGCCGATCATTGTAATCGGTGTTAAACTTTTGAACTAGAAGGCTATTAAGGTTACTTTCGTATTTCCAATTTAATTAAAGTTAAAACGCTAATTTTTGCTGATTTAAAATGGGATTGCGATGATAAAATCAGTTTTTTTAAAACATTTAACCTAAACAGAACTCTCCTTCTGTTTTGAATGCTCTGCATTTTGAAACGGATTCAAAATCTACGTTAGGTGAAGTTAGGGTTTTTTTCATAATGCCCGTACTTTATGACAGCTGAATGAATGAAGACAAGAGATCAGCATTAGTGGTGAGGGGAAAGCTTACGGCTGTAACTTCAGTGTCGAAGCTAAGTCCTTGAGGTGTGGAAATTCGTAAACGCAGCAGACTCACTTTAATCATGTCAAATACTTTGGTCCCTAGGTAAGGTTAGGTTAGGTTGGTTAGGTTTTAAGTTTGAAACAAATCGGATCACAAGTGCTACCGCTATTATAGTTTTATCAATATCTGTACATATTGACACACACACACACACACACACACACACACACACACACACACACACACACACACACACACACACACACACACACACAGAATGAAAATCCTCTTTAATTTTTTACTGTTTACCTTCTAAGACAACAATTTCTTAGATAGTATAAATGTCCTTTTTTAATTTAAAGGACACGATGAGAAGGAGGTCAGTATTTTAAAATGTAAGTTACAGGTTGAGACACATCGTTTCAAAGATTATTAATGTTACAAAAGTTAACCAAGTTATGACTTCCACTGCTTTTTACAAGTTTAAAACAAACGCACCTTAACTTGTATTTTTATCACTCTGTATAAAAAAACATTTAAACGATCTTTTAAAACGGTAAAAACAGAATCCCTGCAGGCAATGCGTCTGTGGATATGAGTCTTATTTTAACAATTTTTTTCAATGGCAATTAGCTAATAAATGTTCTACATCAATAAAACAGAAAGTAATAAAACATAACTTGTTTTTACGGTTGCAATAATAAGATACGTTTTGTTGGACGATAAATAATTTTTCGAAGGAACAGTTTGTTGTCCAGTACGTATTGCTAAATGACTCCGGCAAGCCGGGATAGCAAAGTGTGGCGTAATTTGTGATAAATTACTTTGACTCCAGCAGCAGTCGAGGCGTGACCTTGGGAAGGTGGAGGAGTCAAAACATTTGGAACAAATTATAAACGTATTAACTGGTCGTGAATGCAACGCCTGATCTCTTATTTAAAGACCATTACTGCTTACGTTTAATGGACTTTACAATGCTGCCTGTTTTTGAGAACATCGACACTGTCTCCGGCAGCTGCAGTTTAGCTAGAAGCAAATGTCCAAAGAATCTGATAACTTTGCATGGATCTTTGTTGGTTTAACACAGCGAGTGTTGAAAGTACCAGAAATATGTTATACATTTTTTAAGTGATCGATATGAAAAATCAAAATCAACGAAGACAACTAAACGAAACACTTTTAATGTGGCCTACGACATTCTAATTTAAGTAAACAGAGAAATAACTTAATTTCTTTAAAAAATAGTAAAAAATAAAAAAATATCAACTCATTATTTTTACGTAATAAAAAAAAATGCAGGTAAAAAAGTATGTTCTATAGAATACTA
This sequence comes from Callitettix versicolor, assembly GCA_022606455.1. Lineage (NCBI taxonomy): Eukaryota > Metazoa > Arthropoda > Insecta > Hemiptera > Cercopidae > Callitettix > Callitettix versicolor. The sequence goes on along the minus strand of CM040184.1, from coordinate 58,016,556 downwards.
CAAACTCTGAATTAGGGCATATAAAAGAGATTCAGGGAAATTACGCAGTTCAACAAACTAGTATTGCGTGTTCATATAAAAACTTTAACAGATAGTTTCTGGTTGCTAGGAAGTGGTCTTCATAACATTTTAACTTAACTCTACAGCGATCTGATAAGAAGATCAGGGGAAAACAACCGGTTCACAAAAATAAAAAACAACTTTTTAAAAGTTTTAGTAATTGAGACCAATGGTTGAAGTTGTTTTAAATATTCTGTATTTCTGTATCTTAAATCACTTTAAAATTATGCAATACAACCACTATATTCTTCTTATTTTTTTTTAATTATTCACTGACAGAATGAGGAGACAAGTGTCAAATTCAAGCAAAAAAAAAAAGGATTTGGTCATCCTAATATATTACATTAGTTTCTGTTTTATGTTGTACTTTTTTTAAAAAACGGTTTAGTTTTTTTAACACATCCTGTATAGCGAAATTTATAAATTTAAAATATTTTTCATAATCATGTCTGGAACGCACAAATTATACCATACTAAAAAATTATTTTAAAAAGAGCCGTAAAATGAATTGAATAAACCAAGTTTTAAAAACAAAAAACATAAAAATATAATTTCAGAACAAAGCTAACTGAAATGAGTTTCCAAAAACTAACATAAAGCAAAAATTATGATTTCACTACCCTAATCTGTGTAACAATTGGAATCATTTTATTTTTTAAATGTTTCTTTGGTGGAAATACGAAAATGAACTCTGTTCACTGCGATAAAAACTTTTTTAAAGTTTGGGGTAGTAAGTTATGTTTTTAAGTTTTTAATGGTTTTAAGTAACGAACGCGGGTCCACGTTATTACCAAAATAAAATTTCGTACCAAATTTGATCCAAATTGGAACAATTTTGCAAATAGGAAAACACGAACGAAAAAATGTATGAGCTTTGTATATTTACATCTCTTTTCTGTTCAACATTAACGCTCATTTGACACGAATTAAAAACCTACTTAATCTTGTAAATAATAAATTAAACATACTAACAGATGGATTTTTCTTATTAAATTGGAAAAAAATAATGTTTTATAAAGATTGCAATCTATAACCTCTAATCAAACGATGTAATGAGACACTATTAAAACAATAAAAAAAATATTAATATTATTTTCTTAATGATATGGAGTATTTTTATCTGCGTCTCATAATATATAAAAATGTATTAATAGCAATTTTTCAAACCTAAGAGTTATTTTATGAAACCTTGCAATATCTTGTTTAAAGTTCTCTCTTTCATGATTAACTACTCAGCATTTTTATCCAGTTCTATTTAAAGTTTGTGCGCAAAACGCATAAGCCCCTGAAATTAGTTTATTTGAGTTGAAAAATATATATAAAGGAGAAATTACTTCTTTTTTAATAATCGAATTTCATGAAACTGATTTTTTAACTTGTTTCTTAATTGTTGAAAATGAGTGCAGTGTTGAATTTGGCTTATATAATATCATACACTTCTAACGGTAACAATAAATTTTAAATGTTTTCTTTTGCAAATAGTGTAATTGAAGAAAGCTAATTCAAACAGTAAAGAACGTGATTCATTGCAAGAGAAGATAAGGATAAAACTTATTTACGAAAGCGCCTGCCGTATAGGCTACCAGCAGTACTTAGTCGAAGCTAGCCTAAAGAGACAGGCGTACAGACTTCATATTACAAATTAATTCTTTGTCAAAAAAAAATCATATTCGATATTTATTGTAAATTTTCGTTTTTTTTTTTTTTGAGTGGAAAAGTAGCAAAAACATGAATATTAAATTGTTAAATAATATTCAAAAACCAAAGAACATCGTTATTCTCGCTTAGAAAATATTCAAGGATCTACTAAGATTATTAAAATGTCTATTTCAAAACAGGGAATATAAATTCTCTTTATTTATAGAGTACTTATAGAATTTATTTACGAATAAATCCAATTTACTAAATTTTAGTGAAAAAATTCCTTCACTTTAAGCCACAAATAAAATACATTTTCCATAAAAAATACTCAAATTCAATTTAAAAAATAAAAATAAAAGATCATGTTTATTGAAACATATAAGCACTCAAACAAAACCTTATGTTTATTATTTCTCTAAAAAAAAATCTTAAACTGTAATTTTTGCAAACCTTGTATACTGCTTTAAGTTATTTTAAGTTATGAATCTACACATAATATACTCAAATTTGAGTAAAATCTAATTACAAATTTTATATATTCAGCTAATTTTCTATTATTATTTTTTTAACATGTAACATGTTTTAGGGCTGGTTGTAATGTTGGATTTTGAGCATCGCGTGGTGCGAGTACACAAATTTATATTCTTAGTTACAGTAAAAAAACAGTTTTCTTATATTAATTCGTAGCAATCAGCTGATTTCATTGAACAGCTGATACGATTTTAATTTACGGCTGTAATACGTTTTAGGTTACGTTGTTAAAAACTAGCCATGATAGCTCATCGTGTTTTCGAAGAAATTATCGTAATTAAAATAAAATGAAAGAGAAAACATGATACATGATTTTTATTTTTGGTTCAATAACTTTTTATTTCAAACGATGAATTATTAAATTAAATACGTAATATGCATGAAAAAAAAGAATTTATTTTTATTAAAACATAATTGAATAATCTTCAATTTTTTTAACTACCGAAACGAATTTTAAATAACAAAAGCTAATAACAAAAATATGTTCTGTCTAATTAGCACTACTGGATGACTAACACAAACATTTGTGTAAAATGTGATCGAAATAATTAGAACTAACTTTTGTAATTTTTAAATGTTTATTGTGACTAATGTTTTCTCTCGTTCAATCATGCAAAATCATGCAAAAGTCTTTTAATTACCACTTTATATACATACAAAATAGTAAACAAGATCAATTAGCTATTTCCGTTATTTCGTGAAATCTGTCAATATAGCCTAACCTAAGCTAACCTAACCTAGCTGACTTAAAGAAAATAATTGCACGTTGTAATGGAGTTTGAAAGACATCCTTATATTAATTACTATAATTGATTTACTGTGCAATTATTATTGTCAAAGTAAATTTACGAAGTCGTGTTCGCCACGTCTGGTCCCGATTTATAGATGGGACTCCCGCTAGAGCCAGTGGGCGTTGTACATAGCCTCTTCTATGTGCTTTGGCGCCTCTTTAGTCTTATACGTATAGCAATATATTTAAACATGTTTCAACGCGTGTGGTCTTGTGTAATATATATTGATCTAGTTTTTGTTGATCTATTAATTAGCCTATGTAGTACTCCACGCACTGAAGTAAAATTACTTCGATGATAACTTAGTTTTTGTTGATCTATTAATTAGCCTATTTAGTATTCCACGCACTGAAGTAAAATTACTTCGATGATAACTTAGTTTTTGTTGATCTATTAATTAGCCTATGTAGTACTCCACGCAATGAAGTAAAATTACTTCGATGATAACTTAGTTTTTGTTGATCTATTAATTAGCCTATTTAGTACTCCACGCACTGAAGTAAAATTACTTCGATGATAACTTAGTTTTTGTTGATCTATTAATTAGCCTATGTAGTACTCCACGCAATGAAGTAAAATTACTTCGATGATAACTTAGTTTTTGTTGATCTATTAATTAGCCTATGTAGTACTCCACGCAATGAAGTAAAATTACTTCGATGATAACTTAGTTGGTTTTCCGCTTGAAAATAAGTGAAGTAACATTGACTTTTCCTTGAGCTTTGATCTCAGAAATTCCTTATTTCGTGGCAGTTAGAATAACGACGTAACAAAAATTTACTCTAGTAATACCAGTATCGAACCTGAAACAATGATGTGCATAAGTTCGGAGACGCAGGTGTTATTAACATCTAGGAGTTGCCGCCACTTTACCATGAGTGCTGCCTCGCACGCAGAGTGGTATATTTGTTAACAATACATCATCGTTTAATAAAACTCAGCCCATTTTCTCACTTGAGTACAGGATCTAAGTGGTACCGTAGCTACTGTCTGTTGAAATGTATTGTAATAACGTAAAGGAAATCTACTGAAAACTGTATATTATTTTTTTAAATATAAAAGTGGTTTGTCTATTTGTTGTGTGAGTATGTGTGTGCATGCGCTTGCGTAAAAAACTGCATAATGGCAGATTTCAATTAACATTATAAAAATATAATGTTAATATATAACATTACGTTTTGATTGTAACTTTACAAAATATCTGTAAAAGTTTCTACGACAGTTCTAAACCGCAATACATAATCCTGAAGTTAAATTACAAAGACGGGCTAGTTGTGTGCAAACAGGCTGACCGGAGATAAAACATTTAACGGATGTTAAATTAATTAAAACAGTTTACCGCGATGTTTAAATGGATGCTTTTGATATATGAAGTGAACAATTATTATTTTAGTATTGGAAACTGAACTTTTTTTGCTTAAGTTAGAACACAAATTTCAAACTGACATTTTTACTTTTTTTGCGTTTTTTGTGCGTATTTTTAAGCAAAGTTTACGTTAAAAATTTCTAGAAAACTTTAAAGATAACAAACTGAAACTTCATTTCAAAAATCTAAATGTGTTTAATCTTAAATATAATTAAAGTAGCCTAAAGTAGAAGTTTGTATGTTACGTATAATTTTTCTAAATTTTGTACTTTAATTTTGGATAAAAATTGTAATTTGTAAGTTGTTAAATTTATATTTAAAAATGTATTTAGAGTGTTTCTTTTTCGTTTCAAATAAGTCGAAATTTATATTTCAATTCTAATGCAGAATAAGAAATAATAAAGAGTTAGTTTTAATAAGCAACTCAGTGTGAACTGGACTTAAAAATCGAATTCGACAGTTCAGCTTAGGATTCAGTTTCTGCAAGTTTTTACTTCAATTCCTATATTTGGAAGCCGCGAGGTCACTCGCCATATGTGCTGCGTTGAATCCTTATGTTTTTTACCACGAGAAATCCCAACACGACACCATAAATAAAAGTAGACCACCTAAAAGTGAAATAGAGTGAGTGTCATTAATTATTACCTCGACAGATGGCGTTGGTGAGCTATCTGTGAGAGGGTGTAGGCCAGCAGTAAATGAAACGCTTTCTATTGGCGTTTATTTGTCACATAAATGTTCGCGCAAAGAACTGATAACTGCAGAATAATTTATGATTACAGTCAGCCTATGTTCTTGAATGTGACACAATGCCACATTATTCTACTATAACGTACTGTTTCGTTTTTTATTAACAATAATTTATGTCGCAAACAATAAAAAGATGGCAGTAATTTATCTTTCTGCAAAAATGTACATTATTAGAGCAATGTTAATAGTGCAGAAAAAGAAAGATATTTTGCAAGAATAACACAACAATCATTTATCAATTCAAAACATATCATTGATTGTAATTTAAATATCAGTATACATTTTATGTGATCTTAAACCAAAGACACCTGAGTAAATTACGATGTTTTAAGTGTCATTAAAATAAGCTTTAGTTAAACATGTACCAACAATATCAAAATTTATGTTGTGTGACTAAGACGTCCCTCACTTCATATTTAGGTGTTGGCATGTTTTGCTATATGATATGATGTGATTCCAATTTGTTTAAAAAAATATAAGATGTGTTATATGGGTTGTTATGGTAACTACTTAAATAATTTAAATAAGATCATGTAGGGTTCGTATGTAATATAACCTACATAATATCCTGGTATAAAGGAAACTGTTACCAGGCTCCGCGTGGTATTTAGATTAAACCGCATTTTTTCAAGGTAAAATCATCTGTGGTCCAATGAGGTCACTCGCAGAAACAGGACGCACTATTCTACGTCACTGTTTTCCCTACGGTTGCTGAAGGCCCTGAACCCACTGTGTGAGTGTTGTGGTGAATCACAATTACAGGGTGTGCCTGATTGCATGAGGTGGTCTGTAGGTAATAGCACTTCCGACAATTTTATATGAATATATTTAAATAATTATAGAAAAGGTAGTTGACTTGTATTTCTAAGAAGCCATAAAAACTGATTAAGTCGATCAAGGTGGCACTTTATCCACGTATAGAGATCAGTCGATTAAGGTATCACTTTATGAAAAGTATAAGTTACTTATTTTCAATAATCTTTAAAAAAAATGTTAATCTCTAAAACCAAGAATGTACACATACTATATCTTATTTTACACTAAATTGTTTCACAAGATAAAATACTTGAGATTTGTACTGTAATTTTAAATTGTATCAGTCTTAAACAAATACAATACACAATAAAAGAATTTGATTTTCAAATGAAAAGTCAGCTGATTTTTTTTAGTCAGCTGTTCTCTTTCCTATTATTTTAAGGTTAGTTAACGTGATAATATTATTGTATACTGATGTCTTTTTTCACAAACTAAACAAAGATTAAACTCCAAATAATGAAATCCATAATAATAATAATTGTTCTACCATAATAATTTCGGTAGTTTACCAAGTTATTTATTATTTGTAATATTGTTGGCCTTGGCTGCACGCTTGTCTGAGAATTCAATGGAAAAATAACAAGAACTGAAAACCAACAAATTAATTTGTTTGACAGGTCTAGTTGTTAATCAGTCCTGATCATTCTCAGCTGCAACTTCTGCCCCCTACATTCGTAACTGCAAATTTGCTTTGTTGTGGGACTTTCTGTTACTTCGTATAAATAACATCATCGAAAGTTGTTTAATGTGTTCGTATATTCTGTTACTTTTAATCAAGTCATTATGACTCCAAAAAAAGGTAAAATACTGGAAACTATAAAACATTGAATTAGACTTCGTGAGATAACATTTGATTGCTCAATCGTATTTATAGATTTATGTACTTTAGGCCCTTTTACACGACGACCTTGAAACGACCATCTGATGAACATGTTCTGATCTGCAACGTCTCATTACGCTTCGACTACTTACTTGGCAACAAGAAGCAATAAATCATTACAACCCACCCCACCACAACGTTTCCATTTTGCTTTAAATGCACGCACTTATTGCTTGTCAAGATAAAGATCAGATAATCAATATACATTAATAACAGAAGCCAGTTTCTCGATTTGGTCATTGTTTTTTTGCTCGCCACCCCCAACTCGTACGTTTTGACTGAAATTGCTGAAAAGTTTCCAATGTTCAGCTGTAACAGACAGTGCAAAGAATGCAACGTAGTTTACCTTTACAGCTGTTATTAGATAATATAATAATTATGTTAAAGTTGTGTTGTCAAGGTTTGTTATATTCTGACATCATGGAATCATGGTAACGGTTTAATTCATCTATGTTCGATTCTAATTTGTATGGAATTGTAAAGTGATTTATTTGCACTCACTCCCAATCTTCAGTGTTTCAAATTTAAATTTAATAAATTGTAGAAAAACCGTTACATGAACTCTCTCACATTCAATAATGTCCACACAAAAATCTAGTTCGGAATCTATTGACGAAAAAAGCGTAAACGCCATCTAGTTTCTCGTTTTCAAGCGACAACAAATTTCAAATAAACGAAATTTACGACCAGAAGGAAATCAGAGTTTATGTTTAGTTTTCTTAAGTTACTTCCTTACCGCAAACATCGTTAATATTAAATTTTCAACATTGACTGAAAATAAAATTCATCATATATGACTAAATTTTAAGCAATAAGTTACTACGCGATTTAAAAAAAAATAGGCCGATTTCTTACTTTTTTCGATACTGTCGATTTGTATCGAACTCGATTTGTTGGGGGATGCAGGAACCCTTTATTTTGTTTGTGTACTTATGGACTACAATTGAGAAAAATTTAGTAAAAGAGGTTTCGAACTAATTCTGTGAACTTTTGACGATATGTTTACCAAAAAAAGTACTTTAAAAATGTTTTTTTGAATAAAACAATCGCCTTGAGAAATAAACAAACCAGACGTGATAAAAACTGGTTGATTAGTGTAGTTGCACGCATGCGCGCGGACAGAGAGACTTCATGCAAAACCCTTTTTTTTGTACCTTAACAAGTAAAGATCTATCAGAATGTCCAAATCGATTTTTCTACGATCACTATAATTTCATGAGATCTACATTTCGTCTCAGACATGTTGGCGATGGTTGAATTTGACCGTCCCTTTAGTTTCATATTTCGTATAAGCTTTTTTAAATTTATTAAATAAATAATTAATAGAAATAAGAGTTTAAAATAATATTTGTTTAAATTTTAGGAGCTATTTCAAAATTCAAACACAGTTCAAACTTGATTGTAACTATGAGAATTATCTTGTATATCTAAAGTGATACGTGATAATCGATATGACGTAATGAACTTCTCTAATGGTTGATCAGAATGGTAGAGGCCATCCAATTGTATCTAATGGTGAAGTAATCTAATGATTGATCTGATTGTTTTTAATCGCAAACTAGAAATACCAATTTTATCTTAAGTCTATATTGATACGTAGGCCACTATTGGTAGTTTCCATTTGTCTTTCTTTGGAGGATGTAGTTGAAATTATTTGAATATTTTTATCACAAATACAACTACAACATAAATTCCAGGACATCGTAACACTAAAATAACTTATACGCGTGTTTGTTAGAATGTAATTTACCAAATATTTCCCCTATCAACTGACACATATTTTAGTGTGAGCAATTATGATTTTTGATATGAATGGTTATAAATTTTTTGAATGTTTATATTTAGTTGCGTGGATACCAAACAAACAAAAAATTCAAAGTTTTATTTGCCGCGTTAGCAACACCATTCGGAATGCGCCGGAAGTTCCTTCTATGCAAACATTGCCACGTCCAAAGTCAGTGTCTTGCGAATACTTTACCGAAGTAAACAAACCCATAAACCGCGAATACCTTCTGGTTATGTATGCGTATGACGGGCGGAGTTCACAGGGAACACGTAAAACGGTGCGGCAGGAATTGCTGCAATGCGAAGGATTCAGACTGGAGGAGCCAACGTCCCTGAGTCGACCTTGGGAGACTACCCTAATCTACGAGTCAACGGCCTAAACCAGTCTTCGTGCTGGCGTCGCTGTAACTGGTTCTGACCTGATGTGACGGCACTTGCTTTCAAATATACGGTTTTGCAATAATAACAAAACTTGATTGGTGAACTTGCTTCATATCACTGTGTCTGCAATACATTGTACAGTGTTATTCTTTATGTTACTTTCTGTTGGAAGATTAGCTACTGGAGATCCGGGACCGTGAAATATACACCTTTAGAACAAGTTCTGAAGCGTCGTTAATGCGACGGCGGCAGGATTCCTCTTCGAATTTTTAAAACAAATCTGAAAGTTAAAAAAGCTTTAACACTGATTACGGTTTGAAATTAGATTTTTAAAGGAAAGTTGATTGTTAAATGTTGAATGTTGTATAGAAAGTAAAAACTATTATTTTAGGATTATAAGCGACCGTCATTTTGAAACTTATAAACGGCTTTTTTCTAACAACAAACATGCGTAAGCAGTTACCAAAATAAAATTTTATACAAAGTTCAATTTCGCTTATGAAAGTATTCTTATACGTGATGTGTTACAATACCGTTATTCTTCATAAATTTTCCACAGCTATGTTTAGCTATTACTTTATTGTCTCAGTATACGAAGTATAGGCCTATATAATTTTTTTTCATCAAGCAAATATTCTATTTTAACAGATAAACTCGTTTTCACGTACTCCGAAACAAAAAAGTAATTTGACCAGTGTAAATGTTAGCGCAAACTAAACACTGACCGAATTCAATGAACATTTGATTGTAAGACTAGTTTTCTTATATCTAGTAATAACTTTAAATAATTTACATTGCAAATCTTTGTTGTCTATGAAAAATCTTTAAAATTACCATAGTCTGATTTTCTACAAAACAGCTCTGTTTTAATTAAATTTTTGTCAGGTTTTGTTTTGTTTTTCAGTTTAGTTTAAAATTGTAAATCTCTTTATTTTCAAATTTGTTACAAAAACGTCTAAAATTTATGTAATTTTATACAACCACGATATGATAAACCAATTTTATAAAATTGGTCTTTATATAATTTGCAGATTTTACTTTTGTAAGGTTTTATATATTCGTTTTTAGCTTGTACGATTGTATTAAATCTCATACATAGAATAAAAAAAATAATAATAAATTTCGTGTAATGTTCTTGAACTTTTAATTTAATTTCAAAAACTTTTAAGCACTTCAGGGACTCACGCTTACCGTTCTTTACGTCCAAGTGAATCTTCAACACCAATTTTGATACGTGATGATTTTTGAGTAATGTTTTTTTTCCTATGACGAGACATTCATTCATTACTACGAACAAAAAAAAAGACGTTATAGAACGGAAGAACAAAGGTTTTATTTGCCAAAATTATCTTTCTAACCAAATCAACAAGAGAAGAAGTCATGATTACAATCTTCTGGGTTGTGAAATACCTGTTTTTTTCAATGTTCTAAAAGAACAGAACCTACTACTGGGATATGTTTAACGTCAAAGTGAATCCAGAATTTCTGAAAAAAAAATTCTGCCACAAACACATCATTCTGTTTTTGATAACTCACGAAATTGATAGTATTTTAACATTAAAGTTTTGTAAATATAATTTTATAATCATGATAACGTTTTAATCCCCGATTGCTGTCGAAGTTTAATTTTAATTTAAATATCTGATGACGATTTCACTTTTAGAAAATAATTAGAACCTATACTTTTACTTTAAAATACTTATCATTTTATTTAATTTTCTTGGATAATTAAATATATATATATATATATATATATATATATATATATATATATTGGCGTTTAACGTTTGACTATTGTGCACACTTGGGCTAATGCAGACGATGGGATGATTTATAGCGTATGAAAATGCCAAGCCCTGGCCGGGAATCGAACCCGGGTCCTCGGAGTGAAAGCCCAGTGGGCTATCAACTAGGCCACCGAGGCGGCATATATATATATATATATATATATATATATATATATATATATATATATATATATGCCAACCCTTTTAAAACATGTTCATGAAATCATATGTAGTGTTATTAGTTCTTGATTAGGTTTCCATGCGTAGGCTGCTCCAATAACTTATTTTTAAGTTATGGAACATTTTCTTATTAAGTTAAAAATGGAACTTATTTTTAAGTTAAAAATGGAACATTACTACGTCCTATCTTATTGTTGTACATAGATTTTAAAATAAAAATATTATTACTTTATATTTTAAAAATGTAATTATGACACAAAATTTTGGAAAATTTTCAATCTTAAAAATGTAGTCATAATGTTCAGTATAATAATCTGCCTTCCTTAGCTTCGTCAATTCTACTTTCGTTAACGCGTTTCGGAGAACCTCCATCTTCAAAAACTATATCTCTACTCAATAGAAGTATAGATATACTATAGGATTATATCTATACTCCTATACTATAGGAGTATAGACATAGCTTTTGAAGATGGAGGTTCTCCGAAACGCGTCAACGAGAGTAGAATTGACGAAGCTAAGGAAGGCAGATTATTATACTGAACATAGTGACAATAATCCTAGCAGGAAAGAAGAAGAATATAAAAAGAATTTCAATGTAGTCATACTAAAAACTATTGTTATCCAAACCATTCACTAATAACGCAAAAATCAAGAATTCACTTTAGACGTTTTTTAAAACATCAGCCTCACAAATTCTATTTATCTATCAACAAATTTAATTTGTCCATATTTAATATCTTGCTGTTCAATGCTGATGATTACGAAAATTTCTTAATAATGTAATAAATGATTTTGTCAGCACACAAATAATTCATAAATCGAACAACAGGACGGCAGATGCCTTTGAATACAATTATTTTCAACTGTTCTGCAAGCATTCGAATTATACTAATAATTTACGAACAAGTTATATTTAAACAAAAATAAAAATGCTCGACGGTCTGATAAAAAAAAATAATTCATTTTAAAATTTCAACACGAAAAATCGTTATATACGAACAAGTCCATATTTATTTTTTGGCAACGTTTACATTATCTCGAACCCCAAAACAAAAGAAAAAACAAAGCAGTTAGAAAGCCTAAAATAAAAATACCAATACAGTAAGGCACTGCATGAGTGAGCGCCGTGCCCGCCATGTTCGAATTTTAGAGATAATAATAAATTCCGAGTGAAAAGAATAAAATGTAAAAAAAGTCGACACTAAATCCGCTGGTTGTAATTTGTGAGCTCGAGTTGGTGGCCTTTGAAGGCCGCTTGACCACGCCCTGTACTGCGGGCGGCTAACCCGGCCAAACGAAACGGCTCTACCGAGTTTCGATTCTATTTCACGCATAGAGGCTGAAACAACGCTCTGTGAGTAACAATAATGAAAGACCTACAAAATAAACTCGATTTGTCAAATTTTAATTGTTCACATTTCAATTTAGTTCACATTTCACATTCAAATTAGTTCAAAAACAGATGTTCACATTTTGAACATTTTTGCGAATGCTTATTAGTGAATATCAATTGAAATATGAGCCTATTGGAGCTGGTATCACTTTTTAGATCACTTTTTGAAAGGATATATATATATATATATATATATATATATATATATATTTGTTCAAATTTGATCATATGTTAATTTAAAATTCAAGACAAAAACCAAAATTAATCACCGATGTTTTTTTTTTTGACGTTGTACAGTAAATTTCTTTTACTTCAGATTTGATACATTGGCTTAAATTATTTATTGTAAGTGAAATATGTGGCTAAAAACGAAAAAAGTAATGATTGGGGGAGAGTTACCTAATTCAGATTTTTTTTAGGAATTACCAATAAATACATGTTTTTGTTTATTTGAATATCCGTTTAAATAACGACACTGAATGTGGGAGAGTTGTTTATTGCGTTTGCACCATTTACTTTAAACTGTACGTCTGTTGTTATCTGTTATTTGATAAGATGCATCTAACGCTAGGAAAGTTATCTCTATGGTAATTCTCGCCAATATATTCTCTGTGTTGTTTGCTTAGTGCATTTGATGAATGTTTGCATTGATAATCAGATAATCCTTGCACAAGAATGCATGCAATGCAAAGACTTTACATAAATTGTGTGACGTCACTACGGGTCAAGTAACAGAACAAAGAATCGCATATACAAGCTGAAGTATTTATAAACATTTTTTCCGAACCTAAACCAGAAAACATACGTAATCGAAAATTTTTTATAAATCAACAATATCAAAAGATAATATTAAGTGAACAGAAATTTAAGAAAACTATGTTGGGTTGGTATGCATTTACTTGTTACTTTGGGATACTTATGTAAAAAAAATAATAAAAATCACTTCACTTACTTTTTGGCCTCTGGCGATTGGCACAGCGATTTTGGTGATCGAATAGGATCAACTGGCAGACTGAATCAAGCGTTATTACCACTACAGCGAACACTATATTCACAGCTGACATAAAAAGTACATGCTAACGTAAGGTATCTTCTCCGTTAGACAAACGTGACAACACTAGTTTTGTCTAAATAAATGCAGAATTACTAATGTTCTTTGCTAGCTTAATAGTTTATTCTGTTAACAGTATAAGGAAGTTTAGCAACATTAAATCAAACGTTTATTAGGCTATATTAATAAATAATATTTAAATTAAAATTTTAAAAAATCTTACAAAAAAAAATGCATTAAAAATAAAGGTTGCAACATAATAAATCTCAAATAAAGTTTACAAAAACAAAACACAAAATTAGTAGAATGAATATAATCTTAAATGAAAATAAATTGCACAACAATACTACACAAGTATTCAATTGCTTTCTAAACAAAACCATTTTCGAAGGAATAAATAAAAAAAATGGGAAAATTGGTTTATTTGTCATATCAGTTCAGTAAGGTTTTCTGAAGTTTTTATTGCATAAGAATCATACAAAGACACTGTACTAAGCTTCAAATATTACGTATCTTATACAAACTGAAACTTAACAAAGCCGATAAGTGCTAGGGTTTATTTTTTGATCTTTCAATTTACTCAAAAATTGCATTTGCATTTTATTTTATTATTTATTTACTAGTATTACCTGTCGTGGCTTCGCCCATGAAACTTACATTGTTTCAGTAATGTAATAATTTAGAAACATAAAACATATGTTAATTAAAGCATGATCATCTAAACTCGTGATTATTTTATAGTGAATATAAAAAATATTATAATGTGAATATGCTGTTTTATTGTCTTCGAACGTGTTCCGTTCGAATTTAAGAAAATCTGATCAAGAATATTTTTGTCCGATACAAACATTTGTACTTATTCTATATTTTTGTCCTTTTAGGGGATGAATTCGGGGGGGATGCTGAATTACGTGTAATATAATTTGTGTTTTAGAATATTTTGTTTACTTTTAAGAAAATCCTACACAAAATATTTTTCTGCAATGAAAACACTCTTTTTCCCCAACTATACCTCTTTTTTACATTTTTAATCTTTTAGGGAATGAATTCGGCAAAATGTGAAATATGTGTTTCATAACATATTTCTAGAATATTCGATCCAAAACAAATATTTTTCAATTCGAAATTGTATACCCCTTTTTACATTGTCTACCCCCCTTTCAGTCTCTTTAGGGGATGAATTTAAGGAAATGGTGAAAAATATATTTCATTACTTATATTTAAAAGTGACTATGTTACGTTTTAAGAAGATCAGACGAAAAACATATTTTTCCAATAAAATAATAATCAAATTTTTGCAAAATCCTTTCTTAGTGCACCTTGACATTGTTGTAAGAAGATACCCTGAAAAATTCAAGTCTCTAGCTATAATAGTATTGGCTGTACGTTGTTTATTAAATTTGGACTGGGTAAGTAGTTTAATGGCGTTAAAATCAAATTATGCAAAATTCTTTCTTAGCACATATTGACATTGTTGTAAGAAGGTACCCTGAAAATTTCAAGTCTCTAGTTACAATAGTCTCGGCTCTACATTGATAAATAAAATTGGACTGGGTAAGTAGTTTAATGGCGTAAAATCAAATGTATGCAACATCCTTTCTTAGTGTACCTTGACATTGGTATAAGAATGTACCTTGAAAATTTCAAGTCTCTAGCTATAATAGCTATTGGCTGTATGTTGTTCATTAAATTTGGACTAGGTAAGTAGTTTAATGGCGTCGAAATCAAATTTGTAAAAATCCTTTCTTAGTGTACATTGACATTGTTGTAAGAAGGTACCCTGAAAATTTCAAGTCTCAAGCTATAATAGTATTAGCTGTACGTTGTTTATTAAATTTGGATTGGGTAAGTAGTTTAATGGCGTTAAAATTAAATTTTTGCAAAATCCTTTCTTATTGCACGCCTATATGGTAATATAAATGTACTCTGAAAATTTAAAGTAGGTAGCTAAAATAGTTTTGGCTCTGCGTTGATTATGAATCAGTCAGTCAGTCAGTCAGTCAGGACTTCTTATTTTATATATTAAGATTTATTTTATTTTATTTGCATTTTATGAAAAATTACTTGTTATACATTTACGTGAGTTACTTATCTTTTTATACAGTACAATCAGAATTTGAGCACATTTTGATGAATCAATTTTGAGTACTTTTGTCAACTTTACGAAAAAACAAATCTGTGGCTCCCGAACCATATGTCGGTTTAGAAAACATTTTTTTTTTTGTATAGACTTGAATGATTCATTAGATCTGAGTTTGATAAAAACTAATTTTAACTGTTTTTACCAATACATGTTTCAAACGACTTTTTTAATTAAAATTCCGTTATTGAATTCAGACCGCATCAATATGCACAACCATATACATGCAGAGTGACATACGAGTCCTTTACCACATACACGCAGTCCTTCACTAGTACATCCATTTCGTACACAAGAGACCTGAAAATGGACAAGTCCTCAACACTTAAGGACCGTTTTAGTTTCTCGCTTACCAGACGTACTTTGTAGAGCGATCAAGTATAATAAATATTGTAGTCACACTATTTGTAGCTAAATGTGGCGTCCTTAGTTAAAAAATATTATTAGGTACCAGAAATAGTATTATTTATTTTATCTCGTTTTAGGTAAAGTCCATCATTTTTTTCTAGCTCAAAACCTGCAAAATGAGTTTTTCATTTTTAAAAAGTTAACGCCTTTACTCTTTTAGAGTAAAAAAAGAATCATACAGCCTTTTATATTTAAAAATGCATTCTTATCCAAAATGGTTACCAAAAGTTATGCCTAATAAAAACCAAAAAGCGCTATTAATAACACATAAAGTAACAATTGTTATAATGAGCCATTTTCAATTTTTCAATGTTTGAAACTTTAACAACACGCTAAATAAATATCGCTTCTTCGAGCCCCGAACAAATAATTACATTATTAACAAACTGTCGCCTAATCTGTAACAATAAACAATGGTATGTTACGTGAGAACAAACAGGCAAACACGACAGAAGACACGGTCCATATGGCGAACAGACAGACAGACAGTGAGGGTGGACAATAAATGCTCTGACGCAGATGACGGCCCCGATACAAATAATCCTGTTAGTCGTGGGAACACAACGCATGCGCAGTCCTTTGTTTGTAGTTTAAATTAATAACGACACAATTAATCAAAGTTATTGAAAGTTTATTCTGCATCCTTAGCAGCATGACCATGCTTGCCAAAGTTAACTTTAGAGCTTGTATGTCCGTCTGTCTGTTATATTTCTAGAACACTCTATGCTTACCAGTCAGACATATTGTATATTGTTTCTTATTTGTTCAATTATCAAAACAGAAAATAATTTGTGGCTCACAGTAAGTGATACTAGCTACTCTCGTTTGATAATCTCGTGAACAACGGAACTCGTTTCATTAACTTACTTAAACCTTTAATTTGCCTTCTCTATTTTAATTTTAGTTTGATGATCCAATTTCTGGACCAGTCAAGAAGATTCAATTTCTGAAGAAATAAATATATATATTCAATTTTTAAAATAAAACCTATTCGAAACCTTTTCATATTTCCTAGTTGTGATCTGACTAGTTGGACTGAAAACTGAAAATATGTCTTCATATTTTTATGATTTACTCTTTATGCGTTCTAGGTTAGGGCATTTAGGGTAGGCTATACCAACAAACCCTTAAAAAATTGTTTTTTATCAAAATTCTTTTTTTCTCTGAATATGAAACAGTTACAGCAAACTTTACGTAACTCAGTACAATAAAATATTGTACACCACCATCGCACATTTGTTATGCCGAGAATAACAAAGCCCTCGAACGCATTAATGGAGCTACTGACCTTCTGCCTTGCACTAGCACGGTGGCCAAACGGAAATCTTCGCCGCTACAGATTATACTTGCTGATGCTGTATCTAAGAGGCAGAGACCGAAGTGAAATTGGAATCTTTCCCAGACCAAGTCAGAATCCAACCTTCCGCAAAAACACCGCTTAACCTTCCTCCACAGAAGTGGTATCAGTATCAATTGTTACCTCACTTTATACCTCCACTTCGTGGATTGTTATAAATCTCATGTCTGCACGTAAACACTTCAAGTTATCTAGAGTTATTATTTAAAACAAAACATAGGCTTAAATATCATTTTGTTTTTGAAAAGTGAAAAAATGAACTTGAGAAATAGACTAACGAAACTTGCATATTAAATTGTATAAAATTAATAGTATTCAACGAAAAGCGCACTCACGCGCATGCAAACGTACAGACGTGAAATTAAAATTCATTTTTTTGGATTCAAGAATGACTTGAAAACTTAGATACACCATAATCTTAAAATATATTTTATAACAACTACAATTATCTCTTTATATATGAGAAACAACAAATTATTTAACAGAGATAAAGCAGTTACAAGATTAATAGTCTACAAGACATAAAGTAAATGCCATCATTAAATACTTTACAGCCTCTGACAAGTAATTAACTACATATGTAAGTTGTCAGAATAAAACGACTACAATAAAAGCCGATTCGTTTAAAGTTAAAACTAAAAATTTTGCTAGTTCAATCATTAAACAATGCCTCATTGATGCCAATCCTTTCTTCTGATTATTTCCGAAACGTTACTTGCAAGTATTATATGAAATATTTCCACCATAAACCTGCAACAGTTGAAGCATTTCATGACCAAACAACTTGATCTGGAATAACCCAACACCTGCCCAGCATCGGAATCAACTGATGTGCCCCGCCCTTCTTGTCATTTCTTGTGTGCTTTTTATTTTTTGTAAATTACTGTATGGAGAAACGCAATCTATGTACATTGTACCAATGACACCGATTGATCGTGTAATTTTCAGATCCTTAGGCCAAATTAGTTAGACTACCAGTATATTGTTCCTTTTATACACTATATGTGCTCATTGTTAAAAAAATAAACCAAAAGTTGGTACTGTAGAAGTATTGGTAGAATTTAAGCTTAAATATTAAACAAATATAATAATAAATACATTTTCAAAAATGATCGATATTTTTGGAAATGTATTTTTTTCAATTTACTTAAAATCGTTAATGTATATTATTATTATTATTATTATTATTATTATTATTATTATTATTATTATTATTATTATTATTATTATTATTATTATTATTATTATTATTATTATTATTATTATTATTATTATTATTATTATTATTATTATTATATTATTATTATTATTATTATTATTATTATTATTATTATTATTATTATTATTATTATTATTATTATTATTATTATTATTATTATTATTATTATTATTATTATTATTATTATTATTATTATTATTATTATTATTATTATTATTATTATTATTATTATTATTATTATTATTATTATTATTATTATTATTATTATTATTTGTGAATATCATTCTATATATAAAAATGTTCAACATAAAAATAAAATTCAACATAGAATGGTAATAATAACTAGTGAGCCCGTTCGACTTTTGCAGTTAACGGAAAGGAGAAACGAATGATGTAAAACACCGTAGATTATAGTACATCTTTTTTAAACAATGTAAGAAATGTCCTATGAAATATGTGGCAAACACAACTACGTAAAAGCGGTTAGGACGTTTTTTTATGAAATCGCTATCGATTTTTTAAGTCCAGAAGCAGTACAAAATTTCCCCTTGAGAGTGCAGCACAATGTAGAAAATTGTGTGTGTATACCAAAACAGCTGATTGTTAAACAAACATTGCTGAAAGTAATATTGAACTTATCACTGTACCCAAGACTTAAGTAATTATTGACCGAATCAGTTTTGAAAATAGAATCGGCCAGACAAACTAGGCCTGTTTTAATATATAAATATTATTATATAAATGACTCTGCTTTTAGTAAACAGTAAATATTGTAGTCTAATTTATATATGTAATGTAAAATCCGGTTATAAATTACAATTTATTTGTAAATATTTAAATAACGTACAATTTTAGAATTCAGTCATTATTTTATAGGTTATAGTTTTAAATACGAATGTAGAACAAAGTAAGTCCTATTATATTAAAAAACCGAAACATAAGTAATGGCATTGCTTTATTAACAGGTCATACAAGTATTAAATATAACAGTAATGTCTATTTCAACAGATGTTCATATTGACAACAAATAATAAATTTACATGGTTTTGCAACGATTTTACTTAGAAAGATATCTACAGTAATCTTAAAATACAAGCACTGAATTAAAGAGTAGTGTATTATAGAAATTAAAGTCAATGGTATTGTTTCAATTATTTCATTTACAGAATACATAATTTTTTACATTAAATTATTTATGAGCTTTTATAGGTTTTTAGTCGGTTTTACTTTATTGTAAAAGCATTAAAATGGAATAGTATGAAGCGTGAAAATTCCCTTATGTTCTGACAAATCAGTAAGTACTCCATATAGTTTCAATGGAGAAAGTCTTTTTTTATACAAAAGCATTCGGAATGTTTAACGTAATAATATTTGAAAGATGGTGAATTAATGTCCGCCAATTTACAATAGCCGATTTGAGTAACAAATTGTTCTGTCTGGAAAACAGTAAATGTTCTATTAGGAAGCTTAAATTAAAAGCACCTTAGTTCTATTGAGAAACGTAGCATTCCAGATTTATTAATAAAAGTGAAAAATACATCAGTTCTATCGGGCAATGTAACATAAAACCGTCATAGTTTTATTAGAAAAATTACGTAGAATTGTATTACCCCATTTAAAACATGCAAATAAGAAATATTCCAGCATCTCAGGACCTATATTGGAAAAAATAAAAAAGTAACAATTTAGTTTTATTGAAAAACATGATTTCAACATTTCTGAACATGGACACGTGTCAGTAGGGGGTATTGCAAAATTTGTTGTACTGAGATGCAAGAATCGTAATAATGGAAATATGTAGGAAATCTATTTATAACCTGAAAATAGGTCTTTAAATAATCTAAAATTTTAAAACATAGACATTACGAAATAAGTCAATTTATTGTTAAATATATTTTAAAATTGATCATAAATTCTCATTTTATAAACAAAAACCAGTTATTAGGTATTCATTTAAATAAGTAAACAGAAAATCTTTAATAAAAAAACGTGAAATAAATCAATATTCATCAACACTGTCTTATCAAACACAAGCTATTAACTTTAATAAGATTAATAACTATAAAAACAAAACGATTAAACCAAAAATTTAAACATAAAAAAACTCAGAAGTTAGAATTTACTGTAGTAATAAGTTAATGACTATAATATAGCTTCAAATTATATAGCACAGACCAGCGGGAGAGCGGGTCTTATCCGACCTTCAAGTGACCTTGAGTTTTATCTGATGCCGAGTGTATTGTACTGTATCTGGACCAGAAGTTAGTCTGGTAAGGTACGAGATTACCATTAGACAACACGCCACAAAGCGCAGACAAGGCCTTGAGGATCTCCAGGTGAACGTAGGTGGCGGGTGGCAGAACGGCCGCGTAAGTGTCGCACTTTGTGGGGAACGTATTACAGCTGGGAAACCTTTATCTACGTTATAAACTGGAAATGATAAATGTGTTTTTATTGTCATGTTGGTAATTTACTGCTACACCGTACACTTATTAACTCGCTCAGTTACTTCGGGCGTGCATCACAAGATGGTTATTATTATAATTTTTGAAACTATAAACACGGGAAAATGAATACATTGTATGTATTTATGTATTTGTTCTGTAAAAAATACAATACGTTTTATTTGGAAAACTTTTCCTAATTTTTCATGATTATTTATTGAACGAATAGCCGGTGTTTGGTTAAACTCGATGATAACAAGGAAAATTAGGATATTTACATAGTTTCGAAAAAAATAATTTTTTTAAAAATTTTTACGGATCATTTATTCAAATTTTAGCGAATCATTTTATTTGAATTATAAGTCATTCCTTTAATTTGAGTAATATCACTATAAACCATAAAAAAACCAGAAAGGTATAAAACTAAATAATTTAGGAATTATGGATATATATATATATATATATATATATATATATATATATATATATTTAAAAATCATAATTTTAATGATAGAATAAAGTAATTAACAATAAAATGAACAAACTAACTTCAACCCGTCTTCATTACTTAAGCCTACTATTTAGCGAGTTTTCCCAACCACCTGTTCACTGACCTTATCAATTTTTTCTTTCTTTGCATTCTCCCTTCCAGTTTTAATATCAACTGTAAGGATATAAGCACACCTTAAATTGTTTAGCTTCACTGCCCCTGAAGATGCATCGTGGTAAAACATATGTTACTGAATAAAAAGAAGAATTTTTATGGAACTATATAAGTGTTGTAATTTTCCTGAACTTTTATGACATTAAAGAATTACACGTGTGACACTCAGGGAGTTACCGACAGAAGCGCGAAGCTTTTGTTAATGATCTTTGGTGAACATATAATTAGTTTGAAGGTATGTTTAATTTCAAGAATTTGATATTAGTATCAAGAAATTTATTATCTCAAAACCAAAGATTTTGCTCAATTTTTGGCCATAAATGAAGCTTCAATATAACAAGCCATTATTAAAACAAATTACTCTAAATCGTAAAATTTCTGTTTCATAAAGTTTATTACACTGATAAATTAACACCACAAAAAATATATTACTAAAAAGCACAATAAAAAAGTATTACATTAGAAATGACATAGTCCTGATGAATCTTGCAAAGACAAATTTGATTTTGTTTAATGAAATGTACAGTTTTAAATAATAAGTAACTAAAAGTGCTTCGTTGCCTCAATGATATTTGTAACAGTTTACGATATATCTGGTTTCAGATATAAAGTGAGTAGTTACTACATACTGATACTGATTCCTCCTTCTGTCAAACAAGCGGTGTTTTTGCGAAAGGTGGCTTTCTGGTGTGATCTTTGAGAGAATCCAGTTGTGAAAGTGATTCGATCTCTGCCTCTAAGAAAACAACATCAGCAAGTATTAGCTATTGTTCATGTTAAAGTCGCGGCAGATATTTCCGCCTGGTCACCCTGTTTTTAATAAGATGTTACGTAGAAGGTCAGCCGCACCATTAATGCGTGCGAGGGCTGTGTTATGCTCGGGATAATTACATGTGCGATGGTGTGGTATAACAACGACACCCACCGGCAGTTTATTGTACTAAGTTATGCAAAGTTTGTAACCGCTTAATATACTGAGGAAAAATAAAACTTTTGTAAGAATTTTTCGTTCATTTTAAGTGTATGGATGTATACACAAAAGCGTTCGTGATTTTTGCATAAGTATCAGCGCCTAAACTGTGATTTTGCATAAGTATCAGCGCCTAAACTGTGATTTTTGCATAAGTATCAGCGCCTAAACTGTGATTTTGCATAAGTATCAGCGCCTAAACTGTGATTTTTGCATAAGTATCAGCGCCTAAACTGTGATTTTTGCATAATTATTAGTTTTCAAACCAAATATTTAAGCAGAATCTAGAGGAAATATAACTGTTTTTAAATTGTATTAAGAATGAATAAGTAAAAGTTATTCATTCTTCAGAAGTTGATTTGAGGTATTGTGTACACATCTATGAAAACCAAACCCAATGATTTAAAAAGAAGGTTTGGTTTGTTCATATTTCATTATTAATTTTTTTAATTTTTTACAAAAAAAATCAACCATTTTCGCTCAAAATGTTTTAAAAATCTGTTTTAACGATTAAAATTTTTGTCTCTAAAATTTGCTTCACTTTGCTGAGCTAAGTCAATATAGAAATCGGACTGTTATGGGATGAAAACTGAAATATTAGCAACTGTACAGGGATTAATACAAGAGCAAGATAAATACCTAGAACTAGAGATAAAACAAGATACAGAAAGTAAAACTAAATTTGTACTGTTCTCGAGGAAAGTATTGATCGCGGACGATCAGTGAGATTTTGAACGTAAAACATAAAATGACTAATGATGTTCTGGTTCGAACACAGAAGGTACCTAAAACAAAAATAGATAATCAAAGGAAGAAATACAGAGTTGAATCAAAAATAACTTGTAAATAAAGAGAACAAACACCACCGAGGAGTACACAATATGAAATGTGCACTGATCTGTACAGTTTTTTTAAAGTTGTAACAGTATGCAAGTTCGTTCCCTCGCCAATAACTTATTTAGGAAGGAAGTCGTAGATAGCAACTTTCCTGTCACAAATTG
Source organism: Callitettix versicolor (assembly GCA_022606455.1). Taxonomy (NCBI): domain Eukaryota; kingdom Metazoa; phylum Arthropoda; class Insecta; order Hemiptera; family Cercopidae; genus Callitettix; species Callitettix versicolor. Next base: position 57,992,941 of record CM040184.1, on the reverse strand, counting down.
CACCGCCTATTATGTTCCTTCACTGGGTAGGTGGAATTCTTCCCGCGGCATCAGAACGGGTTTCGATTTCTGCGGTCCATTCTTTACACCTGATACTGTATTGGTTGCTATAAATAGCTAATAACCCTAGTGAGTTACATAACGCCGCTGCGCAATGGTAGCGCGCAGATTGGCTTCTCGCTGTACATCTGGCTTTAAATTTATTTATCTGTGCAATTAGTTTGAAATACGGAATAAAGAACTGCGAGCTTTCAATGAATGGTGTAAACATTTTGCTTAAAATTTCCCATATTCGTTTTATATTCATTCGTCAAATTGTACGCAAATAAAACTTGTATTAATACAAACTCCTCAATTTTCTCAGAGTAAGTTATCTTTCAAATTTCGTTAGAGTATATCTTCAATTTTTTAATGGTAATTACGATAAGATAATCAGATTTTCCAAAATAAAATAAGAAAATTTTGATTACCTAAAAATTTTAGGTCTTTTTGAAATATTTACAAGGATTTTTCTGTGTAGTAAAGTTGTACAAAACTTTAAATTAAATCCGACTGACTTTGAAAGCTAGAGTTCCGAACTTGTTTCATTTAAATTTTACTTTAAATACAACTAACTTGTGTTTTAAATTTTTCAAAAATTCCATAAGCAGATTTATAATAAATTATATTTTGAACTCTCTCCATTGGCCGTATTTTTGGTTTTTCATCCCGAGCTAAAAAAAATCTGAATAAAGGAGAAGATCATTTAAGAGCTTATAAATAAAGGAAAAGCTTAACGTATGATAAAAAGATTCAAATATCCGTTAACAAAAAAATCGTCAAGGTATTCAATTTTCGTCAGTTTCAAAAAGATTTTATTTTTGAAAACAGACCCTTGAACTAATAAAAACTCTTTTTACGGACTAAACGTTCCACACAAAATTAATCTTATCCACATAAAGTAAATTTGTTTTTACTTACCACTTGCAAAATAAGACAGTCGTTTTAATAACTTGAATTTACACATTGTTTTAAAGTTTATGCCAGTTCCAAATATTCATTACGCTTACTGCAGTTACTTATTAGGGTCAGTTAGTATCTTGAGTAGGCCAATATTTGCGCCGAATGCAACTCTCACACGAACCGGGCTAATCAGGCTTTAAACAATTACTTGCAGACTTGTTTCAACATGCAGCAGATACAAAACATTTTTTGGTCTATGCGCGGCTGAGTCATTCATTGACCATTGACCACGTCTTACGTCAATTATTTGGGTCAATAACGATAATATCAGCGGGAAACAATGGCTTACCTCACTTCAACAATGCACTGGATATTTTTAGTGAAATCCAATACAGCTTTGATATTAAAGTGAAACAATAAACAGCCTAAATCTGTTTAGAAGTAAAAGTTTTAAATAAGTTCGGAATGCAGCTGTACCGCTGACGTGATGGATTTATAATATCCAGTAGTGTCGAAAGTTACTGCGTCACAGTAATTTTAAATTAAATTTTTTAAATTATAATCCATAATTTATGCAGACTTGCCGTTGGTTAAGGATGTAGTATCAGATTTTTGTAATTTAAAATATGAAGTTACAATTTTTTTTAGAATTTTGAATTGCTGCCATTTTGAAGGTACAAACTTTAAAAATAGAGCAATAAAAAAATTTCGTATTTTTTAAAAACTGTTGCGCAGATCATTTGCTTTAAGTTAATATTGTGTTTTACCTAAAAGTTAATTCCTTCAACGTTTATCACAGTTCTAGGTGAGCTGGTAATGAACCCTGATGTAAAATTTACTTACTTTATTGCATGTTTCAATATGGTACGTCATTCAACGTTAAAATGACCAACATTTTGTAATTAGTAAAAGAAATCAGTTGATTATTTTTCTTATTTTTTGCGACAGTAAGTAATAAAAGAAAATTCAGATCGTTATCATTCCATGTTCAAAAACACGATTATTTATTTTTAAATCACAACATTGCATTTCTATAGAAAACTGGCATTTTAAAATAATGACAGTCATTGCTTTCACAATGCCCTTACCGAATCATTTTGGGAATGAATTTTTGTTCTTTTAATCCAACGCTTTTAACCCTCAACTTTATTTAGCAAAAAAATACTATGCCTTCTAATTACATTACAAATGTTATAACAGTCATATAATTGAAACAACAGATGTGAAAAAACGGAACATTAACATTTCTGTTTTCCATACCCAACGCTTTGTCCGTTAGTGTTTAGACTATATTGGTTAAGTGGAGAAAACAGTGGACAAACAGAAAACAAAACGTAATCATAAAACAAATTCAAAAATGTGAAATTTTTGAAATATTTTCCCTCTGAACAAGTTTTAGTTGTTTTATTGGTATCAAAGAAGTGATATTTATGAATAAACTTTTTTAATGTTGTAATGCGGGGATTAAATTTACGAAATAATTAACTAACTTTTTCCACACGATTTATTCAAAGAAGATATTTTTGAAACTTAAATTAATTCAACTATTGACAAATATCAGCACATTTCGCTTCAAACGATTATGTAAACTTTAATATATATTTGCTAGTAACAATAAATGGAGCAAACAAATTAAATTCAATCATTCCCCCCCACACACATACAATTATTTCCAAAACTACTACAGAAAAGATGTTTAACATATGTTGTAACTAAGTATCCAATTCCTTTAAAAAAATTGGTACAGGAGTTATCAACAACAAACTGGAAAATTGGTTTATCAGTTTTTGCTGAAATAATGGTCGTGTATGTAAATCCAAAATTCAAATCAGTGTAGTAAAGTTTCTGTTCGGTGGTTAACTCTGTGACAGCTGTTAGGTTAGATTAGTTTTTCGATTTATTCCTGAAACTTAAATTTTCTTCTTTTTCAAATTTGGTACAATTATTTAACTTGTTAATCTTCATACGTGTTCTACTTTCTGAGGTTTTTGTCGATGCTTTTTGAACCAGATTTTTGTAAAAAACAATCTATAAATTAGCTGACTTTTTCGTAAAACAGGACTCATTGACTAACACGAGTTATGAATATCAACATTCTTATTATTAAAGACGATTAAAGTAATTTCTAAAGTATTCATGACCCTCTTACGGATTGAGAACTTTCATTTAAAAAATTTTTATCAACATAATTCAAAAAGAAAACTTGCAGTTAACTTTCTACCTACCACACTGCTGTCCGATTTGTTTCTATATGTTACATGTTTATTGCTTGCTGAATGATGTCACAGCCAGAGTAAGCACGTACTACGAAGTCAAACAGTTTAAGTGTAACCAAGCACGTGAAATGATAGACCGTGCCTAGGCGAACAATGCCGCGGATGACGCATTACTTCGGTGTCGGATAAGTAGTCTATGCCGCAGGCGTTGTCGTGACCTTGGTAAATATTTGAATGTCACTGGGTATGAACGGGTTAGTTATTCTGATCGATGCATTCAACGGCTCAGCTGTAAAACCGTGTTGCCGATCACCCTCAGCCTTGAACGAGTTATTCAGCCTTGGGATGGATCATCTGATCCGTAATTCGCGGTTTCAGGATAACAATATTCATAAAACTGAAGCAGAATTTTAGTATTAGTTCAAAGCATAGTAGACCTCGCAGTATATTTAATACACAAAACGGACCATGAAAGCGCTAATAACCTTAACCGATTACCGTAATATTTACGAAAACTTTTACTTGACCATCTTTATTAGAAATTGTATGCTCTTTCTACATGATGTAATAAAAATTATGATAGGTTTTGCCGTTCAGGCAATATTATTGGAAATAACAAGAAACTTTACCCTCAACGTTAAATTAGAGCCCGGCATCTTCAATTGGAAGTGAATGGGAAAAAAGCTTACACATAAGTCTTTCAGGCTTTGTACATAGTGTCTTTGTGACAAATTTTAAAACAATCGGTCAATGCGTTTGATTAAAATTGCGTATACTAGGCTGCTATCTTTAAACAGAAGTAAATAGGAACAAGTGTTAAATATACGTCATTTGGGCTTTATACAAGATACCTTCGTAACAAATTTTAAAACAACTGGTCAATGCGTTCTGATAAAACAACGAATAATCCTCATTGTTAAATCAGTAAAAAATAACGAAACAGAAGGAAATCTTACGCATACGTTATTTGCGCTATATACAAAGTATCTCCGTACCAAATTTTAAAACAATCGGTCAATGCGTTTGGCCAAAACCGTAACAAACAAACAAACCAAATGCTGAACGGTCGAGTTGAAACAGAGACCTCGCTTCGCTCAGTCAATTAAAATCAAATCGCACGATAAGACCACAGTTTAAAAAAAAGTTTAGCAATTATTTTATAATTTATTTCATAATATTTTTACCTCAGAAGCCATGAACTTTAACGGCCTGAATTGATTAAATTTCGAATCAGAGCAAGAAGCGTGCGTGCTTGAAAAAATGCAAATAGTCTACAACCGTTATAGACATAAATTTATAGCTATAATGGGTGTAGATTATTTTTTGTTTGATTGTTTCGAAATAAAGATTTCTTATCGTCCGTTATCTTATAAATTTTATCAGTGCAGAGCAAACTTTTTAGTAGAGGGCTATAGGGAAAAGAAAATTACCTAGTTGAACCAACAACATTTGTTAAAAATATGTACATAGATAGGGGTCTAAACCACTTTTTACAAATTTCTTATTGAATTTTGACATTTGTTATAAAAAGAAATTATTGGAATTACATTTATTATAAATTCGCTTACATTACGTCATCTATACAGCTAATACAACGATTATGGGTTGATAACCCCTTTTCAAAATATATTTATTTTTTATTAACAAATTTAAGTTACAAATACACAAAAATAACGCAGAGGCTACATAAAAATGTCCAAAAAAATAATGGCTTTAGGACTTCGCCTTATAAGTTACGGAAATAAAGTTACAACGTCAATTTAATTCTTAATGACTTAGAAAAAACGTTCCATTGATTGAAATCACAAAATTCCCATTATCTGTTAATTCGTTTGTCAATAAGTTAATTATTTTAAAACAAACATAATTGAACTTAATTTATCTAAATTGTTACGTAACGAAATATTTTGTAAGCAATGTCAGAGAACTTGTTACAGTCGTCGGTGAACGCAAAGTTACCCGGAAATAGTAGTTATTTGAACTTTAGCCGTGCGAGCATAGGCTATTTTGGTTACCTGGAAGTAAATGGGTGTTAAAATAACTGACTTACAAAGATCTTAAAACTTTAGTAGCCTTTAAAACTGAAAATTAATTATAATTTAATTTGTTATAATTAGTTATAAAATAAGTTAAAATTTTAAGAACTGTGATTTTTACTTATAAATGAACACTTTATAATACCCATAACTAAATTTACCTTAACGGCTGTTCTGATAGCTAAAGAGTGTTCAACGAAATGGCGCAAACTTATTGGAGAATAAGAAAATAACTTTATTCTTTGACTGTTAAAAACTGTTAAAAGTCAGATGCATTATGCGAATCATGTAATTATAAAAAGATACTTTGACGTGGTTATTGTTTACTAGTGACTTGTAGTAAAACATTTAGTCATATATGAATAGTATTAAGAAAAGTTATTGCAGCATTATCAAAACGGTTTAAAAACAAAACAAAAATTCACGTTAGTCAAGACTTATTTTCATTTTTCAGCGAATTGTCATAGAAATATGAATCTTGTAGCGGCCGAGATGGCAAGGCCCAGATTCGAGGCCATGAAGTAATCGTCAATCCTGATTTTCAGATAATTTCCGCTGGAATTTCCACTGGAAAAGGAGCTATTACATCGGTCAAATTCTGAGTCTTGAAATGAACACCGATCTTGGCCTCTAGATCAATATTTGAGGGATCTGTAGTGTGTGCGCGTACGTGTGTGTGTACGCGCGTGTTCGTGTGTGTGCGCGTTTGCGTGCTTTTCCTTGTGTTTTAACCAGCAAAATTCGTTCAAGAGTTTTAAAACGGCGTTCGTTTCAATTTTTTTTTTAAATCTTAATATTTTTTCTTAAATATATTTGAACATTATTTCTGATTTCATCGTCGTAATCAGCGTTAAAAATTGCATAAATTAGCGCTTTTTTAAATCAGTTGAAATTAGGCTAAGAAATTATACTTTTGAAAAATCTGATTCCATTGTCGTAAATAACTTTGTTACACTGGCTTCAATTATGAATACTCATATAGGTAAAAGCGCAGTGTGGCCTGTTCTGCCTTTTTCGATATTTTTTTTACTGAAACGCTTCAGTACATGCCCAAAAGCAATAATCCAAAATATAAAAGTGCGGAAACCACGAGAAGTACGATAAAAATCGAAAATAAGTGACCAACATAACCTCAAAATTGCTACCGCGCGAAAGTCGCTAACGTGTTGTAGATCTGTAAAACGATAAAAATACGTCTAAAACGAGTTTTGAGTCATAAAAACTTTCTTTTTTTTTAATTCCTAACCTAACGGTTGTTAGGCCTAACACGGTGATGCGTGAATATAAGTGATTGTTGGAAGACTTACAATTTTGCCTTTCTGACAACGGAACAGGGTGTTCACCCATCATCTGTATCAGTTAGGTTCACCACGCAAGTACCGTGTCAGTTAGGTTATTGAGTATTCTTTTTCTTTTTTAAAAAAAAGGATTTCTTCAAGCATCACCGTGTTAGGTCTAACAACCGTGTCAGTTAGGTTATGGAGTATTCTTTTTCTTTTTTAAAAAAAAGGATTTCTTCAAGCATCACCGTGTTAGGTCTAACAACCGTGTCAGTTAGGTTATGGAGTATTCTTTTTTAAAGAAATAAAATGTTTTCTTTAAGCATCACCGTGTTAGGCCTAACAACCGTGTCAGTTAGGTTATGGGTTTGTTTTTTTTAAATAAAGTTTTTTATCACTCAAAACCCATTTTAGACGTATTTTTATCGTTTTATCGATCTACAACACGTTGATGACTTTCACGCGGTAGCAATATTGAGGTATTGTTGGTCACTTTTTTTTTCGATTTTTATCGTACTTCTCGTGGTTTCCGTGCTTTTATATTTTGGATTATTGCTTTTGGGCGTGGGGATTATTGCTTTTCAGTTAAAAAAATATCAAAAAAGGCAGAACAGGCTACATTGCATTTTGAACCTTATATATAACGAAACTTTTAACAAAGATCTGATGTACCTATTCCGGAAAACTTTACCGTTTTCCAGTTTGATGCATATTGATTATTATTGAAAAAGTTTATTTTTATATATTAAATAAACTATTTGTAATTACCACTCAAAACGTGTCCTAAGTCCAAGTCCATGTTTACATGGATCTTACAACACATGGTCATCGTTTTTCCTTGATGACCTTTCCAGTCATTATGCTTCCAATAGAAATTTTCTAAATGAGTTGTAAAGGAATACCATTCAAATCAAAAGACATAAGTACCGGCTCTTTTTCAAATCAAGTCTAGCTTGTGAATCATTTTAACTTAAATAGTTGTCTACATAACCCTTGGTAGTTTCTGAAGGTCGATGTTAATAAATTTATAACAGGAAACTTATTTTGCAAGTGACAAATCTTTTGACACCTTTGGAAATTCCCACGAGGGGGCGCCGCCATCCAAGAAGTCCCGCATTACAACCAAATGGCCTAAACAATGGGAATCGTTCCAGGTAACCATAAAATAAAGGCGTTAACTTCGACAGCAATGTCTGTGACTCTCTTTTCACGGTTTATATATTTACAGTACCTGTTTTCCCTGTCAGTGTAGCCAACACAAACGTATAAACATTCTTAAAAACTGTTTTTAAATGTTGTTTGTAAGGTTAAGAAGATTTTATAACCTAAAAGGGAAATAAACACATTTTAATGATCAATAACGTAAATGAAGTTATGCCACTACTGCAAGCTACTTGCAAGTAATAAGGCGTAATTTGCAACAACGCGCAGTAGCCTAATGTCGAAGTAAAGACGACAGATTGGCATAATAAAATCCTTCAACGGATCGCAAAGTCGACCCTGTAATTAAGACAGGTTTCTCTTCAGAAGACGTCCATGGGAACTTCCTATACACGCCCTGTGTGCTTTAGGGACAATGAACAGAGACTTCTTAAGGAAAGGGTCTTGTACAATGTCATCCTTTCAAAATATCAACGTACTTTAACGTCTTATGTTCAATAGATAATTATTCAAACGTTGAATTTAGCACCGTTCTGTTTATTAGTTGGAAATAGTATTGCAGAATTTTTTTTATCTTTGGAAACTTTTGTCTCAAACATTTTCATTTTTCGGACAAACAAATCTTAGAAAATGAAATTATGATTTTTTCTGGCTTAAAAATGGTTCAAATAATTTTGATCATAACAAATTTAAATACTCTTAAGCTCTTGTTTGGGAGCTATCAACAAGAACCCAACAAATCTGCCTGGGTTCTTAAGAATTTGGCTAATCACTTTCTGCTCAAATCATAGCGTTAAATAAATATTTATATCTGTAATCAGTGGGCTTACATAAAACTTAAAAATACGATTCAGATACTTAAAAAAAGCTGCAGAACACGATTTTGGAAAAAATGATTAAATTTTGGAAGAAATCGTTGAATGCTTAAAGCAACCCATTAATTAATTGTAAAAGTAGGCTATAGTTTTTATAGGCCTATTTTTTATTTAATTTTTGTTACACATAATATGCCTTATAAAAAGGAATTTTTGACTAACCGAAAATATTAATATTTCTTTCGTTTTATTAAAAAATATGTTTTCTATGTTTCTGTCGTTCTGGCTGTGGACCGAGTATAAACAATTGTTTAAACTTTTTTGCTTAAATTTGCTAAATGGTCATTTTTTGCTACATCTCTCCAAATAATTTCCGAATTTTTTACACATACAATTTTAGAGTAAATTTTATCAAAAAAGATTACAGCACAGGTTTTTCATAATTTTTTTAATGATTCTATTCGAATTTGTCTTAAATGCCTTTGTGCACACTAAAAAAATAAAAAATAAAAAAGATTATTAGAACATAATTACTGACAAAAACCATTGAGGCTCTTTAATACGCCTATTTTTATATTTGGTCGTAGACCTACGTTATGTACAATGTTAGTCATTATGAAAACAGATTTACAACTCCATTAGTGAACCAAATTGAATACATTTACACTTAGGAAGTAGATTTAATTAGCCACTTTTGTAAAATTTGATACCAGTAATTGTTTTTCTTTTTGCCTATTTGTAGATCATTTTATTCGGTAGCTCCTGAACTAAATTGTGAGATAATAAAGAATTAATGAGCAGTAAGTTTTATTTAAGCCTATTGGAATAAAATTTCATCATTTCTACTTCACTCGTTTCTGAGACATTTTGTATTTTTTACGATTGTTTTTTTCAAGCTTCTTTACAAACAATCATTACGTCGGTTGCCTTATAAATACTAGGCTATATCCCGCGGACCTGAAGTCCCTGCTTCACGGTAATTGAGTTTGATTAAATCAGAATACATTAATGTACAAAACGCACTTGAAATACCGCACAATAGCGTTAGGAGATGAAGGCGGATCACAACCCTTGAGTACACCTGAGCTAAGCGAGCGATGTCTTGGGAACACCGCGGGAGGTAAACCTGCGCGCTTCCTGGCTTTTGTTTCGGTTCCTCTGGCTGTGACATAACTTCGGTATATGATAGTCAGCCATTTATCTTTGTACGGTGAAGAACGTTTTATTGGAGTCATACCCGCGTCGACGATCTGTTCGGACCAGTTTAAAGCACAAAAGCTTAAACCTTTGCCATGTTTTTCAAGAACTTAACCACGTTCTACTCTATAAAGTATTACTAACGTCCCTTAGTGCCAATAGGCGACTGAGTTGTGAGACCATTTCCGAAGTCAAGTTGTTTGTGAAGCTCAATATTCAAAATGTTGTACAGCTTTGTAAGTACCTTCGAGTCTTCTCTTCAGAAATTGTAACCATCGACAGATTCGTTTCTTCTTAACTACTCAGCAATGTCCAAAAACTTTAAAAGTAGCCAATGTAAAGCATACAAGCGTAAATAAGTATTCACTTTCTGTTTAATTATGAACGTGTATTATTATATACTATTATATACTAAATATATATATACCGTTATATACTAAACGATTTATCGCTTCTCATCAGTGCGATACAGTAATTGAAAACCCTTAATAACACTACTAAACTCATTATGACGCAATGACTCATTCAAATGAGTCACTTCCCGCAACAACACATTAGCCTACGTAATAAGTTAGTTTCATTAAAATTTGTATTAATAGATTTTTCTCAATCAACGTTATATTTCAACTTAAATAATCCCTCAAGTTTATGAAGTGGTTATAGTAACGTAACAAATTAATAGAAAACGTGTTTTATTTTAAGCATGAGAGGGAAAGGTGACATTTACCTTATCATACTTCGTCTTGAATTATTGTTAAACTATCTGAACTAGTCTTTAAAACTGTGTCCAACTTGAATATTCTGTTAAAATGATAGGCGATGTTAACTGTTAGGTTTAGTATAATAATAAAAAAGCCTATCAATAATACCATAAAAATAAACACATTTTAATTTCACTTTATTAAAGAGAGTATAAGGAAGGAGGTCGCGAAAATTGATCTTGATTTTTGTAGGTTTATCCGTTTTCAGGTACGTTCATTCCAATAAAAAACTGTTTTTAACTAGGTTGTATGTTTGGATGTGTTTCTGTACGCATGGCTAGACACTAAATAACCATTTTTGATTAAACTTGACATTTAGGCCTAGATTGCTCATGGGTTATCGCGGAATTAGCCTATATTTTTAATTTTTAACAAAATTTTTAAAGCACTTTTATAACTTTGCATTGGAAATTTGCCTGTAACGATTTTCTCCAAATTGTATTTACGCATCATTACACAAACAAAACATACATGTCAATATTCCAAAGAAAAATTGACGTAATTTTTCAAAACTAGCTTATGATATTTTGCTAAAATTTTGATCATGTATGAAGGACTTAGTGCAGTAATTTGAAATTTAGAAACAAGAGTTAGCCGAAAAAACCAAAAATAAACCTTGACCATTGTTGGTTTTTTAATTTACTCCTTAACTGTAATTTTCCATAATTTGAAATTTGTACAGAGTTAAATGATTCTTCATATATTACAAAAGTTTTAACAAAATCTGTTTACCGTTTTTGAAAAATTAAGCAGATTTTCAAGTTTTTAGTTTGAAAGTGCAGTAATTGTATGTGATAAAGTTTGTGTAATGTTTTTGAATTATTTATTTAGCCTTTAGTGAGTGGCTTATAGAGCAACAAGTGGTAAATAATGAATGGTACAGTGTTGCAGACTTCCAATTGAAAATAATGACGACTTAGAACAAAAATATTGATCTAGCCTTAATTAGTCATCAACTTCCAAGTGCAAAACTTTTCTTTGCATTAAGTACTGACAACATCTTAAGTTAAATCACTGACAACATTAAATAATAATTTAATTAGCCGATTGTTATGAAATATATCGGTAGTTTCAAGTGGGAGTGATAAACATTCTGTAGATGGTTAAATCAGGGCGAAAGAGGGAGGCTGGGTATGAAAGAAACACCAGTAGAACGAGCGCTGTGGAAGTTAGGTGCCTCAGCTTCAAAGCTAATAAAACATGTTCGAACAGACAAAGTTAGGCAATGCACGTGTGTTCCCATGATCTTTCAGGACACCGGAAGCGGCTCGGATTTCAGTTGAAGGTACAGTAATTACAGGTCGGACTGTATTGTGCGAGCGGAGCACTTGCCGGGTAAGCCGACACTTCGCCTGCCATCAGCTGCTTTTGTCTGACCTGGCTCTGGTTGCTTCAGTCAAGTTGCCACAGAAAATATTGGGGGAGACGGAAGCTGGTTCCAGTGTACGTGAACTTTTAACTTTTTTTGTAAATATCAAATTAAAGGTTTTGAAATAAATTCACAAATTTAAAATAACTGCTGCCTTTTTTTCTAGACTAATTCAGTAATTTTAAATTAATGAATTATTTGAAAATGTGACTTGCACGCTTGTTATTTGGGTTTTCATTTTTAATTGTTTGTTTCGAGTAAGTATTTATTAATTAAATAAACTTTCATTTTTGTAAATAATTCATATTGTTTACTTACAATTTTCAATCTAAAATACGTAGTTCTTGAATTACTTTTCATAATTTCTTGCATAGTTATAAGATTTTAACAGACATTCGTATGAAAATTATAATTTTTGTTCTCACAATGCGAAGTATAAAAATTATTAAAAAAACGATCTTAATATTTCAGTAATTAAATCAGTTGTTAAATCCTCTTACTTCAAAAAGTGGGTTTTAATTAAATTTGTTTGAATATATCTTCCTGTTTGAGTGGATCTGTGTGCATATCTGAAGCATAAAGTAGGTAGGGTCGTTATTAAACGACTTTAAATATTTCCACCGTGAATGTTGTACTAAACAGATTGATTTCTATCAAATTTAGCACAAAATCTGTTTTTGGTTTGATAAAAAACTTCTAAGAAGATTTTGTTAAATTGATTTTTACGATTTTAATCAAATTTCGTTCAAATATTTACTTTATCTCAATAGAAAATGTAATTCGCGAGTTATCGATCAAAAACCAAAAAATCTTTTTAATTTTTACAGTTTATAAGAATAAAATCTCTTCGTCTGACATTTCGTTTTTTGTTACAACACTCTAGGAATGTATTTTTTTTTTTAATTTCTTATTTGAAAAACGACGAGTTATAAATACCTATTGACTAATATGGTCAACTTTAAGCCAAATCTGATGTTTTGATTTTAAGAAGTTAGTAAAATTTTCCAATTTCCCAATATTTCAAGAACGTTTTTTGGGAAAACTAATAGAATGTGTAATGGTTTGCACCATTCATTTAATTATCTAAAAACTTCAGTTTTTAACAGCTTTGTATAAACTTGTTTTCCTAAAAAATGATATAAAATAAACAGTTATAAATAACTAGACTACCAGACAAATATTTTGTTAACAATAGACACCTTATGTACTTTCTGCTTGTTTATATTTTTGTGTGATACATTATAAAATAGTATGAATATTAAATGTAATAATATAATCGTTTTAATAATTGTTTAACTTAGTTAATCAGTCAGATTTGTAAGTCATGTTTTATTGTCTGTCGTCCATCTTTTGTCAATTTGTTCTCTAGTTTTGCTCTATTTATCCAATACAAATTTTATTGACACAGTCAGACGAAAGACACGACTGATTCATTCAGTGATTAGTCAGTGACCAGTCACTAATCGAGCTAAGCCTAACAAATTGTACAATCCATTCAGCCAAATGATATAATCCAATTTTGGTTTCAATTTATATTTGCTGTCTTTATTAATAAGTCGTGAGAACAGTTAAACGGATGAAGAGGCAAGGAGTTACCGTTTTGTTGACTGTTTACACAATAATTCCACGAGCTAGAAAAGTGTAATTGAAAGGTTTAACAATAATGCATAAAGGCCTCCAAGGATACCTGAGACAGATTTGGATGTCAGATCCTGGAACCGTTTCAGGCAGTGTCCTGAATGGAGGAGGCATTCAAGGAGTGACGGGTATTGTATGATCTCTATTTAGAGACGTTTGTATTATATTATAATAGTTGTAGACTTGGGGAGCCATTGTGTGACGTCACGACCCCGCCTCCGCTTAGCTACCTGCTCACTGTATGTCTGAATGTACAAAGTACTTCCACTATTATGTTATGTTGGGTACGCGTCACATTTTATTGTAATTAGTTTTATTACTGGTAAACCAAAGTGACCACGCCATGATATAAGAACTACAGAATACTGGACGCATGAACCCTTTCCAACCTTTTTAAGTAAAGGAAGCTCGCAATGATTCATACAAAATTGTTATTTATTTTTAAAATTATGACCTTAGATCATTCGTAATGGTTTTATTTACCCCCCTCTTAAATCTACTAATTGATTTTCTTCTCTCTCGGATCAACATTGTTTTGACTATCACCGAGTAGAACTAATTATTTTTTTATTTTTTTTTTGTGTTTAACGTCCGACTATTGTGCACACTTGGGCTAATGCAGACGATGGGATGATTTATAGCATATCAAAATGCCAAGCCCTCGACGGGAATCGAACCCGGGTCCTCGGGGTGAAAACCTAGTAGGCTATCCATTAGGCCACCGAGGCGGTTTCGCGTTCCACATTTTTCAAAATCGTGAAGCGTTCCACATTTTTCAAAAACTAATTTGAAACGTGACAGTATTGTATTTATTATATAATAAAATATATTCGTAGGCTATAACTTTACAAATTACTTTTGTCAAACAGTAAACAAAGCAATAAAATTTAAGATGTCGAAATATTATAACAACTTTTTATATAACAAGTTAAACAGAACTAACAAACAGATAGAGACTAAAAATTTTTAAAATATACTAAAAATTGAAGTATTTAACTTTAAAATAAAAGAAACTATTTGTGCAAAAAATGAAAATTAGTATTGGAAATCGTGCTAAAACTGATTTAAAAATAAATTTATGTTCTTCCAAATATACTTTTAGTTACGTTTCTTAGTTATAAGTTAGTTTTAAGCTATATTATCCAAATTTTTTGTATATCCAGTCTGCGTACAGATGGTTTACCATCTCTGCAGCGGATTGTGGTGTTATACTTATGTTACTACAATTCTGTAATACTAAACTGGTTAAATAAATTAATACATTTTCAAATCAAAAAACAGTGATGTAAACGGAATAATTGCCCTAAACAATGTAAAATATTAGTTTTATATCCTACGAAATACGCTGGTCATCATAAAGTTGGAAATTGGATTATAATTCGATAAATTACAAATTATTTATGAATTTTGTAATGGCCAAGGGCTAAAATTGAATATATGTATTTACTTTTTTATGCTTAAAAGTTCTTTTCAGTGTCTGAAGTGTTGTTTACAGTACACATACGGATGTCCGTTTTTTGGGCGTAAGTGTACTTTGCCGGAGGCAACTAAATGACTGATTTTTGTGAAATTTTGTAGATAATGCACAGATTTCAAGGTATTTTATAAGTTATAATTTTCAAAGTTACTTTTGCATATCTTACAAATGAAAAATATTAGTGTTTGCTAAAAAATATCTCTTGATTTTATTACACATTTGCTCAAATGTACGCCTTAAGTACAAACAAAAGTGTATATTTACATCTCCTAAAAAATAATGTTTGGTAGGTATCAACCAAAAAATACCGGTATAATTTGTCAGAATTTATTCATCATTTTTTGTATAAATTGTGCTTATAATATTTTCTGGTCAACTTAAAAGTTATTTATAAGTATTATGAGACTTTAAAACCTTCAATTAGGCCTACCCCATTAGTGCCTGGGTTTTGACCCTTTTTACAAATAGGCCTACATTTACTGTAACATCTAATAAAAAGGTAAAGCGCCTCAACAACAAAAAATATCTTCTGGACGTCAAAAACTAAATGTATTTTCGAAACTATAACGACTACGGCCATTTTTATATTATTAATTATGGAAATGTTTAAAATATGGTATATGTAATCGAATTATTTAATCAGTTACTTAGTATGCACGTGCTTTTAAAGAAACGAATAGTTTCGATTTGTTTTATAAACAATACGAAGATTTAGATATAAAAGTAATTATTTATTTCCTGTTGGCCACTACAGTTGTTATCACTTAATAAAGCATAAACATTAATTATATTGACATTGTCAGAACAAGATAGCGTTGAGTAATTTTATAAACGTTCAATAAATATTTGTTTGTAATCTAGTAATCTTTTCATCTAAATGACTTGTACAAGTCTGACATAAAAATCATATCGATATGACTGCTTAATTACGGAAGTTAAATTTATTATATCTTAGCACTACCACAACAGTAAATGTATTGTTAGCAAATTTCTGTCGGAAAATGACACATTAAAATAACCATCATAGTAATAGCCAGACCCTGAACCACCAAAGAGCGCTGATCTATCTAGAATAGTTTCTCATTAAATTCATATTTTACATAATTTGATAAAAACTTCACCTTGGATTTGAATTTTTAAGTATTCAACCCGTCCATCAACAATTAGCCATTAATTTTTTAACAACATTAAAAATCTGTAAATTAACTCGCGTTTTGTGCGAAACAATTCATTGTCTAATTACCTGCCATTAGTCATTTGAAACCGGAAACAATTTGTGTGGTCTAGTTATTTCTGTCATTACTAACTTTGACTCAGATTGTAAACAGACAAGTATCAAAGTACAATGGATCAAAAGTGCTTGTAAATTAGTATATTGAAACCACTGAATGTACACGTACTAGAATGATAACCCTTAAGAGAGTTTTTGAGCTCTCGCTGCTGGTGGCATCTTGCAGCAGAGTAACTACAGTTATATTACCAGTATTCTCAAACGTCTCCACCCCTTGTCCTTCCACCTTGCAGAGTTCGTAGCGGCAGATAATCCAATTATTTGGACTTTAACCGCTAATATCGAGCACACTTTTTACAAGATGGCTGTACGTCTAATACATGTATATTCAATGCTCAAACTAAAGTAACTTTTTCTAAGAAACTTTCTCCAGACGCGTACAGCCTACAAGTATAATACAGAGCAATATTTTTTTTAAATCGAAAACAGTAAAAACGGCCAAAAACATTTAAAAACTTGTGAAATATTCTGAAGATATTTTATAGAAAAACAGTATTTTTGAAGTGAAAATATCTGTAAGGAGGCTTTTTATATTGAGGGAAAAGTAGAAACTTACTTTAGCAAGAAAAACTTATAAAAACATATCGTCAATTTTATCGTATATGCCTAAAAGTATCCTTAAAGTGAATTTGAATCTACCAGTCAGCCTTTTTAAAGTGCATTAGTGGCTTAGTTATGTGTTTTTTTACTTATGAAACTAAGGGACATGATTTCAAAACCCACTACTGACCTTATGTTTTAAACTTTATTATAATATGTGTGTAAATAACTTAAACAATAATTGTTTAATTTATAATTAACATAATTATATTAAACACTCAATCTCCATCTACCTCGAAAATTATGTAGAGCGTTTACATTTCAATACATCTTGCAAATTGTATAAATACATTCCTTAATAAATATTTAAATTAATGAACGCCATTGTACTACATACCCAGCCCAGCCATCACCATTACAGTATTCAAAGTTGGATATATTTTACAATATTGACGTTTTATATTTTTACATGATGTATATTAAGTGTCATTCTTTAATATCGGTTGTGTATAATTTCAATTTAGCAATAACACCAGTAATACAATTGGACCAAAAATAAAAACCAGCAATGAATACTCATTACTCATTTTTTCCGTTTTCACTTTGGTCGGCCATTGCCTCGACTGCGAATGTTTTTCAAAAAAGGAAGCTGAGCAAACCTCACCTCATTTAACAGAGGATTGATGTTTAAAATTATCAAAACATTAAATTTAAAATAATCCATTTTATTACATTAGTAATCACGGCACGTAGCTATCTCGCTGACGTAACCGACAAATATCCAGCATCTGTAGCACTGATTGTCATCACGTACACGACTTGTTCAGACTAGAGAAAGTCAAACTTGGGAGAAAAATTTATTTTAATAGTAGCTAGGACAGGCAAATATAAAACATGTTTTGAGAGTGGACTCGAAAGCGAGTAGCTTAGGTTCATCAAAATCTCTAGTACACAATTTTCCCCCTTCTTCCTTATTGAAGATAGAAACAGATACACAAGCAGGACGGATAGAAATACATACTGCAAGTTCTACGCCTAGAAACGATCGAGAAAGGATTCACTAATTTCCATATCCAAACTCCGCACACTTCAAAAATCATATGAGTTGTACAAATTCGTAGAAATTTTTTTAATTAAAGCTTGAATTTTTTTTCTCTGTTTTTTTTTTAAATTTCTGTAAAAAAAGTCGGTTATTATTCCGTCACTTGAGGCATTTAAAATTATAACTTACTTTTTTTTTTAAATGTAGAATTATTCTTTCATATTAAAAGAGCCACTTTGTAACATACTATACAGCATGTTATGTTAATGAGTTCCGGGAAGGTAGCAATTGCCTATTGTTATTCTAGGTATTCAGTTCCTTATTTTTCTAAGTCTGTATCGCAGGTCTGCCACTAGTTAGGGTGGCTTTGGTCAAGTTGCGGGTTTGAATGAGCCGCAAAATATAATTCTTGTTACTGTTTAATAATTCTATAAGTAGTTAGGGTCATTTTACAACCAACGGAGAGTGAAAGGTCCAAATGTGAAGGTTAACAAAATTAATCCTGTTTGAACTAAGTATCCACTGAATGCGTTTGTTGTATAAGATTATATGTTGCAAAAACTTGCACTGACTTTCTTACAATTCTTGGCGTACATTACACGCTATGTACACAAACAAAACTTGCAAATCGCTTCTGACTTGTAACAAAATCCAGATTGGCCATATTTTATTTTTACGACAAAATACAATATATATGTGGCCTAACAGTAAAATAAAGTTAAGGTTTTCGAAAGACATTGAAAAACATATTTAAAATTCTTAAATTGTATTTCCTGCAGTAAAGATGAATTTATTACTATAGTATTATTAATAGTACTATGATATTAAGATTAAGATTATATACTAGAGGAAGGGATTCAACCCCAGGCACTGCGATCGACTGACCTATTGTGCAACTTAACCTCTTAAAATGCCTAGTTCAGCAAATTAGTACCCTTAATAAGTTCCAGCAACCCACTGACTAGCTCACTCAGCTGAAGATCCCTAGGGTCTTGAAAACCAAAAATCTCTAGCCTCCTACTAGCAAGAGCCTCACTATCATAAATTATGTGACCTGCAGTTTCTTCCTCCTTCCTGCACAATCTGCACACGGTTTCTCCGTGGTACATACCTATCCTGTTCATGTACACTCTCAGACCACAGTGCCCTGTTATAAGCCCCATGATCCTCCTGAGTTGTGCCCTGCCCAGGACATCTACTGCCCCTTAGAGTCCTCCAAAAAGAACTTTGCTTAAGAGACGTTTACTATGGGAATGCCCATGAAGGTTGTCCGACCTTACCTGGTGTTGATTTGTAATTCACCTGTTAATAGCGGACGTGGCCAACGATAGAGAAATCCCTAAAGTCGGCTCAGGTTCGATAAACTCAGATGCAGATCCAAGTCCAGCCAGTCGGTCTGACTCCTCATTACCATCAACTCCACATGCCCGGAACCTAGTGAAGAATTACAGCTTATTATATATGTGTGTGTATATATATATATATATATATATATATATATATAGAGAGAGAGAGAGAGAGAGAGAGAGAGAGAGAGAGAGAGAGAGAGAGGAGAGAGAAAGAGAGTGAGAGGAAGATTGACTGATTGATTAATTGGCGAAGTTGAGACAATGAAGTCGTAGCTTCCATTTTTTTAACCTTATAAAAATACATTACAAAAATAAAATAAATGTAGGCTACATTAATTACAAACAAGACAATAAGTATCTTAATAAAATAATAATAATAATAATAATAATATCAACAACAATAAAAATAAAGAATATCTTAAAGTAAACTAAATACAAAGTATTAAACAAAAATTGTTGCTAAAGCAAAAATATATACATACTGACATTCATATAATAAACAATAAACAATGCATTCAATTACACCTCAAAGCTGGGTCATGTCATTTTACAAGTAGTATGACAAACAATTTTTAAAACTGGGTGCGGTCGTCAAACATCCATAATTACTTCGGGAAGTGAATTCCACAAACTACAAGAGGGCACAATACAAGATTTATTGTACATAACTGTTCGGTATATTGGTATTCTAAGTGAAGAGGAACCACGGCTTGTACTCATTGACGTATATACTAGAGGTATAAACAAACTTTTCTGCCAGATAACTCGGCACTACTGTCTAAAAGATAGAATATAACGTAATCAAAATATGGTATCAACACAAATCAATAAGTTTTAAAAGATTAAGGTTTTTAAAACAAGATGTGACTGGATCAACCAATTTTAAACCAAAAATAAAGCGTGTGCAGTAATTCTGTGCTCTTTGCAGTCTATCAGCCATTACCACAGACGCGCCACTGATTATGGTGTTACAGTACGTAAAGTGAAGACAATGTAAATTTGTTTAATAAGAGTACTTTAATTTGAAATCACAGAAAAAAACCTCTATATTTTTTAAAAAAGTACATCCCTGTAAAAACCGAATTACAAGTCCCAGTCATATAATCACTGTAAGTCATTTTAAAATTTATAGTCATTGTTTCCTTTAAATTTAAAAGACCTTTACTGTTTCCCTATAATGTAAAAAATGTCTTTATTAAACTGAAGTTTAGGAGAGAAAGTTACGTTTGTTTTGTTTAATAGTCTAATAACCTAAACAATTGGTTGCGTTTTTGTTTCATTCAGCCTCAGTTAATGTTTTGCAACCCACACTGTAATATTCCATACATCATGGTTCACACGCTCCACATCGCTTTCAAATTCATCTGGTCTTATGTGTAAATATGTTTTAATATTGTCAGCGTGTATATATATATATATATATATATATATATATATATATTTGGGTTTAACGTCCGACTATTGTGCACACTTGGGCTAATGGGATGATTTTATAGCGTATGAAAATGCCAAGCCCTGGCCGGGAATCGAACCCGGGTCCTCGGGGTGAAAGCCCAGTACGCTATCAACTAGGCCACAGAGGCGGCCTTGTCAGTGTATAATCAAAATTGACAGAATTATGTGTATTAATTTATATAGATAATAAATATACCTCCAGCTCTCTGAATCTCAAATGATAGGCTGGGATTATATGATCTAAGAAAGACAGAGAGGGATTGGCGAGAAATACGGAAAAATAAAATGAGGGGGAGAAAGAGAGGGTTAGACAGATAAAAGATATTAAGGGGAGAAAAGGTGATAAATTCGTTAATAATATCTTCCTTTTCTAAACTACACTTACTCTCTCACTTTAATCTGACAGAACGGACAAGTGCATTATTGTTTTTGTCTACACTTTGTATACTTGCACTTTACACGAAGCTGAGGGGTTTTACAAACTGAAGGAATTCTTTTTCTGTTGACTACCACAGCAGCCTGTAACAAACACCACCTTACCATCCCTAATCATGTTGGACATTGTTTCTACACCTGCATTTTACTGAAACAAAAAAAAGTAATTTTGCTATGACTGATATGATCAATCATCTCAAACAATTACAGTTGTTTTAAACACAAAAATGTGTTTACCCTGATCACTCTAATTACAAAACCGAAACTGTTCGCTTATTGTTAACATACCAAATATTTTCTTTGTAAGGGGTGTATTTGCGACCTGCAGGCAGCTGTTGTACAAGTCCTGTTTGCCCAAGTAAGGTAAGGGAAGGTAACCGACTAATTGCCTTCTGTAGAGGATAGAGTATGGTACAAGAAGCAGAGGGGAAGATCTTGCTTGCTTCATTGAGTCTCAATAAACGTACCGAACCTAACTGAGCAGGCCAGTCTGTGCCGCTTAAAGGAAGATTTTTCTTTTTCTTCTTTGTAATTAAAATGCAACCAAAATAAAGCTGCTTTGATGTTGTCGGAGTTGGTTTAACTTATTAAGATGCAAGCTATGCTTTTATTAAGCATTTGTCTTTTGTACTACAACAATATAAATTGTGTGTGTGTGTGTGTGTGTGTTTTTGTGTGTGTGTGTGTGTGTGTGTGTGTGTGTGTGTGTGTGTGTGTGTGTGTGTGTGTGTGTGTGTGTGTGTGTGTGTGTGTGTGTGTGTGTGTGTGTGTGTGTGTGTGTGTGTGTGTGTGTGTGTGTACGAGCGTTTGTATGTACAATCTGCTACCCTATGAAAAAAAATTGAAATGTTTGTTTGCAAACATGTTCTATTTAAATACACGACTTCATTTTTATTTATTAAAGATATTTGTTGTTAATAAATGAGTATTAATAACATTCTTTATAAGTTTTGGGTTTTAAATTCTTTCAAATATCTAAAAATATGTAAAATATTAAAAGAGTACAAATCGTACAAAAAAATTAAAAAATACCATACATAGGCCCTTTTAAAGAAATCATTTTTAATTTTGCTTACACTTCTCGGATTACATACATTACCAAAACTTATTGCAGTACAATACTTATAAAAGTAATAACATTCCTAGCAGAAATTATAAAAATAATGTTTTTGTTTTTTCAATGAAATTTTGCAACCACTGCCTGCATAATTACAGGAAATCATGATACTTGCTATTTAGCGCTTTGTGGTGTTTTTCAGAAAACATATATATCATTCCAATACTACTTACGCCTTATTTTTAAAACAAAAATGTTTTACTAAAATCTACCATTTTCGTCAACGTAGTGTCAAAATTTTCTTGCTTTCCTTTTACAAGTGAGAAAGTTGTTGAACAGACAGACACTTTTCTAGTCTTCATATTTGAGGCTGAATTAACAACTTAAACTATTTTAAATTACTGATACTGTTGTAATACTTTACTGTAGATTAAACTACGTAATACGCTTACGTAGCTCTACTTATAATACTTGACAGAAATGATTTTAATGCTGATAAAGTAAAATATGAAAACTAACTTTTTAGCCATTGGTCTGTATAAGCAGCACTACGTTTCGGAATATCCTATAACTAATATGATAACCATAAATAGCAATCATAGCGTCAAATTAGGTCTTACAATTTTCTTGCTGAAAGTAGATGCTTATAAACGTGGCATTACGTAGGCATGTAGTGACTATAACTTACTTTGTTTTATTACATTTATTATTATTACTACCATTCATTAAAATGATCTAAGTTTAGGATATACATATAGGAAATAGACAAGACAAACAATTTTTATTTAAAAACCTTTTTAGATGTTCCGATTTGGCAACTATTGAAAAAAAATATAACGGGAGAAATAAAGGATAAAAGTAAAACTTTTACATAAATTCTGAATGTGTGTGAACATTTATGACTGTAACTGAAGTTTATAGGCCTACAGGGAACAAAATGTAAAATAAAAGGATCGGTTTGGAAGGGATTAAATTTCTGCAACACAGCTGTCCCGCTAGCGTGGTAAAAAGAATTTTTAAAAAAACTAACATACTCGTAATTCAAAATTGGGCCAGAAATTATTTTGATCATACCTTTAAAAATTGCGTCTATGATTTTTTTTATTATAACTTTTACTTGAAAAAGTAAATGTACTTTTTTGAAAATGTGATTTAACCTATCAGTATAAAATCTTTTAAAATTATACGGAATTTTCAAAATTTTAATTTATGCAAATATTAACAAATACTAGGAACAACGGTGAAATCAGATATCCAAACACATTTTAAGATTAAAAGTTAAAATTTTCTAAAATTACCAAAATTTTTGTCTAAGGTTTGAATCGACTCAAATCAGATAAAAATTGCGAACGCTAGAGATCGGAACAAAAGTTATCGTAACACACACGATCGCGCGCGCACTAATATATAATACAAAAAAGTTTTTTTAAAGATAAGAACCTGAATACATTTCATGGCTTCAGGAAAAATTTTAAAAAGAACTTTTAAAGAATTTGTAGATTTGTATTTTGCCTAAAGTGGCAGATTTTAGATTTTTTTCTGAATAATAAAATGTTAGATTTGAAAACGTTTTAAAATGTCGTAATTAACGCGCTATTGTTATTCCGCTGGACTTGTTGAAGAAGATGAAGGCATTGCATAACTCCGCCACGCGATTACTTAATGACCAACTACATTCTTGTCGCCGAGTTTATCATATCAGTGGTTATCTTCAAACTGCACATCAGTTAATGGTTTACTTCCTCAAGAGAAGGGTAGATTGTCCTCCCCAGATACAGATAGTGGTTCCCGTTCCCATATATCACGGACATGGAGGGGGGAGGGGCGCGGAATCGGGGTGAAGAAGCGACCAATCGCAGAGCCGGCTTGACATTGGGGTGAATTGTGAGTTTGTTTTGCTAGCTGACTATGTGAAGTCATATAGCAATAAGTCATAAGGTTCCGAGCAGTATGCAGCATACAGTGACAGTGAGTCCTTCAGGATTAGGTCAAGGGACGTCGGGTGCTATGCAGCACACTATGGGACACTTAGCGCTTAGTCAATCGAAACTGCAAGGCGCATCTAGTAAGTGTTTAAATATCAGTAAATAGTTTTAGAATCGTGTGTCTCTTTCAAGCAAGGCTTGGTTTAGGGTAAGGAATAAAAAATAGTGCTGCATTTAGTTTTAATAGTAAACAAAATAAATAATACAAAATATATTCACTTTAAAAAACTTAATTTTAAAAACCGTAAGATTTCGTAGAAATTCTATTTTACTTTTTAACGTAAAACGTTTAAACTTGTGCATATTATTTACTAAAAGAATGTAGCTTAGTAGTTATTTTAATTAACATGTACTTGATAAACAAATTATTTAAAAGTAAATTCCCGAAATCAGTCCATAGTTTATAAAAAAAGTCTATTAAACAATTTCTATGATTGTAATACTTTTTAAAAAATAAATAAAAATTGAATAACGTTAGTTTTGTCATATTTCATTTAAGGATTTTAACAAAACTGTTTTTAAATGTACTTTAGTTTACACTTTTATTTTACCCTAAGTTTAAAAGTGTTGAAAAACAATGCATACATTCAAACTACTTTTATTGCATAGCCTACGACTTCTGAAAACAGTACATTACTTTTAACTGATTTTCCTGTGCATATTTTAGGACTAAACACATGTAATTACATTTTTTGATTAATTTGGAAACCTCTCCAAAACTATTTCATAAATAATGTGTGTTTAGTGTATAATATTTTGAGCATATAAAAATATTTTTAAAGCTGAAATAACTTCCGTTGTTGAAACATTTCGGCTAGGCGTCTAAATTTTACACATTGTTCAAAGTTTTTTACGTTTCCTTGAAATTAAATGGAGTTAATTCAATGCCTCGGTTCCGTTTGTAAATAAATTTATTTTATGCTTTTTCTTGAGAGAGTATATTTCAATTGACTAACAAATGAAAAAAATACATGTTTTTATACAACTATACGTACTATTTCTGTTTATCTGAAAAATTTCATTAGATTACGTTTTTTCGAAACGAAAAATTAAATATTTGTTTCTCTTTTAATACTACTTCTGCTTATATGAGCTACTGCGATCAATCTAAAAAGTAAAAAATGTTGGATGGTTGAACTAAACAGAGACGCGGCTATAAGTTGTAAGGCTGTGAAAATGTGTAGGCCTACATAAATTGTCATGATTTTTTAATATGTATTAATCTTATTCACCTGGAAAGTTTAATTAATTTTATTTCAAATTTAGTTCAGCAACTTGATTAATACGTGACAGAAATTTGAGCAAACACCTTTAAGCTGTTAGAGGGAAATTATTCTTTATAAATTTTCGTCAAGTTTACACCTATTTTGGATAATTTTTCGAAGTTTGTCCCTAGTGGTCAATATGGCTAAGACACCAGTCAGTCTGCTGCGCCTCTGAGCTGTACAACTCAAGGTCGTAGGTTCGAGACTTATTGTAGCTTTATTCTTTCCGTTAAAGCAGATGTCTCACTGGTATAAAGCACAAACTTTAAGCAACAAGAACAAAATAATAACAATTGTGACACGCAGCTTTCTCTCTGACGTGATAGAAACGAATTTTTAAAAAATATATTTCTTTATCTCATTCTTTTTGAAATTCTATTTGCATTATCATAATCAGAATTAAACTCTGCATATATTAACATTATGGAATTTTAGTTATTTCAAAAATGCATAACTGAACCCTAACCGTTGTCAAAAAATGTGGATGTATGAGGTTGTTAACGCTGATTACGATAGTGAAATCATGCAGGATAAATTTACTTGCTATACATGCATTGTTATCAATATGGAAATTAAAAATAAATCCTTTAAATTAAGTAAGCGGAGATTTTAACGCGTGGACTAACTGAACGCTGTATTCGTTTTAGTTGTGAAATGATTTTAAAAATATTCCAATTTAATTATGGTATGTAATTAATCTATTAGTTAACATATTAACATAGTCTTAGATCTGATAAACGTTTTTAGGTCCGTTAAGTCCAAAAAAGTGATACATATCTCTAATATTATGGAAATCGTTTTACACTAGGGCCTTTTGACCTCTTATCATGAACGTTATAGCAATTTTGATGTACTTTGCCCAAATCTTGTATTTAAAAACAATGTTTAAAAAACTTTTAAAAATTAGTTTGGTAAAAGTATCTAAAAAAAATTAGTGAAACTTTGATTTTATCAAAATCACAATTTTTATCAAGGTTTGTTCAATTTTAGTCCTTAAAGACTCAAATGAAAAGCTGTCTTAAAGAAAAATCCTTTTCGGAAGCTATTGACTTAAAACTGGAAAACGTAAATTGAACTTAAGAAATACGATTTTAAAGGAAATCTCAAAAATAATGAAAATAAACCATGGCGCCATTAAGTTTGTTTTTTCGGTTTCCTCTTCAATTATATATTTCTTTTCTTGATATTTTTTACACTCACTTTAGATTTGAATGTTCTTATTTGACAAAAATGTATATAGACCTATGATCTATAAAAATAAAACGTGATGATTCTACTTTTACTAAATTTTTTGGAAATTACTTTTACGAGTTTTTTTTTGAAAATAAATACAAAAGTAATTTTATCAAATAACATAATAAGCCTAAGTCTATGACAGACTACATAGACTAGGTTGTTATGTTGCTCAAACATTTTTTTAAGGGTATTATTTTTGTATTTTTTTTTTTTAGTCCTATAGTGCTTCGCAAAATAGATTTTTGACTCCTGTTGGACTCTTTAAAGTTGTATTAGAAATCCTAGCACGCAGCTGTATTGCTGTGATGTAGTTAATGTTAGACCTAACATATTATAAAAAAGAACATTTTAATATTCAAATATTATTTTTTAATTTTATAGAAATAAATAAACATAAACGCGAGCTTTTTGAGATCCGATTTCACCTTTGTAAACAGAGCATAAATTATTTTTTTATGTTTTTTAAATTACATTGAAAATACAAAAATTAATCTTGACGCTGTCAGGTTGTTTTTCATTGAAACTTTAAAATTTTAAATGTTGATTCGTGCAGATTTCAACTCTGATTACTACGCTGAATGAACAACTTTAATATGAACACATTCTGAGTTTAAAAGTGTTGCTATGGCATAGGCCTACATATTAAAAAGATTGCCCAAAGCTTTTTACAAAAATAAATTAATGTGTTACGTTCAAATCAAAATTTCTAACTGCATAGTGCTAACATCTATACACACAGACTATACAAACGTAATTTATAACGATTCCTCAACAAATTTTCAAAATGTAAGATTTGGCATTTGCTCCTTAGTCACATGTCTTGTTTTATCATAATGGTCACTCCGTTAGCAAATTTTCCAATTGAAATTAGTAAGAAAAAAGATTAGCCTACTGAACTAACGCTTTGTAAAGATTATAGCCAGTTAGACTTTGAACTTGTATTTAACCTACTTAAAATTAACTTACTCATAGCATACCTAACCTAACTTACGATGTGGTAAAACTTTAGAAATGAAAAGTAAAGGAAGGTTAGCGGTCGCTTGTCGCTTTGACAAAGTAACAAAAGCCAGTTAACACTTTCAACAAAAATAAATAGATCTGTTGCCGAACGAGGCTGCGCCATTATACCAAAGAAAGAAGACACAAATGCTTGGCTTGTTTTTTTTACCTGACTTATTTCAAAAATAGATTTGTAAAGTGAACGCACCCGTGTTCCAAAAAGGGTTGCTGTTTCTACATCAGTGAAACTGAAAAAGTCACTACAACAAACTAGTTGTTTCTTTGTGTCTGTTTTCTAAACTACTTTCAATGTCCAATGTTGTAGAACAGAATAACAGGATGTTAAACTATTTAACAGCAATGTAACTAGCTCACTGCTATTTAAAAAGCTAATAATATTTGAGTGCATGATTCCAAACACACTTTGAGTAACATCCAAACGTGACACTATGAAATTAGCGCTCATTTGCTACTAATTAATACTAAATTTTGTTACTGACAAAATGTTTTCATCACGTGAGCGAGACAGCCGCGTGCAGCGATTATTTATATCCCATCTCAAAATAAGTTTTCTTGTAATATTGAATGAGTAAATAATATACCTTTATATTTACAAATATTTCTTACAAGTTTGGAATTTTTGATTTGAAACACGATATGAACACATTACGCTAACATATCATAGGCTAACTATATCATAGGCTAACTATATCATAGGCTAACTCTATCATAGGCTAACTATATCATAGGATAACTATATCAAAGGCTTAGAACCTATAAATATATACCTATAAATATATCATAGGCTAATTATATCATAGGCTAATTATATCATAGGTTAACTACATTATAGGCTAACTATATCATAGGCTAACTATATCTTAGATATACTTAGTTATATACTTAGATATCATAAACGTAAAAACCAATAAAAAAAATAAAAATCCTTATTTACTTAAAAATTCGTGTTTTTTTTATTTGAGTAATAGTATCTTTGATACTTTATCTGATATATATTTTGTACAGGTCACATTAAATTTCATTAAACAAATTATTGTTGTATGTGATTAAGCCTCGTGGCGCTGTTGCAGTTTTTGAAATTTGGATTTGTTTTAAATTAACCTTCCAATTCAATCCGCTCTACTTATTGCTATGCTTGCCGAAGATCATAAAAGTATCGAGTTTATAATAATCGAAACAAATAAAAGCTTGTATATGTCAGTGCAGATCGAAATCACTTCAAAACGTACACGTGTGTAACTTGGGGAGTTTTTGTTAATGGCATCTTTGCTGAATATATAATTAATTTGAAGATATGTTTACAAATATCTTGTTTTGTTTAAATAAATAAATACGTGAACCTAGCTTATACAATATTTACTGTATTGTAAACGACCAGTTGTTTAAAATTATTTCGTAACGATCAGCTGATTTCATTGAACAGCTGATAGGCTATAATAAGTTTTAGGTTATGTTCTTAAAAACTACCAATAATAACACGAATTATTGTACATGTTTATATTAATTTCGAATTATTATAAACGTTTACAACGTGCACGTGTTCTTCAACAAAGAAATTATACCGAAACCAAAGCAACACAACGTTTTCATATAATACGCGTGTACCGTTATCGAAAAGGTGTAAGAACAATAAATAGACAGAAATAGAGAGACGAAATTCGTTTGCTCGTTCGTTTCATATTTCCGTTACATTCCTCCGTTCGGTACACTTTTTCCCATTCACTCCTCTCGCCAAAGCTAACATTAAAAGCTTCACTTCAAAACCAGTTTATTTATTTGCTTAAGGCTGTTCATAAGGAAAAGAGCAAATAGCACCATATTGCATTTTGGATACGCAACTGAGAGTAGCAAAAATCGAATATAGGCTACTTGTGGCAACAAGATCTAAGTAAAATATTGGCGCTCACTTGCTTCGCTCCCGCTTAGCTGTACCTTACTCAGGGCCGATATAAAAATATCATTTATTATAGCATCACTAAAAAATCTTACGCTAAAATTAAAGTTTATCATTGTTAAACTTACCAAAACTGAACATCGATCTTTTACCGAATACATTTTGAAAGGTAGTTAAAAAATGTTACATACCTATATTGTATTTAAATATGTTAGCTTTTTGCTGTTTCAATGTAATTTAATTCAATCTTTGCTTAAAAATTGATTCTGGTAGTCTGAAAGCTTGGACAAAATAGAACGATTCTTATTATTGAAATCTAATTATAAGAAATTAGAATTCGATAATTTTTTCAAAAAGCATCGAATTAATGGTGAATCATCATTAATAGTGAATTTTATTACATATAAACCTATATTCCATGCGTTTTTTTAGAAGATTACATATTAAATTAAATTGAATAAATCGTTAGAAGCACAACAACGTTAAATTCCATTCTTTTGATCCTGGAGTCCTGTGGATGGGTGCCAAACAGAATCTCAAAAACATATACTTTCCATTTCAATACTTTATGTTTACAGTGGTGCAAAAGGAAGCCCTTTTAATACTTAGTGATTAAAAAACTGTTCTATTCCTACTATCATTAATTATTTTGCTGACCATCAAACTAACCCCACAACATATTACCTGTTACTGACACGCCATATGTTCTAACCAACCTTTAAATTCCCTTGCATGCATGTCTGATATTCCACCCCGGAAACTAATACAAATCTCACACCACCCGCATATACCCATAGTGTACCCGTGAGAACATCTTTCTGCTAGGCGCATCATCCACCACGCAGGTTGTACGTCCATCTGTCGTGTCACAGGTTGTTCCGGCGTTAGGACACGCAGGAGATTAGGCTGCAGGATATATTGTACTCAAACATCCTGCTATTAGCAATATTATTTCACTCTTAATAGGATATAAGGATGTGCAATCAGTTTTTTCAATCTTGTTTTAAAATTTAGACGAATATTTATTTCTAAATATAACAACAGACTAATTGTTCACTTTGCTGTTAAAAACATGTTTAATTCTAATATAAGTTAAGCTTATATTGTCTTAATGGCAAATTAAAATAGTTTGTTTTTTATTTATTTATTATTTTATATTCCAAAAATAAGTAAAATAACATTTTATAAGACAATAAAATATTTAGAGCCTATTGGTAAAGGTATAAGAAAACTTTAAAAGAAACACGTGTTGTACTAATTACACTTCATCCACTTGTAGGCTGCTTACAGATAAGTTAATAATAAGGGTCGCCAGGGGTGGCAAAGTGTTTTGCCGGAAGTTACTACCTATTTACTTCCTGGACTTTGTCACAGGGTACAGGTCTTACTGATACTTGCATTGTAGGGGAGTACAAAGAGACCCCTGCAATAATTGTCCTGCTATTTAAACCTAATTACTGTTTACATAACGGTGAACTACCCTAAGCTAAAGACAGTGCCCATCAAAAAATTTTCATCTCTGATTATCTAAAATATGACATTTAGATAAGGTTTCAAAGAAAAATCAAACTTTGAAATCGGATGTGCAGTTATTTTGTTCTTTATAAATAAAAGGTAAGATAAGAAATTATGCATTTATGGCGAAATTAAAAATGTTCGGTACTGTAATGTTATTAAATTTAAATCTTTGTTTAAAATAAAGTACTTTTTGGGAATGTGCTTCTATCACTTCAAGACAGAGGCTAGCAGCGATTTTGTCTATTGCCATAAGCTGTTAAGTCTGTAATATGACTCAGTCTACAGTAGCCTTTTTGCAGATAAGTTTACAAAGTTTATTTTAACTTGCATTGATTTAAGTTTTACATTGTTTTACATATAATTAAAATTTATCAAAATCTGTTGTATCAATGTTGATAAATTGTGCTGTTTTTATTCTTTTCTCATCAAAGCTTTCGAAAGACATTTTTGAGAGAATCACTTTTGTGTATGAAAGTTCATTTAATGTTTTATACCTTATAAAAAAAAAAATTCCATATTTCAGTGTGTATCGATACAAATCTTATTTAAAATAAAACATTTTAGAAAATAATCATTTTTTTGATGCAGCACATTTTTTCCAAATATAAAAGATTTCATTGTACTACCTACTACATCATAGGCTAATTATATCATAGGCTAATGATATCAAAGGCTAACTATATCGTAAGCTAACTATATCTTAGATATACTTAGATATCATAAACGTAAAAACCAATAAAAAAATAAAAAATCCTTATTTACTTAAAAATTCGTGTTTTTTTTTTTTTATTTGAGTAATAGTATCTTTGATACTTTATCTGATATATATTTTGTACAGGTCACATTAAATTTCATTAAACAAATTATTGTTGTTGTGTTTAAGTCTCATGGCGTTGTTGCAGTTTTTGAAATTTGGATTTGTTTTAAATTAACCTTCCAATTCAATCCGCTCTACTTATTGCTATGCTTGCCGAAGATCATAAAAGTATCGAGTTTATAATAATCGAAACAAATAAAAGCTTGTATATGTCAGTGCAGATCGAAATCACTTCAAAAAGTACACGTGTGGAACTTGGGGAGTTTTTGTTAATGGCATCTTTGCTGAATATATAATTAGTTTGAAGATATGTTTACAAATATCTTGTTTTGTTTAAATAAATAAATACATGAACCTAAGCTTATACAATATTTACTGTATAGTAAACGACCAGTTGTTTAAAATTATTTCGTAACGATCAGCTGATTTCATTGAACAGCTGATAGGCTATAATAAGTTTTAGGTTATGTTCTTAAAAACTACCAATAATAACACGAATATTGTACATGTTTATATTAATTTCGAATTATTATAAACGTTTATAACGTGCACGTGTTCTTCAACAAAGAAAATATACCGAAACCAAAGCAACACAACGTTTTCATATAATACGCGTGTACCGTTATCGAAAAGGTGTAAGAACAATAAATAGACAGAAATAGAAAGACGAAATTCGTTTGCTCGTTCGTTTCATATTTCCGTTACATTCCTCCTTTCGGTACACTTTTTCCCATTCACTCCACTCGTCAAAGCTAACATTAAAAGCTTCACTTCAAAACCAGTTTATTTATTTGCTTAAGGCTGTTCAAAAGGAAATGAGCAAATAGCACCATGTTGCATTTTGGATACGCAACTGAGAGTAGCAAAAATCGAATGTAGGTTACTTGTGGCAACAAGATCTAAGTAAATTATTGGCGCTCACTTGCTTCGCTCGAACTTACTCCCGCTTAGCTGTACCTTACTCGGGGCTGATATAAAAATATCATTTATTATAGCATCACTAAACAATCTTACGCTAAAATTAAAGTTTATCATTGTTAAACTTACCAAAACTGAACATCGATCTTGAACGTCTACTTCTACGTAAAGTGTAGTATGAATAGTAAATATATATTTCATATAATTTCTTCTTTTTTTTTAAAGAAAATTAAAATTAATCTTTTAAACAAATGATTTAAAAATCTATTATTGTAAACTAATTGAATACAAAGTGTTGTAAATTATCTACAGTATGTCATGTGAAATGAAGGACAAGGTTATATTCTGCGTAGGCTAGACATTAACGCTAATTTATGACCGTAGTTATTAATGCCTTAAATAGTTTTTGAGTTCCCAAACAATTAAACATAATGTATCATAACGTTCCGATACCCCGAAAAGTGCGTGACCGGAAATGAGCCTAATAACAGTGTTATTGTTGCAGGTCGCATCCTTTACGACATCCCTTGTAAAGTGTGCCAGGATCACTCTTCTGGAAAACACTACGGTATTTTCGCCTGTGACGGGTGAGTGACTATTTATATTCTTTAAATAATTACTTTATAACACTTTGTATTACGCCTATTAATACATATTAAATTACAGTTTATCTTCTACTTATTATGTTTGTAGTAGTCCTACACTCTACTCTTAATCTTTTAAACAAAT
The DNA here is from genome assembly GCA_022606455.1 of Callitettix versicolor. NCBI lineage: Eukaryota > Metazoa > Arthropoda > Insecta > Hemiptera > Cercopidae > Callitettix > Callitettix versicolor. Next base: position 57,959,498 of record CM040184.1, on the reverse strand, counting down.
GATTTAAAAATCTATTATTGTAAACTAATTGAATACAAAGTGTTGTAAATTATTAAAAAATAATTAATTTAATATTTTATAACTTTACAAAACTGTAAAATTATATCTAGACCTAATAGCGTTTGTTAATTTAGGCTACGTATTATCCCTCCAACCCCAAAACATATCAAATAAATTACAATAAATTAGAAATTTACAAATAAATAGCAAAATATATTAATCAAAGTAATTTCTGTAAGGTTTGTACTGTCTACTATTTACGGATAAGAAGCATTTATCATCAAATATATGGAGACACTTTATGCAGGCTATAGTTTATAATGCAAACAAAATGTCGCATTATTGAATGTCGGTGATTGAGAAAATATGGAAAACACAAATCAACATAAAGTATAAATCCGTTATGAGCACAAAATTTAGTTTTTAAAATTGGCCTACTAGTTTAATTCTGGTTGTAAATTTACGCTACTACTTTGCACTTCAAACATTGTTGGTAAATGTAACATTAGAAGAGCTTTTGACCAAAATCAGTTGTTACTTGAAGATTACCACTCACGCATTGAAGAAAAATGGATTTTAAAAATAACTACTATCAAACAGGCAAATAATGATTCTATTCTAAATTTTTGTTTTACAACTTTCTGCTTTCTAAATAGTAGTATAAATTTTAAAATTTGTTTAAGTTATAAAACCCAAACCTTTGACAAAATTTTTGAATCTTCACAACAATTATGAAAATTAATAGCATGAAATCACAGAAATAGGTATTTTAAAAAAACATCTTATAACTTAATGAAGGCCAGTACAATAAAATTAAAAAGGGGTAAAGGGGTAATTTAATAACATTTATTAAACTGTTGCTATCCACTGTAACACTGAATAAAAACTAATTCTATATTTTTTTATTTTCAGATGCGCTGGTTTCTTTAAAGTAAGTGTTGTGTTACCACAATTTGATTATTGCTTTGCACATTTTAAAGTAATTTTAATATAAATGAAATACTTAATCATAAAAGTATATACATAAACAATTAATTACTATAATAATAATAACTGTCTTAGTTTTTTTCTGTAACTGTTTGATATAGGCTAACTATTTATTGACTAGTTTTATAAGTCTTTTTAAATAAACAACAAATCTGATTTTTATAAATTATTTTATCTCTTACTTATGTCGTCAAAGACTATTTACAGTTTTACCATTACAATGGAAATTTTGGTTTTAGACAATTTGTATGTTAGGTTCTCAAAATCTTGTTCAAAATACTGGTTTTAAAAAATAAATGCAGAGATATTTCGGCACAATTAACTCTATTTCGTTAATGGAAACAGCAAAAAGCACGACAAGGCTTTGTTTAAATTATCTGACTTGCTATCTGACTTGCTATCTATCGTTTTATTCATTAAACTTGTTTAACAGCTATAGTGAGGTTAGTGAATGGAGGGGGAGTTTGAATAGGGAGGAGCTAAGGGATGATGAATAGAAGCGTCCGCTGCGGTTCTAGGCGTGAGAGTGAGTAGAGGGGAGGCTAACGTCATAATAGTCAACTGACATCAATTTACTCTGTCCTAGCTCTGAGAACTCAAATAGACTGTACATTTGTAAAAAACTATTGGACATTACGAATAGGTGTTTTATGTAGAACAATTGTTAAAATTTCAATAATAAAAAACATCATCTAATAATTTTAATTATTTGGGATGGTGTTTAAAAATTGTAGATTTTTTTCAGTTTATTAAATATGAGTCGAATATTTGGTACTTAAGTTTTGAAATATTAGGCCTAATCTAAAAGTAGAACGTCTGATGTAGCATGTCTTAAAGTAACAAATAGTTTGTATCAGTGACTTATTTAGTAACACATAGGCCTATTTGCTTTAAGTATAATTTTTATTAAACTATAACAGTAATTATTATTTAATAAAGTAGGCTGTCGGAATATACTATTTAAAAGTGGAGATTTTAACGCACGGTTTGACTGAATTTTTTACAGAATAAAAATTATTCAAATATAAATCACAGTGTACTATTTTATTGTCGAAAATATATTTAACAGCAAAGTGCTTATGTTGCAGAGATCAATTCGTCGTAACCGTCAATATATCTGCAAAGCGAAGTGTGAAGGCGTGTGTCTTGTGGACAAGACGCACAGGAACCAATGCAGGGCGTGCAGGCTACGCAAGTGTTTTCAAGTCGGCATGAACAAAGACGGTAATTAAATTACACACTTCCCAAAAACAATATTAGTGTTTTTTCACAGATTATAGAGAACTACAATTACAGGAATTGCAAGAAAAATCTAGCAGAATAATTAAGTTATTGTGTATCAGTGTTATTGTTCAGGACTTCAGGGTGCAACGTTCAGAGAATAAAATTAAAATAAAAAAGAATTTTAAAAAACACGCTTTTTAAATTCAAATATAAAATGCAGTAAAAAATAGAAAAATAAATTGTTCATCAGTCGGACTCAGTGGGTGCAGATTAGGTTAATTAGAAATTATTAAAAACGATCCTTGTAAGTGAGTATTCTCTTTTATTTTATTTTGTTTCTTACTATTAAAATTAAGTCGAGGTGGGCTCGAAGTCGCTTCTTCCGACAACTTTCAATGTGAAAAGTGTTAAAAAGCAAATAACGCCATCCATTGAACAACGCTAAAACTATTTTTTCATATTAAATTTTAGTTAATTAATTAGAGCACAAGGAAGCAAAATTTGACGTGGCTAATTATTGCACATTGCATTGTAATCGGAAGCAAGTAAGTGTGTAAAATTTCAAATCGATTGGATGATAGAAAGTGGGTTAAAAATCGATTACAAGATTTGAATCATGAGACATACAGAGGAAGCAAGTTAAGAAAAAACGTGTAAATAATGATGTCTTTTCAAATCCTTTTTCAACAGTGTTCATCATTTACTTGTTTTATTATGTAAGCCTGTCTATACTTTCAATGGAGTTTCCAGAGCTCATGAAGGTAGTTTACTTCGTTTTTGAGTTCTAAACACGTGAAAACTCTTAGTAGCCTAAACTATCTCGTCCAGTAAATTATTTGGTGTAACCAGTAATGGGCAATATATAGCTTGTGGGCCAGATCCTGCCACAAACGGTGTAATTCGGCTATTACCAGTGTTCAAAATGACAATTTACCTACACACATTTACTATGTTCCCAGGAGAGAACAGTGTTAAACTTTGTTAACCAAAAACGAAAATGCATTTTACCGCATCACATTGTATTTTCTCTGTTTTCGTATGAGTACAAAAATTGGTAACGGAAATGTCTTGAGCGTTTATGATGAAGTAAGGTAGCTTATTGCAGCGTGTGTTTTCGAGCTAGTTTGGCAGCTGAAAGGGCACATTATTTCATTCGTGCGTTAAAAACAAATTTTAAAACGGTCTGGAATTTTGGAAAATACTCCATGGCTTTCGATTTTTTTTTTTCACTGATCTACGTCAAATGAACTAGTTGAATGTTACGATGCAAGGGAAAAAACTGTTTAAGATATTTGCGGTGACTGTTTAAAGTGTAACTAATTCTACTTGATAAATATCTAGCTAAAATAAACCAGTCCCTTTTCCCGAAACTAAAAAATATAGTCCTTGTGTTCGAAGACAAATTTGTAAGCTACGAAGAAAGTGTGACAAGACTCTATGATAAATTCGGGCGCAATTTCAAACCATATAATTTAGACTGTGAACCAGTGATAACAGAATTTCAGTTTGAACTAGTTGAGTTACAGTGGAAAAATAAAAGCAGTTGTTTTTTAACGTTTCACAAGTAGATTTGACAAATCACGTTTCCCAAATTTTAGATCTTATGCCCAGAAAATAACTGCTGTATTTGCATCGTCCTATGTTAATAAACAAGTGTTTTCCACCATGAACCATTGAAAAAGTATTGCTGAAAAACAGACTAACAAATTATTCCCTAGCTTCACTTCGAAAAGTTAACAAATCTTAATTAAAATCAAATGTTTTGACACAGTCCACAGTCGCACTACCAATCATCGCAAACTGTTTCATATTTTTTCAGTAGTCATTAACTAAATTTTGTAAAAATATATCAAAAATTCAATTTTTTTTAAGCGAAGCTTTTAATGTTAGCTTTGACGAAAAGAATGAATAGAAAAAAAAGTCCGCCGAAAGGAAGAATGTAATGGAATGGAACGAAGGAGCAAACCAATTTCGTCTATTTCTGTTTTTTTCTATTTCCTTCTTCCTTTCGATAACAGTACACGCGTATTATATGAAAACGTTGTGTTGCTTTGGTTTCCTTAGTTGAAGAACACGTGCACGTTGTAACCGTTTATAATACATTCGAGAAATTAATATAAATATTTTTAATAATTGTTGTTAATATTGCGAGTTTTTAACAACATCACCTGAAGTAACCATATAGCCTATCAGTCGTTCAATGAGATCAGCTGATCATTACGAATTAATATAAAATAATCGATCTTTTACTATAATTACGGTAAATAATATCTAAGCTATGTTTATGTATTTATTTGTAAACATATCTTAAAATTAATTAAATATTCAACAAAGATGTCATTAAAAAAGCTTCGCTTTTGTCGGTAACTCCCGAGTTCCACACGTGTACTTTTTCATTGAATTATTTTGGCCCGCCTCGGTACTTCTCTTTTTCCTCTGGCTCTTTCCTACAAACATTTCGTCCTCACTAGTGTAATCACTTGGTTATAAGGTGAAGTGGAAGAAACAGAGACGAAACGTTGTAGTTTAGATTATTGCTTTTGTTCTAAATCCGTACATCCAAGAATTAAGCAATTTCTGCAAGAATTTGTTGTTTCTTTTCTTATTTTGAATCCGAATTCTTTCCTTTATAATCTGATTTTATTTAATTACAACTTTTGTATTTAGTAAATATTTTAATTTTATTTCATAAATTTAATCACTCCAGCAAAAATTTTAATTCAACAATGCGATTAACAGAATATTTCTAAATAAAAAAGGGAGCGAAGCGAATCGACCTTGTGGCAACTTAGATTAAAACGTTAATCTATATGATTAATTTTATGCATAACAAGGATTATATCTTTGCCATAACACAACTGCTTACCTCTAAACAAGTGATAAGCTATGCATGCAGCCAATGAAATACATTTACGACATGCTTATTGCTATTGCACTCTATTCTCAGCAATCAACTCGGAGACATTAACGCTCGGTTGTTTACTGCCGACTATTTTATCGCTGTTTAAGTGTATCTATCATCAGCTCTGCAGTACTGTGTGCTATTGCATTACTTCAGTTATTTTTTATTACGAAATTAATTCAAATAAAGTCAACGTAATCCGTGACACAAACTATTTCTTACTTTCAGACTTGTTACAAAACGCAATAGATACACAGATGCATTGTAGATTTTTAAAAAAATTACATCTACTTAATGTAAAAGTTGTACAAAAAAAATTAAATACCGTTTAGAATTTTATAAAAATTGTTTTTAATGCACATTTTTTGTAAACACTTTTAACATTCCTACCGACAGTGTTTCCGTAACTTAATGATGTACCTACTTTTCATAATGGCGGATATTACTCTAAACTTAATACTTTAATTTCAATTATAACATATATTTTTTTTAGTAATTTAGGTTACCCCTTTTTTAAAAGTCGCTCAGTTTTATGAAAAATAACAAATTGTTTTCTTCAGGTAAAAGTTTTTTAATAGTGTTTATATTTTATTTTCAGCTGTTCAGCACGAGAGAGGCCCACGTAACTCAACTCTTCGCCGTCAGATGGCGTTGTACTTCAAAGATGGAGATCCCGGTCCATCGGCACCTCCCGCTCCAACTCCGGTCTTAGACCTAGTGTTACCGAAAGTTTCCTCATCGACTTCTTCTCCTCCCAGACCTCAGCCTCCATCTCACCTGCTACGCCCAGTACCTCCGTCACTTTTATTTACTACGCCCTTGCCAAAGGTAAGATTCTTCTTCCCTAAAAAAATAAATCGATTTAAATTATTTATTTTGTACTTTGTCATTGACTGTATATTTATATAGGTGTGAGTTAACATATATTTTTTGAATTTTAATAACTTGAGTACATGAGATATATCCAAAACGTGCCTGTCAGAAAATTCTGGTTGGTCCTGCAGGATTCTAAGTTAACAGTGAATAAGGACAAAATAATCTACACCCGATTTCTTACGAGGAATGCTAAACATTTCGATAGAACCTTTTTAGTTAAAATAAATCATAAAGCCTAATCCTTATAAAAACTTGAAGTTAAAGGAAATTTTAATCGCTGCTGAATACTACAAATAAAACTCTAACCTTTGATAAAACATTCTGCAGACCACAATAAATATGCATGAATTTTAGTGTTTATAACAGTAATTTTAAGAGTTATTATGGCTAATGGCTTTGGTTGCAACATTATCTGGCACCCAGCATTAAGGTCTCCGTATGTGTTGCAGTTGCCTTTCACTTTGCCGTTCCCAATGCTCTTCAACAACCCCGAGTCTGTTAGCGAATACGCAGCAAGGATACTCTTCATGACTGTCACATGGACAAAGAGTGTGCCTGCCTTTACATACCTTTCTCTTAAAGACCAGGTACAGTTTAACTTTATGATTTTTATATTTATATTTCAGTATATTTAAAGTTTAAAACTAGAATTATTAACAATAACAAAGGCATCAAAACGCTCTTTGAATTAAAAAAAAAAAAAAACTGCATTACAAGTAAAACTGCGTTTATGGTAGGTTATAGCAGAAAATGCCTTAAAATATTAGGCCTACTACAGATTATTTTACATCTCATATTATACTTTATTCATATAACAGTTTATTTCATTGTGCAATTATGTACTTTAATAGTTTATTACTAAAATATACTAAGCAAATATGGTAGTTATTAATTTATTTTACAAAACTACTTTAGTTCAAATGAAAATAAATATATAATAATATAAACATAAAACGATACAAATATTCTACTGAGTACACTGTATCAGAATACTTTAAATAAGATAGTGCTCTATCGAGGAGCTTTTAAACACTTAAAGCTTTCTGAATATTGAACAGTAGATTGTCTTTTAGTCACTTATTATCTGTGATCAGAAAAAGATATTTTTAGTGAGCTTGTATATTTTGCTTACCTCTAGCTGCTTCTACTGGAAGAAAGTTGGCGGGAACTGTTTGTCCTGGGTGCTGCCGAGTATTTCCCACCTTTGGATTTGAGGCAACTCATCAGTCCAACTGAAGAAGAGAAAAGCAAAACTTTGCTTCACGAAGTTTCCGTGTTCCAAGAAACCATCCTTAAACTGCGACAACTTCACTTGGATTCAACGGAATACAGTTTTATAAGAGCAATTGTCCTTTTTAAAACAGGTAGGGCTTAATTTATTCTAAACTAATCTGTGTTTTATTTAAAAAAGAAGTTGTACTCATCACTCAGTTCCAGGAGCTTCTCTTCTATAATTTACTATTCCCGCTGCTGCTGCTGTTGCGTTTGTTGCTACTGCTGTTGAGTTTGTTACTGCTGCTGCTGCTGCTGCTGCTGTTGCGTTTGTTGCTGCTGCTGCTGTTGCGTTTTTTGCTGCTGCTGCTGTTGCGTTTGTTGCTGCTGCTGTTGCGTTTGTTTCTGCTGCTGCTGCTGTTGAGTTTGTTGCTACTGCTGCTCCTGCTGCTGCTGTTGAGTTTGTTGCTGCTGCTGTTGCGTTTGTTGTTGCTGCTGCTGCTGTTGCGTTTGTTGCTGCTGCTGCTACTGTTGCGTTTGTTGCTGCTGCTGTTGCGTTTGTTGCTGCTGTTGCGTTTGTTGTTGCTGCTGCTGCTGCTGTTGCGTTTGTTGCTGCTGCTGCTGTTGCGTTTGTTGCTGCTGCTGCTGCTGTTGCGTTTGTTGCTGCTGCTGCTACTGTTGCGTTTGTTGCTGCTGCTGTTGCGTTTGTTGCTGCTGTTGCGTTTGTTGTTGTTGCTGCTGCTGCTGTTGCGTTTGTTGCTGCTGCTGCGTTTGTTGCTACTGCTGCTCTTGTTGTTGCTGCTGCTGCTGTTGCGTTTGTTGCTGCTGCTGCTACTGCTGGTGCGTTTGTTGCTACTGCTGCTCTTGTTACTGCTGCTGCTCTGTTGCGTTTGTTGTTGTTGCTGCTGCTGCTGCTGTTGAGTTTGTTGCTACTGCTGCTCTTGTTGCTGCTGCTGCTACTGCCGGTGCGTTTGTTGCTACTGCTGCTTTTGTTACTGCTGCTGCTGCTGTTGCGTTTGTTGTTGTTGCTGCTGCTGCTGCTGCTGTTGAGTTTGTTGCTACTGCTGCTCTTGTTGCTGCTGCTGCTGTCGTTACTGCTCCTGCTATTTATGCGGTTGTTGCTGCTGCTGATATTTTTGCTTTTTCTGTTGTTTTGCTGCTGATTTTACTGTTGTTGCTGCTGCTGCTGTTGTTGTTGCTTTTGCTGCTGATTTTACTGTTGTTGCTGCTGCTGCTGTTGCGTTTGTTGCTGCTGCTGCGTTTGTTGCTACTGCTGCTCTTGTTGCTGCTGCTGCTGCTGTTGCGTTTGTTGTTGCTGCTGCTACTGCTGGTGCGTTTGTTGCTACTGCTGCTCTTGTTACTGCTGCTGCTGCTGTTGCGTTTGTTGTTGCTGCTGCTGCTGCTGTTGAGTTTGTTGCTACTGCTGCTCTTGTTGCTGCTGCTGCTACTGCTGGTGCGTTTGTTGCTACTGCTGCTCTTGTTACTGCTGCTGCTGCTGTTGCGTTTGTTGTTGTTGCTGCTGCTGCTGCTGTTGAGTTTGTTCCTACTGCTGCTCTTGTTGCTGCTGCTGCTGTCGTTACTGCTCCTGCTATTTATGCGGTTGTTGCTGCTGCTGCTGCTGTTGTTGCTGCTGCTGCTGTTGCGTTTGTTGCTGCTGCTGCTACTGTTGCGTTTGTTGCTGCTGCTGTTGCGTTTGTTGTTGTTGCTGCTGCTGCTGCTGTTGCGTTTGTTGTTGCTGCTGCTGCTGCTGTTGAGTTTGTTGCTACTGCTGCTCTTGTTGCTGCTGCTGCTGTCGTTACTGCTCCTGCTATTTATGCGGTTGTTGCTGCTGCTGCTGCTGTTGTTGCTGCTGCTGCTGTTGCGTTTGTTGCTGCTGCTGCTGCTGTTGCGTTTGTTGCTGCTGCTGCTGCGTTTGTTGTTGCTGCTGCTGCTGCTGCTGCGTTTGTTGTTGCTGCTGCTGCTGCTGCTGCTGAGTTTGTTGTTGCTGCTGCTGCTGCTGTTGCGTTTGTTGCTGCTGCTGCTACTGTTGCGTTTGTTGCTGCTGCTGTTGCGTTTGTTGTTGTTGCTGCTGCTGCTGCTGTTGCGTTTGTTGTTGTTGCTGCTGCTGCTGCTGTTGCGTTTGTTGTTGTTACTGCTGCTGCTGCTGTTGCGTTTGTTGTTGTTGCTGCTGCTGCTGCTGTTGCGTTTGTTGTTGTTGCTGCTGCTGCTGCTGTTGAGTTTGTTGCTACTGCTGCTCTTGTTGCTGCTGCTGCTGTCGTTACTGCTCCTGCTATTTATGCGGTTGTTGCTGCTGCTGATATTTTTGCTTTTTCTGTTGTTTTGCTGCTGATTTTACTGTTGTTGCTGCTGCTGCTGTTGTTGTTGCTTTTGCTGCTGATTTTACTGTTGCTGCTGCTGCTGCGGTTGCTGTTGTTGTTTTTGCTGTTTGTATTATTATTATTATTATTATTATTACTATTATTATTATTAATTATTAATTATTATTATTATTATTTTTTTATTTTATAAAAGTCAATAAAAGTATAGTTTTAAGGTATATATATATATATATATATATATATATATATATATATATATATATATATATATATGTGTGTGTGTGTGTGTGTGTGTGTGTGTGTGTCTGTAACACTTACCTCTATTCTCATATTATCTGTTACAACCATCACTATTTTTATATGTTTATTTTGTATGTATGCTGTAATACACAATAAAGTAAATAAAACTGAATTTAATTTTCATAAAAAGTTTTTATAGAAAACAAACGAATTAAATAAAGCAAAACAACAAATTTGACTCACAATGAAAACTCTCTTCAGAAGTCAATTTTACTTTAATTTATAGCTGTCATACTTTAGCATGATAAAATAAAACGTTACCATGACTGCAATAACTTAAGCAAAAACATGCAATAAAGGTATAAGTCTTGACATTATTTATTTTGGCTAACCTGTGTAACGGCTTTAATGTTTGCTCCATGCAGTTGTGGAAGGTGGATCTATATGCGACATCGCCTCAGTGGCAACCTTCCAGGACCAAAGTCAGCTGACGTTAAACCACTACATTTCCACGAGGTACCCCAGCCAGCCTTACCGATTTGGAAAACTTCTTCTTCTTCTTCCGGCCTTAAAAACCGTTTCAAGTACCACCATCGAAGAACTGTTCTTCCGCAGGACTATTGGTCAGATACCCATTGAAAGGTTATTGTGTGACATGTACAAAACAAGTCTAGTGTACAACTGATACAGTTCTGTTCTCTTTTTCTACGTAATATTGTTACATGATCTTTTAATGTTCATATTAGTTTGATCATATTTCCAGATCTCCGTGTTATTTTCTTTAAAATTTCAGAAATTTAAATTGATTCTAGTTAACTTATTTAATGTCCTTTAAAATTATGAAAACATTACCATAAACCTAATATTGAAACCAAAAAGTCAATTTTATTTTAGAAATATTGCTGCAGATTTTAGTTAAATATTCACACTTTTCCTTTGTTTATCAATTAAATTAATCACTTTTAACTGTCCCGCATTTTTTAGAACAACTTTTCCCGCATACTTATCACTTACCATTAAAAAGAACAATAATTGTAATCATTACGAATGATAAGCCCTCACGAACTAATACCAATGATTCGTACATTCGATTATAGCTAAATACGAACATTATAAATCGACACAATTTTCCATTTTGAATTTTTTCCACTTTTCTTTTTCCCCTTTTCATTCCTTTAGTCATAAAGACAATCTCCATGGAAGCTTCGTGCATGGAAACTTCACTCTTACCTTCTTCAGTATAGGCTACATAAACTTGACACTAAGAGGGAAATAATTTGTTGTATTTATAGCCTATATTGCCTTTCTATATTGACATTATTTTGGCCAATGGTTGTTAAGTTCTAAGAGCATTCACTATACCATAATATTGCCTTAATATGTTCATTTAATTCGAGTTAAACCAAAAATCAGTACCTGTGTTTGTGAAAATATGTGTTAATGTGTTAAGAGAGTGGTATTTTAGCTGAAGTTTAATCTATATTTGTAAATGAAAACAGTATTAAAGTATCGATTTGAAAATAATATGTAAATATTGTTTAAAAGAATATATTTTAAGAGTATTTTTGTAATTAGTTATATTATTATATTGTTATATAATGTAAGTACGTGTAGATACAATTTAAAGCACATTCTGTGATTTTAGTATACATACGTCACACATCCTACAGAACGAAATGCACTTCTTCTCACAATTTGTTTTGTAGTTGTTAATTGAAATATGAATAAAACAGTTGTTATTCAGTTTTGCGTATTTTTTATAATTTAAAAAAGTATTTAATTATCATTTTCTTAAACAAAATGTGATCACTGAAATAAATTTTAATCCCCATTTAATTCCAGGGCAGTCGTTTCTGAAGTGGTTCAGGCACCGGTCAATCTGCACCGTTTCTGAACTTGTGCACCTCAAGTTACCACCTATGGTCTTCATTAGTCTAGTTGGCATAAGTTATGGGAGTTAAAAAAACGTATTTGATTTTTGTGTAGTTTTAAAGAGTGAATATCTATAACCAAAATACTTGATTGCATAAACATTTTAGGGTCCTAAACTAACTACATTCTGCTTGCAGTAAGTGCAATGAGAATAGTCTACTTCCACTTGGAAGCGATTCACTTAAACTGAATGTTGAAAAAATAGTAACGACGTTATTGACTCACTGATATGTTACCTAGACTCAAAGATATGTAAAGTGTGATTTGCAAATCACCAGAACCATTTTATTATTCAAATTATTTTTATACTCTTCTTCTTTTCTGCTAGGATTATTGTCATTATGTTCAGTATAATAATCTGCCTTCCCTAGCTTCGTCAATTCTACTTTCGTCGATTCGTTTCGGAGAACGTCCAGCTTCAAAAACTATATCTATCAATAGTTATAGTTAATAGGGATAGATACAGTTTTTGAAGATGTAGGTTCTCCGAAACGCGTCAACGAAAGTAGAATTGATGAAGCTAGGGAAGGCAGATCATTATACTGAACATAGTGACATTTTAATATTCGTTTATGGATAAAATCAAAATTCATTTACAAAATCTAAAAAATTGTATTGTTGATTGTCCAATTTTTTAATAAATTAAAAAAAGTTAGCAAATATTTTTAAATGATCTGCACAAGTCTTTATTTATACTGATTCACGGTACAATTTTGCGGTACAATTATGAATGACTCTGTGTACTTAAGGAAATAAAAATATCCAACATTTAAGTGTAGGAATTCAATTCAATCTAAAAAAGTTCTAAATTTTTCTTTAATTTAAAGCAAAATTTTTCTTTAATTTCTTTTATTTGACAATTAATTTATAAATGAGTAGGCTACACTTTATAACTGACTAGGCTACAATTTATAAATTAGTAGGTTATATTTTATAAATGAGTAGTGCTACAGTGTATATACTCGTAATAGTAGGCTATATTTTATAAATATATATGCTACAGTTATAAATGAATAGGCTACAGTTTGTAATGGGTAGGCTAGGACCCTACATGTTATAAATGAGTAGGCTACAGTTTCTAATAGGTAGGCTACATGTTATAAATGAGTAGGCTACAGTTTCTAATGGGTAGGCTACATGTTATAAATGAGTAGGCTACAGTTTCTAATGGGTAGGCTACATGTTATAAATGAGTAGGCTACAGTTTCTAATGGGTAGGCTACATGTTATAAATTAGTAGGCTACATGTTATAAATGAGTAGGCTACAGTTTATAATGGGTAGGCTACATGTTATAAATGAGTAGGCTACAGTTTATAATGGGTAGGCTACATGTTATAAATGAGTAGGCTACAGTTTATAATGGGTAGGCTACATGTTATAAATGACTGGACTACAGGTTATAATGGGTAGGCTACTTATCATAAGTGAGTAGGCTGTAGTTTACACATGAGTAGTCAGGTTATAAATATGTAGGCTACTATTTTGACAGCTAGTACTAATAATAACATTTATTTTAGATTAATTTTTGAATATAGTTTTCGAATCCCTGTTTGTTCTTTCTATAAAAAGCCTTTCTAAAAAAATCAAAATTTCAAAACCTTCTTACTATATCAAAAATAATACCAATAATAATATGGTAATGACGATTTTCTAAACACTTGAATAGGTATATTCGTTTCCAAGTCTCCTGCGTCCAAAAAAAGTAGTTTCTATCTGTATTTCTTCATGCTTGTGTACAACTGACCACATTACTGGAATAAAAAACAATACAATTGAACTATTTTACAGAAATACATCATGCTGGTGGTTTGTCATGTTTTGAGTTTATTTTAAAATTTCGTTGTAATAGGAACCAAAATGAATTTTTTTCAAAACCGTTTCCAACTATATTGTTTTTTTCAAATTTAGTCTTTTAGTGTCAAAATATAACTTGTCTTTTTGCTATCTCTCTTCAAGAAATTTTGTTCTAACGTTATCGAGATAAAACGCACAAAATATGTTAGCCTTTAATACAATTTAGATTTAAACAAAATAACTCAAGGTAGCTTTTTACTTTGAATCAAGAAATATGTGCGTTTCGGCAATAAAATAGAAAAAACCCAACCTGCTTGTTTTACCATACCATATTTTTCGTGTAAATACTTTTACTGAGAAAATTTGTATAGTCTTTTTGCCACTTTTTGTTTACTTATAGTGAATACATCTGTTAATCCGAGTTTTATAGAGAAAGCAACTTTACAAACATAGGTTTATAAATACAGCGATTACCTAAGATAGAAGGCAAACCAAGAGTCATTGACCAGTCTAAGGTGAACTTACTTATCAAAATTCAACGTTATTTGTTTAGCGGTTTTTTAGACATTATGGAGCTGTATTTGGTTTTACATAAAATAGACTATAAACACAGATGCATGACTTTATAACCAGCCAAGTTCATGATCACGTCACACTAAACAACTAATGATAATGACATAATGACCATATTATGTTAATGTACTTTTCTAAAATTACTCACGCTTAGCCTACTGAGTTATTGCAATGCTATACTTTAATTCGTTAATATGGCAGTTATTTTGAAAACTTAAAAGAATATGTTTTCCTATTTAATGAAAAACTAACAATTTAATTAATTTAAAATTTGGTACATTGACTTAGTTTTCATATTCAACGAACAACTTTCAAAACAATTTAAAAAAATAAGGTGTTACCTTATTACTCGTGAATTTATAAAGACAACTTTTAAAAAACATTTTGTAGACATATGCGATTTGTGTAATTTCTTAAGTCTCTAAACACTCAATAATACAAAGCTTATTGAGTAAGTTTGTGCAACGTTTATGCACTCTTTGTAAGTACTATTCAGACTTCGTACTGACACACTTTGTGTTAAATATTTACCCCGAGCTTAGCGTCCTTAATGCAACACTTACCCTTTCTTCTTGTCACAAAGTCCCAGTAGTGATGTGAAAGATGCCGCTGCTAGTCGAAGATAGTGTTGAAAAGTGACAATGGTCTACAGAAATCGCGGAAACCGGCAAACAACAAAGCGTTGTTTGGATCCGAAGGACTTGACATTTCCTAATGAAGGCCTAGCTGACCGCTGACACTGGCCAACCCATCTTTTGTTGCCAATTTGTTTTGCCGTCATAATTGGGAGCGGTCCAAACACGGGCAGGTAAACAACAACAATGAACGATTTATATAGCGTTGTGCCGCCATCTTTAATGCTTATTGTATTTGAAATGCGTCCCATAGTGTACAACGTGACTGTTGATACAATAATACTCATAGATACAGTTATGAATATTAGCTGCAATTGATCCTAGCTTTGTTATTTAAACTCTTGTTAATGCATTTCAGATGAAGTATTAGACTATTATCAATATTTTCTCTCTGCAGATTAGAAATGAAAGTAAAAAACTTAATTTTTTACATAAAAAATCCAGAAATAACTTATTATCGATACTTCAAATTAGGCTGAAGTCGAATAACAGGATAGCAAAGCTAGAAAATTTTTGAGTGTCGTAACTGAAGATATAGGCTGTATAATTTGTGTAGAGAAAATAAGAGAGAAAATGAATCTCCCCTCTCTGCTAAAAACTATAAACATCTGTATAAATCCGCTTGAAATAATACAATGTATAGTACGTGCTTCTAGATTCTTATACCAAAATCATGTAGTAACTATAAGTGGCAAATTTATGAAACGACATTCTCTGTAGGTGGTTAAAACCAACTGTATAAAAAATATAGTGGTTACAAGCACTTTTTCATTTAAAAAAGATATAACTGAATTAATTTTGTAAAAAAACAATTGTCAAAACAATCTGTGTCGTGTTTGATATTGATGGATTGTTTATTGAAATAATTTTATGTTGAATACCAGAAATTTCTAATATGTAGAACGCAATATATTTAACAAATTATATCCTAGTATAATTTGGAAGACATTTAAAAATTATAAAACCAGTTCAGAAATGTAATTCGTTTCACAAATAAAAAAGTATGAAACACTTTATATCCATGGGAAACGTTTGACTGATTAACTCAAATTAAATTTTAATGTAAGAAAACGTTTAATAACGTTTCGTTTTATATTCTTCAACAACATTAATGAAGAGAACGTTAAATTGACGGCCATCTTGTGTTTTATAGTTCGACTCTCTCTCTCTCTCTCTCTCTCTCTCTCTCTCTATATATATATATATATATATATATATATATATATATATATATATATATATATATATATAGACTCAACAGTTGTTGAAGACAGGCACGCATACACGAGAAAGATGCTCGGTTGGAAGGTCCCAGAGAATGAAATCCCAAAGAGAGCAGGGGTAAAATGGACGGAGGAGCGGAAGAGGATCCATGGGGACAGGATGAGGAGGTGTGGAGGATTAGAAGGAACAAGACATGAGTCGGAGTGCTTTGCGTGATCCAACAGGGTCTTTGCGCAAATAATAATAATAATAATATATATATATATATATATATATATATATATATATATATATATACACACATATTAATAGTTGTGCAGCCGAAATATGACTTATCAGGACTTTCCTGACAAATTTGTTTTTAAGGTGAAAATGTTTTTAGGTGGTCCTAGAACTTTTTTGTGTGAAGAAAAAAAATTGAATTTCGCTGTAGCAAGAATAACATGTAAAACTGCTTCACACTTGATAAGGCACTAAGTTACTTCACATAATTGAAGGTTATACTAATTCTTCAATTGCGCTGATTGTTCTCAGTTATATTTATGGTTTTGTGCTCTGATTTCTGCTTTCGAAACTAAGGGTCGTGACTTTAAATATAGACATTTTTTCAAATCGAATATTTATTTGTTTATAATTATGTAAAAATAAGTTCAATAATAATTATTTAAAATATAATTAACTTCATAATTAAACTTTCAAATTATTAATGAAAGCTACTGTATACATGCCTAGCTCAGTCAACATAATAATTACAGCATTAAGGATGGATATACGCAGTATTTTTGACACAATTAAGAAGATTCAAGCAGATTCCAGGAAGTGCTCGAACACTTATACTTTCATAGAAAAAAACCGCTGTATCTATGCCCAAGGGGACCATGAGCATTTGGGTAGCACCTCGTGTTGTACAAGCTTGAAGTTTTATTTTATTATTTTTTTTTATTATGACGTGGGTTATTATCTTTTTTTAATATTAGTTGCTTATAATTTAAATTTAGCACTAATATCAGTAATATAACTAGACTATTAAAAACAATAAATACAAATTTATTACATAAACTAATTCCTTTTTCACTTTCATTGTCTGTTACATTCACTGCAATATTCCTTTTTCAAATTTAGAAGTAATTGTCGAATTATAGCCTATTTATTATATAATGAAAGATATACAAAAATTAATAAGGATATCAAAAACAAAATCCTAATCCAAACTATAATTGATATTCCCTTGACTTTAAAGTGGGTTAAAGTTTATCACCACGTGGTTTAAAATGATTTAATCGCACCAATGAATGAAAGTAAGATGGAAAGGGAAGGATGTAAGCAAACAACACGTGGGCAGCCAACTGGACGAATCATCCTGACAGAGGATCGGAACAGCGACTTCTGTAAACACGTCGGCTTGTGGGAACTGCCCAATTACTGTTCTGTACTGAACACCAGCTTATCATGTTACGCGATTGGTTTGTTCCGTATGCTCGCACTCACAATACACAAATAGAATTGTTTGACAAACAAAATTAATTTTCTTCAGTAAAACTGTATGCAAGAGCGTAGGCGTATCCAGGGGGAGGGGGTTTTGGGGGTTGTAACCCCAACATTGATAAAAAAAAACTTGAAGATTTTTAACACATTTTCTAATAGTCCAACTATATTTTTAGTTAAATTTTTGTTTCATTATTTGTCTGGAAAATTCAATTTAAAAAATTGTTTACTTTATCATTAGAAGAAGTTCATAAAAATAAAACTAGTATTTAAAAAAATCGATCTTAACATTTCAATGAATTAATTGAAACCCTTCTTCTGAGTAGTTTTGTCTTGATTGTCTGTCAGTATAGTAGCCTGGACCAGTGGTCGGCAAACCGCGGCTCTTTGACTCCTCGGCTGCGGCTCTTCCACGAAATGTTTAGTGCAGGAATAACATTTACTAACTTGCCTTGTAAGAGACGAGTAAACTTTTTGGAACGCAAGCCTACAGAAAAGAGGCACATTTTTATTAGGGTCTGCATATTTATGCGAACAATCATTTTCAAGCATGATCTCTATCAAGAGTAAATTAAGAAATCGGCTTATCTATGGGAACTTGGAACCGTGCCTAAAATTAAAAACAACAAAATACAAACCTGACTTACCCTTACTTTCCAAGATTTACATTAGTGGAGTATTTGTAGTTTTTTTAAGGATACTTTTTATATTATTTAACTTGTTTACTTTTAAACAAATATTATCTTTATACAAGTATGGTACCAAGTTTTATTTAATGTAACGTTAGTTAAACTAAGACATATTTAGCAAAGGCAAGCTCGAGAGTGTACTTTTAATTCTAATTATATCCATTAAAATGTCGCTACTAAAGCAAAGCTTAAGTTTAAAAAGAAATGGCTCTTTGATTAAACTTCAATTTTGTATTGTTTATATTTGGCTCTTTTGGATGACGAGTTTTCCGACCACTGGCCTAGACCATATGTAAGCTATTAACAGATTTTATTATCAATGGGTTTCTGTACAGTACATTATTGGGAGCTAATTGAATCTATCAATGTCGATGAAATTGTTTACAAATTTCCGTTTCCAATCTTTTTTGGACAAAAACCTTTTAATTTGAATTTTCTCAAAATCGAGTCTAGGACTTTTTAATCAATTTTTGCTTAAGTATGGATTTGCTATTTCACCAAAAATCCACCCGGTTTGGAAAATATTCACACAAAAAACAGAAATATCTTCCTAATTTTGCCAAATCGGTTGATTATATTTTTGTAACATGTATATGAGTCCCTATTTGCAGCTCAAATTTAGTGTGGCAAATTTGAAATAGGACGTATTTACCGTTCAGAGTTAAACGAAAATAAACCCTGACCGCCATTGGATTTTTTCCGATTTGCTGTGGAACCGTCAATTTGGAACATGGGCTTAAATTAGTATTTTTATGTATGACAAAAATTAGAAGTACCAATTTTGAGGATAAACCTACGTTGTTTATGTAACTTTCAAACAGGATGTTTTAGGTAAATTGCATACAAATCTGTTATTTTTCATTTATAGATCTTTCAAATAAATGATTTAATTAAGAAAATGTGTGCGCTATGTATATGCGTATGTATCAGTTTATATTAACTATTATAAAAGTCAGACTAGCTGCACCTATTGAGAGGATTTAGACGTCCCTCGCGGTACCCGAGTCTAACACACACTCGCACTTACAACACTAAGTGTAAGTGTGTGTTAGACTTATGACTAACACTTTACACTCACACTTACATTTAGCGAGGCGATAATAGCCTTAATGTGCTTTTCGCCTTAAAATAACAACAACAAATTATTACAAGAGTTGATATATTTGTGTTAAATAAAAACAGATTGTAAATAATTTTAGAAAAAGATAAAACGGCATGTTTTCTTTCTTCTACCCAAATGAAACACCGTTCTATTTAATTAAAACTTCTACACATACGTTCCAGAAGAAATGTAGTTCCTAAGTTTTTTTATCCCGTTGAGGTTAAAGGGGCAGACATTCAGTTTCATTTAATATTAGAGTAAAATACAGTAATTATTTCTCATCTCCTAAGATGCTTTATATCGGGATCGCAAAACTCTCCCAGTGGTTGTCCTATTCGTTTAGGGGGAAAAGGACTCGAGTTTCCTCACGACACCTGCATCTGTGTTAGGCCTATCCTCGAGCACCCGTATCCCAGCGGGAACCGACCCGCATTGACGTCTAGTATCGCCAAACACAGGCAGTCCTTTCATCATCGAGTGTTGAAAACATTCAAAATCGTGAGTTCTTGACTCAAGCATTTTTATTGTTAGCATATTTCTTCCCAGTCCGTACGTCAAACACAATTTTTTTTGAAATATTCAACTTTAAACGATGTTTTGAACTACGTCCTTTTGAAATACCACAGTTCAACTTTAAACCTGTTTCATTGATCGGAATACTGTGTATTTTTTAAATAAAAATATTTTGAACTTCTAATGGTTAGAACATTATTCAACCACCATTTTGGGCTATACCTGAATACTGTATACTGAATTTCAGCGTATTACGTATAATTATGAGTTACTTCACTTTTTCAAAATAGCCTATTTTTTTCTCAAAACCAAATTTTTTTAGCAAAAATATATTCGTGCAATATACTGTCTCCTTGCATTGAAATTTCAGCATTAGTGACCTCTTTTCGCTTTTCTATAGTAAAAATATATGCATGCACTTTTTTGAAATACGTTACTTGTTTACAAAATTTCATCTCATGATATTTCTAGCCCCTTATATTGAACTCATTTTCGTCGAGATATTTCAGTACTGACGAACTGAAAAAGACTTGATACAAAAGGGGTGAATAGGTTATTCGGATAAGTTATTAAGGGTAACGTAAACATTAAAATAATTTAAAATAATAATTGTAGAACATTTTTTTAAAACTTTAATTAAAATGCATCTAATGTAATAATTAACATTAAATTACCTTTAATTATATTACTATATAATTCAATTCAGTACATACCTTAATTTGCACTACTAATGTCATCAATAATGCTATACACACGGATCGTGATATTATTCTGTTAAATATTAGGCCTACATATATTGGAAGTGTTTAGTAGTAATTTGTTAAAACGTTTGTGTTTTGTGAATACTCCTCAATGTATTCTTTAGAGATATTCCGAAGATATTACGTGAAGCTCTTTTCCAAGAAGATTCACGTGGGCCAAGAGTCTAGTGTGTCACAAGTAAAACTTTCCCTGACTCATTTTGTTGACTGTAAAGTTAAAAATAAAATCAGAATGTATCCAATATTACTTGCCTTGTTTCTCTTAGAGCTTAAAATATGTTTACTTCTTTGTAAACGCTTGAGGTTTTAGGTTTTGTTGTTTCCGAAAATAAGCTCTAAGGCAACAAATCAATTGCCTCCTTGAACTTAGTTTTCATAACTTCCTCTTTCACCCAACGACCGTTAAGTGATAATATTCAATAATTTAAACATGCCGTCATTATTCTCCCCACCTTTGCCGACTCGCTACTCTCGAGAGGTCTGCGTGTCGAGGACTATTAACGGGTCAGCTGCACAACTGTAACGTTACTGTTTGCTTAAAACAATGCTCTTTGCGTTGCGCGGGAATTAATTCTTACACACTTTGTTACAGTATCAACCTTTCGATTGTTGATACTCTCAGCCTGAGCTAATCGAGTGGCTGTTGTTCTACG
Organism: Callitettix versicolor; assembly: GCA_022606455.1. NCBI lineage: Eukaryota > Metazoa > Arthropoda > Insecta > Hemiptera > Cercopidae > Callitettix > Callitettix versicolor. The sequence continues at coordinate 57,938,376 of CM040184.1, read as the reverse complement.
GTAACAAAGCAGAAAATCGGTTTGCGCCTGGTTCTACACTGGTTGCTGGCGCAGCTTTAAATTTTAAAGGGCGCTTTACAATCGAGTAACCTTCTCCGAGTCCTGCAGTACTTAGGCCTAACCCCCAACACTATAGGCTCTAGTTAGTTTTATCAATCGCTAAGGAAACACATGTATGCTCTTCAAGATATTAAACGATACTCTGTCGATTTGTTGTTAACAGAGAGATTGAATTTTTTTAAAATAATTAACCTTCAATTTTGAATTGAATCGTGATTTATATTCAAAAAAATATAGGCTATATAAAGTAATTATGTTATCCATGTAATACTGTTAGCAGATTTAATACACTATTAAACAACTTTTTTTAAAATATTTTTCAAGTTAATACCATTTTTTGTTACGAAAAACTCTTATTTTGATAAAAGTTTACTTGATTATATTCTTGATATGATTAAAATAAATTCTAAAATTAAAAATACAACAATACTGTAATGAGAAACCCAACTACGTTATTTAGCGTTGAAATATAACATATCTCTCTCTCTCTCTCTCTCCCTCTCTCTCTCTCTCTCTCTCTCTCTCTCTCTCTCTCTCTCTCTCTCTCTCTCTCTCTCTCTCTCTCTCTCTCTCTCTCTCTCTCTCTCTCTCTCTCTCTCTCTCTCTCTCTCTCTCTCTCTCTCTCTCTCTCTCTCTCTCTCTCTCTCTCTCTCTCTCTCTCTCTCTCTCTCTCTCTCTCTCTCTCTCTCTCTCTCTCTCTCTCTCTCTCTCTCTCTCTCTCTCTCTCTCTCTCTCTCTCTCTCTCTCTCTCTCTCTCTCTCTCTCTCTCTCTCTCTCTCTCTCTCTCTCTCTCTCTCTCTCTCTCTCTCTCTCTCTCTCTCTCTCTCTCTCTCTCTCTCTCTCTCTCTCTCTCTCTCTCTCTCTCTCTCTCTCTCTCTCTCTCTCTCTCTCTCTCTCTCTCTCTCTCTCTCTCTCTCTCTCTCTCTCTCTCTCTCTCTCTCTCTCTCTCTCTCTCTCTCTCTCTCTCTCTCTCTCTCTCTCTCTCTCTCTCTCTCTCTCTCTCTCTCTCTCTCTCTCTCTCTCTCTCTCTCTCTCTCTCTCTCTCTCTCTCTCTCTCTCTCTCTCTCTCTCTCTCTCACTCACTCACTCATTCACTTGTTCTGCCTTTCATGTGCCAATATCGTTCAGTACTCCCGCAGCTATATTTGCAGCGCAAAATTTTATAATAGCTGTTACTTTAAAGTAAAAGGAAAAGCAATAACGTTAACAAAAGTTAGCTGTTATGTTCAGATGATTCATTATTTTTATGTTATTCGTTCAAATATTTCAACTAATCATCAGTTTCATTTTGTAATGATTTGTTTCCATCCTACAATACCTTTACGTTAGTTTGTTACACAGTATTGGCCAAACAAATAAACCGATTGTTTTGAAATTTCATACGAAGGCACCTTGAATGAAGCCCAAATGACGTATATGTAAGATTTTTCTCCACTTACTTCTGCTTCAAGAAGACCACTGACTTAAAGATGAAGAGTGTAAGCATTTTTTGCCAAACACATTGACCGATTATTTTAAAATTGTGGTACGAATATATTTTGTAGAAAACCCGAAAATCATGTGTAAAATTTCTTTTCTCACTTACTTCGTTTCAAGATGGCCGGCTCTGATTTAACGTTGTGAGTGTAATTCTGGTTATTTCCTGTAATACTGAAATAATAGCTGAACGGAATAATTTATCGTAATTTTGACCCGTTTCGTGGAGAAAGAGCATCAAATTTCCAATAAAGTTGGTCAGTAAATATTACGGTTCCCGGTTAAATTGGCAGAAAAAGTTACGAGCGCTGTCGTGAGGCGCTTTGTATAAGAACATTCTGAGAGGTTCTTTGAACTGCTAGTTTAATGCTTCCTAACTAAACAACAATTTAACTTTAAAAAAAATCGTTTTTTTATCATTGCTTTGGTTTTTATCCTTTTCGTATTTGAAACTGTTGTTTGTAATTCAGTCGCTAAGATTATTTGACATAATTAAAGTACAAATTTAGTAACAAAAAATGTTTAAAACATTTTATCGTTAAATTATCTTACTAACAATATGTAAGAATAGGCCCTAACTTAACTATGACCGGCTATAACCTTCAACAAATAAACGAGCGCCTGCTATTTAGATACAAAACGTTTTGATGGTCTGCCAAATGCAATGTTTAACGTTAGGAAGGAATTCAGTCCAGTTCGAGGTTGTATTGTCTTCATTTGCATAACATTTAGTAGTTCTCCGAGTTAGGACATTCCTTTCAACGGACGTGACAAAAACAAGGAGTATTTTCTCTTGAACATGACGTGAATTAACGTTTTCTCCGCGAAAACAAACAAATGACACTGGCTCCAGGATACCACCTACGCGGACACCAGAACTCATTGATTTTGACAGTGAACAAATTAAATCGCATACACGAAACTGGGATAGTTTAAGTAACATATTGTCACCGTATGTTTTGTCAACATTAAAATTATTACGTTTCTTTTGACAAATATTACGTTTCTTGTGGCGATATTTTCATTGTGTACAAACTATGACTAAGTTTCCCGTAAGTTCGCTAGTTTTATCGGGCGCCTCCACAGGAGGTGGCTGTGGGATGCTCACAAGATATGGCGAGAAGAGAAGAAATAAAATATCCAGACCGGATAAAGCTAGTAGTAGTGTCGAAGAAAGAAAACGTTAAATGAAAATCGAGATAGGCTACTCCACATTCTAGTTTTGACATTGCGTTAACGATTCTAATATCGAGTAATCACGGCATGAAGTTGTCTCGCTGATGTGATAGAAGCGAATTTCCAAAAGTATTTTTCTTTATTGTATTATTTTTGAAATTCTGTTTTCACCATTAAGATCTGCATATATTGGCATTTGAAATTGTCAAATTACTGAACACTGACAGCCGTCATGTTTTTTTTTTTTTTAATTTCAGAGGATTTTGTAAAAAGTGAAGACATTAGTTTATACAGTTCTTAACGCTGATTACGGCGTTGAAATCGGATTTCGAAAAACATTTAGGGCAAACATTATTAAAAGTTTTAAAGATTTGAAATAGCCACCATTTTGAAAGTGTGGAACGAATGTTGCTGATTAACAAACATGTCTAAGCTACTGCCGTTGCTGTGCTAAATTTGAATACACACACACACACACACACACACACACACACACACACACACACACACACACACACACACACACACACACACACACACACATTTTCAAGGTTATTTTTTTGATTAACGCAACAATTGCGTTTGAGAATTTCTTACTAACCTTACATTTTTTTCAAAATTTTCGAGATACACGTTTTTTTGTAATTTAAAACTTTTGGCCATTCTTACATATTCAAATAACAATGAAGATTTATTTTATGAAGTTTTAGTAGGACTACATAAAATAAAAAGTCTTTCAAAGATGAAACATTCCATATTTACAGTTTAGTTGAACAGTGCCTACAATGGCGATTAAGAAACTGGTCACACGGTTAGTCTGCTTCACCCGACAAATTTCAAATTTTCGGTTGTTCTCCCAGACAATAGGCCTATGCTAATTAAACTATAGATTTTTACTAACATAAACCAATGAATACAGAACCTATAGATTCTGTATTCATTGCACAAACTAAAAAAATTGTCCTGGTGTTTTAATTTGTCCAGATTGTTTTAACTTTATTACTTTATTATTATTATTATTATTATTATTATTATTATTATTATTATTACTATTATTATGTTATTATGTTATTGTTTAAGTTTTGTTTAGGTCCTCAAAATCTGTGTGCACAAGTGGTTAATGTAGCCAGGGCGAAGTTGTTTTGCGTCCAAAGTTTTCGGAAACATAAGGTTTTTGTTGTCTTCATTTGGTAATGTAAGATTGATTACACTCTTAATTTCAATTAATGCGACCTTAAAATATTTCGCTCAAGGATGTCTCCAAAAAACAAATTTAAAATTTGCATACGCGTTGATTCAATAACATAACGCTCGACCCCACTGACCTTGCAGCCTGGGTGTGTCACAAACGTAGGCCGCGACTCAATTTAATCCAATTTGTCGAGATCTGTCGATCAGCACTTTATACATTGGCTACTGTATTTCATTCTTTGCTTTGAGGAGTGACGACAAAGTTGCCCTATAACTTAGCAAGTACTTTGTCTGACATGTAGAGAGAGTGTTAATTTTTTGTAAGAGTATTAGATTGTTTATTAAAAAGTCTCCATTGTGAAATTACCGTTTAATTTGCACCGGCAATAATTGTAAAACTAAAACACAGAAGAAAATGAGCACCATTTACGATATGTAAAACACTTTTTTGTTTTTATTATATTTCTAATACTTATTGTAGTGATTTTATCAGATTTTTATTATAAAATTAAAATTAAAATGTATTATAAAATTTTGATCAGATTTCTTTCAAACTTAGCACTAATTTATTTTGTTACACACCAAAATACGTTTCCAACACAGTTATTCAAAATATTTTTAAAAAATCACTACTTTTACATCTCGTACTTTCTGAAAAATTGATTTTATCATCGTAATCAGCGCTAACCTTATTGAATGGCAGTAAAAATTTACTTTCGTATTCAAATAAATGTACAAAAAGTGTTAAAGCAGTCAAAAAATTATTCATTTAAAAAACATTGTTTGAAAAGTTTCAACTATTACTAAAATTAATGTTTGTGCCAAGTTTGATTTTTGTGCATCGAAATGTTCATCAAAACCGTTACTGACAGACAGGCATTCAAAATAAACTTTTTTGGAACAAAGGGCTTGGAAATGGAAATATCTATTAATATTTCAAAACTAATTTTTTCACGAGCAACAAATCTTTTTATGCAATGATAAAGCAATAAAAGTGGTTTCTATGTGAACAGATGTTTTTGTAATGTGTGACATCTGTGTAACTGTGCTCACCTTTATTGATTAAACTGAGCGACCGATTTGGATTAAATTGGCGTTTAAATCTGATTAGCCTATATTTTGGAAATATATTTAGTTGTTTTAAAGGTTTTTCTGTCAAAACCCTTTGACATTCAATAGTTAAGAAAAGTCGAATTTCTTTAAAATCAGCACAAAACATTTTGTTCAAATGAGAAAAAATCGGTTTACAAGTTATCGACGAAAAATCACAAAACTAACTTTTCTTTTCGGCTTAAAAAGTTCTATGGCATCATCTGATTCCTAACTTCCATTTTCCTCTGTCTTTCCATAGATCTTGATCCAATCCCTTCTCTCTCGCTTACTTATCAATTCCTTTTCTCCAACTAAGTCTCGGACTCCTCTTTTTTTGCGACCATTTGATTTCCATTTTATAATCTGTTTCGGAAGTTGATTTTCGTCTATCCTTCGGACATGACCAAACCATCGAAGTTGTTTTGTATTAATGTCGTCTACAATGGTGAACTGCGCATCCATGATTTCACGGATTCTTAAAAAAAAAAATTTAATACAAAATATTTTCCTATTTCAACCAACCTTACAAACGAGTTTGTAAGTATACACATCATTGACTCAATCATAAATTAAAAACAAAATTGCCGAAGTAAGAAAAAGGTATGTAAACTACTTAAGAATGGAAACGCATCTGATCCTGGAAACACTCCTGGAGAACTTGTATGGAACAAAAAATTGTTTAAACACCTCACGGTACTTTTTTCAAAAATGTATAGAAGAAATGAAAATCCAGGAAGAATGAAGCACTTCGATAAAAACAACAATATATAAAATATATAGTACTAACTATGATAATTATCGTGGAATTACAAGTTAGATTAGGAGAAATAATGTAAAAGAGACAAAACTGATCCTATTTTTAAAAATCGATTGAACAAATTATGCTCAATTTTTTGTCATATATTTGTGTGGTGTATCGTAACTGAAGCCGTTTTACATTTACAATACTGAACATCTTTAACCAGAAAGGAAGATAACCGAAATAATTGATTATAATTTTCTTTTACGTGGTTAAGCATTCGAGTGCAACAGGCTATACTGGCAATAATCCCATGTAACGAAGTAGCGACAATAGCTGGCCTGAAGTGGAGCCCGGCACTTGTACTTTGATACAATGCCGAGGTAACGGTTCGGAAAATGTGCCGCATTGTTCGCGAGGGAATAAACATGGCTGGCGTTTTATCGGCCCTCGTTAATAACCCTCTGTTACCGTCCTCACACTAAGTATGTACATAATAAAACTATTAATAGTAAATACGCAGCTATTAACGTTAAACGTGGTCACTGGCTCACCCATACGCGGTAATTATTTAGTAGCCTACTTAAAGACAAATTATTTAAATGGCCGTAACAAAACGTATGTGAAGTTTACCATTAAAATGGTTCATCAGTTATCGTGTCGTTCAACCAAAAACAGATCGACAGATTCTGCTCAAATTTTGGTCATAAATGAAGATTCACGTCAGTGTATTCAATTTTAAATTAATGCACGCATGGAGTTACAACAGATAAACCAAAAAAACGCAACAGCTGTTAAGTTTTATTTTCTTTTTCTTTATATTTGTCCACAAACCGTCAGTTTAGTTTCTTTTAAAAGCGTTATGTCCCCTACACCGTCTTGAGTCATAAATCACCATGTATGAACAAAATTTGAAAAAAATTATGACGAACCAATTTTAAATAATTTCGCTGATTTTCGGTATTTTGTTTGAAGCTTTTGAATCATTTTTTTGTTTGTTTTGCGAATGGCCTATCTATGAGTTTTGTCTGGTAATTAAATGACCTTATGTAAGGTAGAAAACCGTTAGAAATGATTTTCAGTCTGATTTTTAAATTACTAAGATTTTCAACAGCAAAAAAAAAACTAAAAGTATATTTTTTGAAAAATTAAAATTTATTTTGTTTCTTATGCATGCAAAATTTAATAAATATCTATAACTTACAAAAATAAGAATATATAAATATTTATTTTGACAGTTTATATATAGGCTATAGCAACAAAATAAAACATAAATAAATAAGGCTGTATTTTAAATTAGCTATTAAAACGCAGAATAAACAAAAGGAAACCTTTTAATGGATTGTATATTACTACATGAAAACTGAGTTGCATAGTGCAGCGTGATGACCAAACATTTCCCGTTATCACACAAATAAGCGTTACCACAAAATAAGCCAGTTACTATAAAAATAAGCCCATTATAAGAAAATATGTACATTATCACAAAAATAAGCACGTTATCACAAAAATAAGCCTGTTATCACTAAAATAAGAACGTTATAAAAAATGCTTACATTATCACAACAATAAGCACTTTCTCAGAAACTTAAGCTCGTTATCACAAATATTAAGATTTTTCATCTTAATCACAATTAAGATCTGAAATATTTAAAATTTCGGAATTCCAAACGGATTGTAAAATATTCTTATAAATAGTAAATTAAACCTAACGAACGGTAATATGGAAATTTACAAAACAAACTTAAACAAAATTTTAATGCAGGTTATAGTTATCAATTTTTTTTTGAACGTTTGAAAAACAATTACTGTTGTGTGGTGTAACACTTTTAGAAATTTGCTTCCATCATTCCAGACAGGCGTGTCGGAGTTTATTTATAGCTTGAACTTGTACAACTGACAACTTACAATTTGCAATAACATGTGTTTCTTAAAAAGTTGTTTTATGGTTTTTTTTCTGTAAAATGAAAAAGGATTTAAAGAAGTATGAAACCAAAATTCCTCAAACAGTTGGTCAGTCCTTGTCAGTGAGTCGGGCGCGACAACCTCTTCATACAGTTAGGTAGTTCACTTTTAAAGTTACCTATAGAATGTTGCAGGCAAACAGGGACATTTTATGAAAATAATATGACAAAGATATTTTAAATAACCACCTTAGATTTAAGTGATAGTTTTGTATGGCTTACTTATCAGAATATTGAACATAATAACCACTGAAGAGAATAAAGACCATAATCGTGAACTACACATATATTCTATTGAAAGAATGGATGATTTGTGACCATACAACGTTCTTATCACCCGCGGGAGCAACGAAACATCCACAACTTTAACGTTGGAGAAATGTTGAATGAATGTTCGCCTGCTGACCGAGGGCACCGAATTTTTTGTTCTTGTTTTTCACAAAGCTGAATAATATTGACAAAAACAAGATTCACAATGAACATTCACACTAATGAACCTGAACGAAACAAACGCCTAAAAGGAAATATCCTCGACGACCGGTTGCACTTGAGTCAATGTGTTTGTTTCTCCTGATCCAGAAAGGACTAACAGACACTTTTTTCTGGTCGTAAAAATGTTTGACGAAGTTAATTTAAATTGTCTTTAATCAGGGAAAATAGTTACGTTTTTTTAAAAAAATCACTTGCTTCAGAAAACAAAATAAAAACCTAAATGTATAATTATTAAGGTCACTTGTTAAAAGTTTTGGAGTGATTCCCTAAAATCACTTCAGCTACAAATTTATTAAATCAGTTTAGAACGTATCCTATTAATTTTAATGATCACATGGCTAAAGCACCAATCAGTCTACTGCATCTCTGAACTGCGCACCTGAAGGTTCTTAGTTCGAGCACGTTTTTCCCCTTAACGTTAACACTGATCCATCGTCCTCATTATTCTACCTGGCATAAACTATTGACGTTAAACAAAAACAAAACAAAAAAACGACTTTAATGTAATATATAAATCCGATCGTTGCATTCATTTTAAATATACTGTACACTAGTTCACATGCTTTAAATATTTTTCGTTTATAAAGAAAGGATAAGAATATGAATAACTTTTTCTGTGATCTAAAATTCCGTAGATATAGAGTAATTTTTTCCAAAATTAAATAAAACCCTAATAAGTTAAATGATAATGGTAAAATGTTCTCTAACACTTAAATGAATTCCAAGTTTCATGTCTGAAAGTACGAAATAATTTGTATCCGCAATCAGGCACTACTGTAATCTTTTTTTTAAGGCGAAAACAAAACACATTGAGGCTATTATCGCCTCCTTAAATGTAAGTGTGAGACTAAAGTGTTAAAGTCGTAAGTGTAAGTGTGTGTTAGACTCGGGTACCACGAGGGAAGTCTAAATCCTCTCAATAGGTGCAGCTAGTCTGCACCCCCTGTGGGGTACTGTAATCTTAAGATAACTTTTCGTGCAGAGTAAATCACTCAATCATAAATTCATAAGCTAAAGCTATGGTTACAGTATAAAACCAGTTACACAGTATAGGGGTAGTAGGGTAGTAGTGGTAGGGTTACTTTCAGCTTTTTGGCGTCTTAATTGTACTCGAAACTTCCCTATCCGCTCTTCCTCACCCCTCGTCATTGTCACAATAACATCAACGTTTTGTACCCATTAAGTCAAACGTCTTAAGCTCACGCTGACCGTTGTAACTAGCCTATTGAAAGTTTTGTGATGGAGGTAAAAGTGTCCAATTTACAATTTTTTTTAAATAGCTCTCAACTTGGGTTTCTCAAAACGAGTATCAACTTGTCTAATTGTTTGATGTTTTGACTTTAGGTCAGTTAATGACTAAAAGTAACGCAAGGGGATTGCCGTAACGCAAGGGGATTAACTATCAGTCGCGAACTGTTAACTGACCGTTATTCTACCATGTAGGCTGTAGCCGTTTCCTAACATAATAATACAAAATATTACCATCGCGAGACTGTTGATAGAAGTAAAAACTTGAACTAAGATTTTGTGTTAGATTGATCGGGTACGTAATTGGTTACCTGAAGCGAGTTCAGAGTTTTCCCCATAAAGATTTCAGTCAGTCGCGTCAAATGAAATTTTCTCTTCAATAACGGTGTAAATCGAAATTTTGCCGAAAAATTGTATCAAAATTAGACGAAAAATTAGACTGCACACTCACTCATAGAATTTATTTGATGTTTAAGAAACGATATTTTTTTTAAAGTAACTATTAATTTCAAATCGATTCAAATTGTTTTAATTAATCAGCGTCAAAAATGCAGAATTTAAAATGGTTTAATTTTACAACGCTTAGTGTAAATTAAGGGGAAATATGTAATAAATAAATTTGTAAATGCTTCATTTATATTTTTGCTACCAACAACCGATTTATTCAATATTGAAAGTTGTTATTTTAAAATCCCATAGGTTTATTTTGTGACATAATGGTATTTTTAAATTAATTTTAGTGGCTTAATGACGTAGACTAGGCCTAAATGAAACTTCAATTAAATATTGCTTTAAACACTTAGTTTAATAGAATTTTACTGTAGCCTATACTAAAAAAAATTTTCACGTTTAACAAAAATCACGTTAATGTCTAAGAGCCGAGATCGTTAAATGTGCAGAGATCACGATAGTGAAAAAATATAATGTATTTAATTATTTTATTCCGTATTATTCAAACTTGACACAAAATTTCATTTTTAGAATAGTTTAGCCAATTCTATGCACCAGCAAAATCCGTTTTTTCGTTTTCACCATTCAAACTTTGTTTTTAAAATTCATAACCTCTTTATTTTAGACTTCCTTAAAATAATTTCATTGTTGAAAGAAGCGTTTAAATCTAACTAAATTAGCTTTTCCAAATATGATTTAAAACTCGAAATTGAACACGGTAATGACCAGGCTTTAATTTAATATTATAAATAAAATTTGAAAACTAACGGTGTTTAAATTGTACATTTAGAGGGTTAATTATATTTTAAAAGGGGTGTAAAATTTGTTAAATATTTATAAACGGGTGTTTCTGGGTAATTAACAAGCTATTAGAAAAATAAATTTTCGTGTGTCACGTTTCACTCTAATTTATCGAAAAGTTTTGTTTAAATCATATTATTCAATGTTGTTAGTATTTTAAAAATTCGTTCCTTCACGTCATCGAGCCAGCTGTTCGCTGTGATTATTTATAAACAAATATAAATATGAAACTTATAAATTGTTTAAAAAAACAAACACACAATCATTAAAAAAATAAAAGAAAATAGCGTATAATTAGAATTGTTGTATTTGTTTCGTAATATTTTGTTTTACAGGGTCAATGTACAGTTTAACCACTTCAAAATATTTTTAGGCCACACTTTTAAAATTCTGTAAAACTACTTTGTAGCAAATAAATAGTCTACTGAACAAGATTTTTGTTGACTCCATCCCCGACACTCGACAATGGTTGAACGTCAACCATGATGTAAACAATCCAAATGAAGCGGTAAGGGAGTATATAGAAAGGCTCTGGGCTCTGATTGGAGGCAAGGAAGGGCAGGTAGGCCCTAGCAGCTGCGGCTATTGTACGGAGATAATCCCGGCGTGCATATGTCGTGGGCACATCATCAACTGGGGCTTTCAAAGCCACTGACAAATTGGCATTTCGGCTTCGCTCTATAAGCCTACAGGGTGCCCTGAAACTAAGTCAAATACTGCCTGATAGGTTGTTATTCACTAAACGTATAAAATGTTTTATTCAACGTGATATCAACGAATTTTATAAAATTACTTGAAAATATTTTATAAATAATGAGTTTGTGAAATTACTCTTCAAGCAGTAGATTTTGTTGAAACTAAATTCAAACGGTTATATTTGTGCAAATTGAATTTCAAGTGTGTAATTTTATTCTTGTGTAAAAAAGAATTTTTCCCACTCGCGGTATTTGTAATAGTAGTTGGTCATCGTTAGGCCTACTTTAAGAAACAAATAATTCGCTTTGGTGCGTTACATTTTATTTCAAAACTTCAAATAATACAGTTTATTCGTTGAAGATAGGCCACGAACCTTCACAGCTGTCTTGCTGACGTAATATAGCGAGTTTCTGAATATTAATAACACTGAATAATTACATACACGAACACTTCAAAAAGCAAAATTCAAACCCAGCACAAAACATGATTACACACACACACACACACACACACACACACACACACACACACACACACACACACACACACACACACACACACACACGAGATACATACCACAGAGGCAGCTCTCATTTTTCAGTAGAAGTTTGTTAAGATTTTAAATCACTTCGGAGTAACTTCCGTGTTTTGAATGTTATCACTGAAGTAGGCACACATAACGTACTACTTTATGTTCATCCGTTCAATTAAAATGACCTTACATTATTATTCACGTTATTGTATGCACATCTACTGAATGTATTAATCCTGCATAAGTGATGATAGTTCTTTGAAGACAAAACAACCATCATGTGCGGCGAATGTGTTAAACAGAGAAAAGTATTTAAGCAATTAATTTTATGCTATTTAACAGACGTAGGTTTTATTAGCTCGCTTTATATGGTTAATTGCTGACACGCAATTAAAATTCTAAACACTAATTGTTCTTTGTTGTCCGAACTTATAAAAGAAAAGCTGGTCGGCCAGGAGCTGGTTCTATCCTTGCGGTCCCCCGTTTCCTGCTCTGAATCACCGAATTCTTTGAATTATTTACTGCGTAATATTTTATCGCCACGAAAACAACAAAGCCATAATTAAGCCACTTTTTTGTAACGCCGGCCGCACGTCTGACGACTATAAATTAACTGGAATCTATAAAATATTTATACAGAAAATTAAACGTAAATTATAAGACCGTGCTTCACAAATTAGTGCTAAACTTACAGATTTACACGACACAATTAGCTGGAATAAATTATAGCCTTTAAAGTAAATTGGGAGGCCACTGAAATTTTAGTATTAGCTGAGAAAGTGTAAAAAAAGAATTTCTAAAACAATACTGAAGTAGTTTCAGTTAGACATAAATATACTCTTAAAACTATTCATTAAAACTAATAGCTCAAATCACATAAAAAATGCCGATTTATAAACAATTGTTTCCTCTAGTAAAACTATTGGACTTAATTTTTTAAAATAGGCTAAATCGATTTTCATAGAATTTTTGTAATGTGTAAATATTTATTTTCAAGACAGTACCTAATTATATCGTTATGCAAATAACAAATTTTGCGTTTCCGAAAACAATACTAAAATTCCAGCGTATATATTTTCATATAATTTGAGCAAAATCCATTAAGCAGATTTTGAAAAATTCTCCTTTAGTTTGCGTTCTTACAGATTCTTAGCTGAATCAGAATATCAGAGGACCAAAATGTTTCCTTTGCACTTTTAGGTTATATTTGTTTCATTTTTTTTTATATTTTCTCCTAAATTATCAGTTACTGATCAAAAATAATTAAATAATTTGAACACATAAAACCAAATAACGCATTCAACACTGAATTAATAAAGCGCCGACTTATTTGACCAAAGGGGGCAGCCAACAGATGGAGGGTTGATATTTAGGGTGCTAAGGGAGACCCAAAGGCCGTAGCATTTAGTCGCTGTCGTTCTTTGTGTGCGCTCTATTTACATTATCTGACGTTATTATTCTACAAAAGCCTCTTCAGTCTACTCGCAGGAATGCAGAGGATTCAAGGCAAAGTTATTGTACACGCCTGAATGGAGCTGACAAAAACTGTTCTTTCAAAAATAACGTTCCTTCACAACATAAAGTGTATACAGTACTTTTGTGTGATTCGATAAGTCTAAACATTCGATTAGATGTAAGTAGAAATAGTCCAGTTTCGGCAGTCATATTAGTAGTGAAATTCATGTTTCGTGTGGAAGCATTGTTGAAAATGAGCTTTTAAATAAAATTTATTTGTCACCATCTCTCAAAACATTTCACGTCGAAAAGTTTTTAAAAAATATGAAAGAACGTTTCCAATTTATACGAAACCATATTTTGTATATTTAAAACTAGAGGCTTTATTATGTCCGGTCTTTGCCCTCGCAGCCATTAACGATTACATACGAAGTGTGTACATTTTTAGGTTTCCGGGCTATAAAGGGTTTTAGAAGTAGTTTTCTTTGACAGACTACCAACCAACTTAAATATTGATTTTCTTACGTGTACAATATGTTATTTTCACATAACATTAATAAAATTTCAGAAAACTACAATCTTGGAGTGCGCAAGATCATAAGTGCAGCAGAGAGAGCGGTGTCTTACCTACCTCGAGGACACCTGACCAGAAGTCAAGTCTGAGAATCTAGCGGACCACGTTAAACTATAACAAATCGGTTTCCAAATATTACTTTGCACGTAAATATTAGGAGGTGCACAAATATACACGAATTGCTCACAGCATATTTATGTTAAGTTAAACTGTGATTGTGATTGTTTGGGTAATGTCATTTCTTTTCCTTATAAAAATTAAACATAGTCCAATAATTAGGTTAGGTTAGAAGCCTACAGCATATTTGTGTTAAGTTAATTGTGATTATTTGGGTAATGTCATTTCTTTTCCTTATAAAAAGTAAACATAGTCCAATAATTAGGTTAGGTTAGAAGCCTACAGCATATTTATGTTAAGTTAATCTGTGATTGTGATTGTTTTGCTAATTTCATTTTATTTCCTTATAAAAAGTAAACATTGTGTAATAATTAGGTTAGGTTAGAAGCCTACAGCATATTTATGTTAAGTTAATCTGTGATTGTGATTGTTTGGCTAATTTCATTTTTTTCCTTATAAAACGTAAACATAGTGTAATAATTAGGTTAGGTTAGAAGCCTACAGCATATTTGTGTTAAGTTAATCTGTAATTGTGATTGTTTGGCTAATTTCATTTTATTTCCTTATAAAAAGTAAACATAGTCCAATAATTAGGTTAGGTTAGAAGCCTACAGCATATTTATGTTAAGTTAATCTGTGATTGTGATTGTTTGGCTAATTTCATTTTTTTCCTTATAAAAAGTAAACATAGTCCAATAATTAGGTTAGGTTAGAAGCCTACAGCATATTTGTGTTAAGTTAATCTGTAATTGTGATTGTTTGGCTAATTTCATTTCTTTTCCTTATAAAAAGTAAACATAGTCCAATAATTAGGTTAGGTTAGAAGCCTACAGCATATTTGTGTTAAGTTAATCTGTGATTGTGATTGTTTGGGTAATGTCATTTCTTTTCCTTATAAAAAGTAAACATAATCCAATAATTAGGTTAGGTTAGAAGCCTACAGCATATTTGTGTTAAGTTAACCTGTAATTATGATTGTTTGGGTAATTTCATTTCTTTTCCTTATAAAACGTAAACATAATCCAATAATTAGGTTAGGGTAGAAGCCTACAGCATATTTGTGTTAAGTTAATCTGTAATTGTGATTGTTTGGCTAATTTCATTTTTTTCCTTATAAAAAGTAAACATTGTGTAATAATTAGGTTAGGTTAGAAGCCTACAGCATATTTTGTGTTAAGTTAATCTGTGATTGTGATTGTTTGGCTAATTTCATTTCTTTTCCTTATAAAACGTAAACATAATCTAATAATTAGGTTAGTTTAGAAGCCTATAGCATATTTGTGTTAAGTTAATCTGTGATTGTGATTGTTTGGATAATGTCATTTCTTTTCTTTATAAAAAGTAAACATAGTCCAATAATTAAGTTAGGTTAGAAGCCTACAGCATATTTGTATTAAGTTAATCTGTAATTGTGATTGTTTGGCTAATTTAATTTTTTTCGTTATAAAAAGTAAACATAGTCCTATAATTAGGTTAGGTTAGAAGCCTACAGCATATTTGTGTTAAGTTAATCTGTAATTGTGATTGTTTGGCTAATTTCATTTTTTTCCTTATAAAAAGTAATCATAGTCCAATAATTAGGTTAGGTTAGAAGCCTACAGCATATTTATGTTAAGTTAATCTGTAATTGTGATTGTTTGGCTAATTTCATTTTTTTCCTTATAAAAAGTAAACATAGTGTAATAATTAGGTTAGGGGGGAAGTCTTGCCAAATTGTCGCATTTGTGAAATTAAACAGTTATTCTTTAAATCCCTTCAAAACAAAGCGTTTTAATACACGTAAAATGCCTTAATAATTATTAATGTACTAACAAAATCATTGACATTAGGTTATAACAAACCACAAATTACAAAAGTTTTAAATAATTGCTGTATCGTATTAGTGCACAAAATAACAGGTATTGGTTAGGGGGACAATAGATTTCCTACACTGATTTAAAATTGTAACTTACTTTTTATAGTGCGGTACCAGTACTGTAACTTTGTAGGACACTTGTATACGCTATAGATATGATCCAAACGGGTTTCACAACAGCCTTTAGCATCTTGGGATAAGTTATCGAAACACATATTGCGACGAAATTAATTACAAGTAAGGCAGTGTAGAGACCCCGAGGTGCCACACACTGCAGCTCCTCGTCTTGATGTTATCCTAATAAGACCACATCCGCTACGAATGATGGGGTTCTGGTTGTTAGATCTCCTCAGATAACAACAATATACTCTGCTGCACCGTAAATATCTGACGGCGTTGTTGTTTTATAGGAGCAATTGTTTCAGATATCTTTGAATCAGAAATAAACTCATTTTTATTTTCAAAAAACCAAAAAAACAAAACGATACATCATTATTCGATTGTAAAGTTGTTTTAAAAACTATAAAAACTACAATTTTCTGTAAACCAATATGTGTGTCTAACACTTCCAACCTAAACCAACATACGCACAGTATTTAAATTAAAAGCTACGTGCAAATCTACAAGTTATAAATGTTTGCAAATATTCACAACACATTCATTATTGGTTTCAAAAATCTGGTTCAAAAAATATCCACAATAAAAGCTGAATTTCTCAAAATCGGTTCATCAGATTTTACACGTAGTTTGAGCGTATATAAACATTCATAACCCATTTTAGTATACCATATTTGAATTTGAGAAAAATAGTACTGTTTTTAATTAAGTCGAAAACACAAAACAAACCTGGCGTAGTTTCCTTTTTTCGATTTATTCTCGAAACATTTTTTTATTTAAAATTTGTTACACTGACTTCCGTTCTGTGTGTCTGATGTGTGATGAATTATATCTACACAGAAATCGTAAAACTCACGGTGTACTATAATGCTGTGGTGTAGTGGAAGCCGGGTACGGAAAGTCTAAGATCTAAACACTGGCTGGGCTATATAACCGGCGTTATTGAATAAAACACTAACTGGATACTCTTGTGCTTCCACTCATTGATTTATATACTATTGTGGAGGCACGAAAAGCAGCGTAGTGAAGTCTGGATATCCTTAACTTTTGAAACATATCATATTACAGATAAGATCAGAGGCCCAATTATGATGATAGCGACTGATACAACGGATACTAGACATCACTCACTATTTAAATTCTTTAAGATAAAATACCTTATCAGGAGGGAAACCGAGTGTTGAAAAATTCAGGATATCTTGTATACATTTGTTTCAAAACAAAGGAGGGCACTATGTTGGATACACAGTTTGAGACGGGTGTAAAACACGTTGTTTACCTAAGTCAGTACACCATATTATTCCAGCAGAGGTAATGGATAACAATTAA
Organism: Callitettix versicolor; assembly: GCA_022606455.1. NCBI lineage: Eukaryota > Metazoa > Arthropoda > Insecta > Hemiptera > Cercopidae > Callitettix > Callitettix versicolor. The sequence continues at coordinate 57,921,012 of CM040184.1, read as the reverse complement.
TAACTCTGTATTTTGAGAATTTTTAAGCTGGCTTTTAATAAGGCTGAAATTCACATTTGTATCGACATCGATTAAAGCACTTGCAGGTCCATCTAAGATGCGCCCTGGGAATGTCGTAAGAACCTTAAGTCTCTGTCCCTGAAAAACCAGGTTACTTTACACTGGATACATGGAGTTGAGGACAAGGAAAGGGGTGGACATGTTGGCTGGAACCTGAGAATCTGCATCTGAGTTCGCTGGATCGTAGTTGGCAGTGAGTATTTCTCTGTGTCTTGCTGGATCTGCTGGCAATAGGTGGGATTATTAACCAAAACTAGGAAAGACAACATAACCATAGGTGGCATTGCCACAGAAAACTTATTTTAAAGAACGTCTCTCTAAAAGGACTTGGAGAGACAATGGGATACTTGTGTTAAAGACAAATACAAGGTACTGTGGTCAAAGCTAACACATGAACAGGATACGAATATACCGGGAAGGAAAATGAAATTGCAGGTAATATACTTTAGGATTCTTGCCAGCAGGAAACAAAGGGAGTTTGGCTTTCAGGACCCTGAGAACCTGAAACAAAATAATAGAGTCAGTGCTAAATCTCATTGAGGCACTACAGGACCACTTAACCTCTAGTACTACTAAATCTACTGTAGTAAATCTAGTACTAAATTAATGTAATCTAATGACCAAAATGTAATTAAATTCTGTTGAGCCTGTACGTTTTTTTGGTGTTTTATCAATAACTCTCGAACAATAGTTTTATGGAAGCTAGATTATGTAACTAAGGCTAGTTACATGGAAATAAATCGTGTTTAAGTAACTACATTGAAAACTACATTAGAGAAAAATATGACCAAATAAAGTAATTTTGAGAAAATTAAATATTTGTTTTTTTTGTCTATTGTTTAAAAAGTTGGAGAATAAATAAAGAGTTAGTACTTTTTGTCTCTAGTTCACGTCCAGACAGACACTTAAACAAGCAGACATCCAAGTGAAAACCATCTTTAGAAACCAGAAGACCAAAAAAAATGGTATTTTCACCACAACTTCAATTCATCATCACAATACTTCCCTTTTACTTTGTACGATGTGACAGTAAAAAAGTTTTTCATTAAAATAATTCTTGTAAAAAAAATTTTAAGTTGAAGTTTTTAAAATCTTAATTTAAACAAGATGAGAATTAAACCTGAAAAACAAACGCTGTATTTCTACTAATATAGCTGTGGTATTTTCTTCGTTATATCATAGAGGGTACGTGATATTAAACATGTCTTTCTTCATTGCCTACTCATTGAGTGTATGTCTCGGGTAGATCGAAGTATTACATGTATTATGGACATTATACTAGAATATATTTAAAGAATTAAAGAATTATATCCCTTGTAGCTCTCTCTCTCTCTCTCTCTCTCTCTCTCTCTCTCTCTCTCTCTCTCTCTCTCTCTCTCTCTCTCTCTCTCTCTCTCTCTCTCTCTCTCTCTCTCTCTCTCTCTCTCTCTCAAGTGATTAAATTAATTTTTAAAAAGTAAAAAACTTGAATAACAATATATGAACGAACAATGTAATATGTAAATATATTTTCTTGTGATTTCCTGTCGTAACACAGTAAGTTATTATTAAATTATTATTATTGAATTACTGTAATTTAATTTTATACTTAAGTTCCGCAATACTAAGTTTATTCTGAAGAATTCATTTATATATTATACATTTTTGAAAATCTGATTTTACACTTATAATCAGAAATAAAATCAGCATAAATATTATTTTAAATTTACAAATTAGTGAAATTAATTAGTATCACGAGTTTTTAATTTTTCGAATGGCCGCCATTTTTAAACGGCCTAAAGGATTTTTACCAGAATTAATTTAGTCAAATTTGAAGAAAAACATTGTAACACTAAAGCGCGCCCACAAACACAAACATACAGCCCTTATCTATATAGAGTAGGCTATATTAAATAAAATGGGTTCATTTGTGTTCAAAGGGTTAATTAAAAAGTGTTCCAGAGATCAAGTTTTGTGAACATTATAAGATCAATGTTCCCAATTGACATTACCTAATAATATAAACGTTTCTATAATCATGTTTATAATGTTTTAGGAAAATAATTATTTAGTTACATTCTTACTTTTATTTAATAAATGAAGCAGTGGCCTAGTTGATAGCGTACTAGGCTTTCACCCCGAGGACCCGGGTTCGATTCCCGACCAAGGCTTGACATTTTCATACGTTATAAATCATCCCATCTTCTGCATTAGCCCAATTGTGCACAATAGTCGGACGTTAAACACAAAAAAAATTATAAATGAGATAATAATATTAACTAGTTGTTGAAATAACGGTAGACCTCGCAGTATATTCTGACTATACAGTTCCCTGATGGCGCTTTGAACAACCTTTTCCGACAATTTAACCAGTAACTTACTTTATCGACTTAACTGGAAACTGTATCCAGCCAATATTGTAGGAAACAGCCAGCAACTGCACTAGTCATCGTTAAATCAAAGGCCGTCATCTTTAAACAGAACTTAATGGGGAAAAATCTTACCCGTACATAGATCGGGCGTTATACAAGGTACCCTTGTACCAAACTTCAAAACAATCGGTCAGTGAGTTTGGCTAAAACTTTTTAACAAACAAACATACGACCGAACGGTAAAATTGAATCAGATCTCGCTTCTCTTGGTCAATATACTTTTGATTTTCTAAAATTTTCATTTTTCTAAACCCAGATCAAAACGTAACACTAACGATTATCAATAAAAACTCTAAGCTAAAATTAATACTTTAAAAACCTTTAAACAAAATATTTTGTTAAAAATAACAATACTTTAATAGTAGTGTATTTTTAATAAAAGCACAAGGAAGCTTATACTTGAACAACACACAGACGCATATTCAGTTACATAACTTTCAGGCGTTATGTACAGCAGCTGCATTGCACTAATCAGCTACTCGTATTGGTAAATAGATTATACTTGTTAATTCATGATTTAGATTATCTTCTTGTAAGGTAACACTTTATTGTTCTCTTTTTGAAAAAGCGAGAAAAAACAACTACGCTTGAAATCACACTAATTGGCTGGAAATGTTTTTAACTCGACAAAAACTGGTCTTGCTTTTTTTTTTACTTTCTGTCTCAATTTATCAAAGACTCAATAATTCTCCAACCGCCAACGTTACGTTTGAAATTTTCACAGAATCTCAAATAAATGCATTTTATTTTAAAATGTTTATGTGCATATCCAATATCTTAAGAAGAGATTTTAGTAAAATTATTAGTCAACTACCTTCCACAGTACAGTCCTTCCTTTATTCATTGTTATTTTGCCAGATATTAGACAAGAAATTATCATTTTCAAAAGGTAGATTGATTTAATTTCAATTGACATTATATCACGTGGTTTTTCATATAGTTTATACGAAAATACAACATATTTTTTCTGTAAAACAAAGAACATTTTAAAAATTTCACGCTAAAATAATACGGTATACAATGATCACAAATTATGTTGTAAAAACCTGGATGTAGGCTATGTCATTTGCTCCAAAAATTACCTTTTTGAAAATCACAATTTTTTATAATACTGAAGTTAATGAGTAATTAAAAGGAAGACCGTAAACCGTGATTAGTTAATTTTTAACAATTAATATTTAATGATTAATTAGTAACAAGAATAGACCAATAATCGCAGTACGTAGCTGTTTTTCTTACGTGATGGAAGCGAATTTCTAAAATTATTTTTTCGACTTTCAATTATTTGCAAATCAGTTTTCACCACCGTGTTCAGCATTTTCTTCATAAATTAGCGTTGAACTTTAAAATTGCCTTGAAAAGACGAAAACGATCTCTGATCACAGTCAAATTTATTTTCATAGTTTCAGCGAATTTTTAAAATTCAAAATGCTAATTTGTGCAAAGTTTAGTGCTCATTACGACGGTGAAATCAGTTTTTAAAAAAGTGTAAGATAACAATGTTTTTTTAATTATTTTTAAAAATTTTAAAATGGTTAAAATTAACTATTTGGTTTAATTTTAAAATTACACTAAAAAACCATTTGGTTTTGGTTTACGAGTAATTTTAAAATTTAAAAATGACCAGTTTAAAACTGTTGAATACATTTCTTTGGGTAATAAACTTGTTGAAACTATCACAAAAATCGATTTGGTTCTAAATTTTAAAAACGCACACAGAGTAAAAGCAATAACACACACACACACACACACACACACACACACACACACACACACACGTGCTTGACGTACTATGCGAGCTCCTGTAACACTTAGCCATTCCGAGTTCCACCACTTCCAGTATTTTTAGGAAAAATTCCTCATTCACTTTTTCTTCTAAAATCAGCTGATTATAACAGGCACTTCAAAATTATAAAAACCTTAATATTTTCTCAAACGTAAATTCAATTTGAAGTGAGATCCGGTATGTACGATACGTTCACAGGCTCTAAACACACGTATAGTCCAGACACTATACCGAATTCCGCATTTACGCAGACGCACTACTTCCTTATCGCCTAATATTTTGTATTATCGCTTCCAAGAAACTGAAATATCTCTACCTTCACTTGCCCAATATGATGAAACAGGGCCAACAGATGTTTGTTGACATAGACCTACACGTCTTACGCCTATTTGAGACTTGTTAATGTTATTTTTCTTTGGATCTCCGTTTAATTTTCTGTTAGTTAACAAGGGTCAGTGTTAACGGTATGGGTAAAAGCCTCAAATGGGGTAAACAACTTCATAAAGTCTAGGACTTGAAAGGATTCAAGGTCATTGGTGACATCCAGTTCATTATTACTAAATACTTGCAGTTGATTGCTCTGCTAATGTTCTTCCTAATTTTTCCCCTTTACTCTTTAACCATAACAATTCTTCCCCTTTACTCTTTAACCATAACACGAAGCATGTGCGTCATTTGGCCAGCGTTTTTATAAGGGGTGAGATACCGTTCATTCTGTTTACATTTTTACTCATGTTGTTCCCATGAGCAGCTGGAGACATGACGTCCCCCCCAAGGCAAAGGTAGGTAGGCTATTAGGTCGGAGGACTCCACTAATAATGTGCGACAATGATGCCTTTATGACAATAATGCAATTTATAAATATCAGTTACCTTAGTTACGAAAATTCATTCTTAGTTGAAAGTTTTTAAAAACTGGTTGGTTTTTTCCATTCAACGATAAGAATACAAAAAAAGTTAATTTATTTCAAATATTATTATTTGTTATAAAAGGAATAATTGAAAGAAGAGGAACAGCACTACTAGCGGACTAAAGGGCAGACAGACCAATGGCACGGCTTTTCAGAACTCGTAAGTACTCACAGCGCATGCGCCAAATTACAAGTTGCTTATTGCCTACGATATAAATTATATAATAACTTGTTTAAAATACATTTACAATTTGTACATTGGTTACAATTAAGTTACTACGATGTGGAACAAATATCTGCAAGAGAATAAGTTTTGTTACACAATAATTATTGAAGGGTAATTAATGTTTATTAACAGATTCAGTAGGCTATTAATAGATATTGTTTATATGACTTAAAAACAACAAAATTGAAAGCACAGAATACTCAAACATTTAGCTTAAGTTTTTGTTTGAGATAGGCCTAAATTGATTCTACTTCAAATAAATTCAGAAGAAAAATATGGCCTACTGATGGTACTAATGTTACTGCTACAACACGTAATTTAACTTATCATTTTTACGGATTTTTAAACTGTGCTAAATCCGTTATTGTATATTATGTCTCAAATCTTTTTTCCACATTTATTTTATAGCAAAGATGCAAAATTATTCCCTGATTACCGTTTGCTCTGGTAATATTAAGATCAGTTAAAAATTGGGTAAATAACGAATATATTTATTGTTAGGCGTTTTTAACATCCTAATAATTTACTATTTTTGTTATAACTTAATGAACTGTATTTGACTGATATATTTGTAACAATACCCTTTTAATCTATAAAGTAAAAACAACAGGTTTCATAGGTCCATTGGCCTAACAAAATCTAAAAGGCGAAAAATTATTTTTGGTGTAGCTGCATCGCTGCTATATAACTATTTTGTATATTTATGTAATTTAGTAACAATATTTTAAAATATTTGAAAGAGGACAATAATAAACCAACATATTTTTAAAGCTTAATTTTAATCTTAATGGTATGTGCTATATCTGTATTATGAACAATGTAATATTAGGTTAGATTTAAAACTAACAATTATTCTTTTTGTTATGAATTAAACACTTTACGATATAAACATTTTATAATGTATACAATAAATTCACTTCACCGCAGTAATTTAATAACCATTACTAAAATAATGTCAGCACAAAAATAACTTTAATATTAATCCAAATACGAAACAATTTGTTTGTTGTTTTGTTATGAATATACAGCTGATATCACAGAATTTCTATCTTTCAAATGTCAAGATGAATCAATCAGTTAATAAATAGTGGTTTCGATACATTTTAAAACATATTTAATTAAAAACTTAATACAGTAAAGATACCATAAAATACTTTTGTTTAAGATTGCATTATAATTTAGTTGCTGTGTTGGTCTAATGTCTAAAGTGCAGGTTTGTGAGATAATAGTCTGGGGTTCGAAACCTTACCGAGTACTTAATTTTTTTTAAAATTAATTTGATATTAAATTGTTGGTATAATGAAACAAGATATTATTTCTTTTGGCTGAAGATCTAATTAAATACAAAATATTGTTTACTACATTATAAGAGGTTATAACTGCTTAGCAAGCTATTGGGTTTTTTGTATTTGTGTGTACTTAAGGCCTCAAACGAAGCCGTTTTAACTACACTTAAGTTCACTTTTCTGTCTGAAAAGCTCCGCCTTAGTGATTTTTCCATAGATTGTCATTCCTGTTACTTCGTCAGTGCAAGGTTTTTTGTGTATAGGACTAACGATAATAGGACTAATGTATCATCCCAATTAACTTCCATTATTTCCGCATAGCATCCCTAAATATCAGGTTCCGATATTTCCCTTTTTGGAACATAACACTAATCTGAAACACTACATGGCAGTGATCGGAAGCTATAATTTCATCCACATCTGCCAGTCACTATTATATGATTTAATATATTTTACTGTCTCTAATATAAAGTCTGTGGCCTTTTCTTACGTCTTATTTTTAAGCATGGATTCGTCTCCAAAATTTTCAGTTAATTATTACAGTAAGTAAGTATAGAAATACCTCGTTTTAATTTATAATTCCGCAATTTGTAAAGAGCTACTTGTTCTTCTCGAAAATAGTCACAAATATAAATTGCTCGAGAAGAAGAAGAAGGATCTTGGAGAAAATGTTCTTTACCCCATATCCACAACCCAAAAATATGTTCTTTAGAACAATGATGGTACAATGGCAAGCAGATTTTTCTATAAACAGGTTCTAAAGTTGTTAAATAAACCATTAAATACAGTCTTGTGATTTTCTTAACGCACTAATGTGCCTCCATAACTTTTGGATTAGATCGAGGTAGAATTCCACAGTGGTAAACATCTAGCAGACAAGCTCCAACGCTACCTTACAAAGGAAGCATTTAAATGTTGGTTCTTTCTGAAGACTTATGAATGTAAACCTATCATTTAACATTTAAAGCATCTAAGCTTAAAAAGGTGCCTCATCAATTAAAACCATTATTCCTTGGTAGTTTTTATCTTTGGACGTATCCAGTTTTGAAGACACTCCAGATGCTTTAAAAATCACCTTCGTCACTCTAATTATGTCTGTTACATTTTGTCCATAGCTTGATGTTTCCTCATGGTTTTATATCTAGTATCATGTTATTTAAGTAATCTTGTGTCTCTGTTCACAAATTTGTAGTTGTGACTGTACAGGGTTGTCTCATGTAATGGTACTGTCATTTTAATAGAGATGAGTGATTTGTTGTATTTCCATTGAACTTTTGGCTAGTTACCTTCCACAGTCCTATGTATTTTCCTTTCCCATTTTATTCCTTTCGGCATCAGAGTGATTCCTGTTTGTTCCTACCTCGCTGCCAGTAATTGAGGGCTTTGCGCTTATTCTTTCTAAATGTTTTTGAGTTTTTTCTCGATTCCGTTCTTTGTGAGTACTTCCCCCGTTTCCGTCTGATTCACTATCATCTACAAACTTTCAGATCTTTACAAAGAGTCCTCTGGAAAGGAAAATTCTGTTTCCTCTAATAGCATTGCTTATATTTTCGGTGTAATGTTTACAGATGTATCGCTTTTTGAACTTTTCCGATATCTCAGGATTAGCTGGTATAATGGCTACAAATTCTGTTCATTGGAAAGAAGCAGTGTCGGACCTTTTCACCGCTTTTTTTGAAATTCATGTGTTCCTATAAGTATATATATATATATATATATATATATATATATATATATATATATATATATGTGTGTGTGTGTGTGTGTGTGTCAATTTGTATTTCGCATCTTCCGTTTGATATAAAATTGACCTTAGTATAATCCATGAACCTTCACGATATAAAATATAAACACATGTTACTTAAAATTAACATTACCTCTTAAGACATTTGAATTGTGTCCCATAATCCGAAGTACTCGGTAGACTTCAACGAGGAATTATCATTATTATTATTATTATCATCAAATATTTATATATTTCTTGGTATTTATAAGTTTGAACTGGTTACTTTTTCTTACACATGGTTCCTCTTTGTCTGTCGAGATTATAAAACACATTGGTTTACTGTTGTTATTATTTTGTATGATGTTTTATGTATTATTACTCTATATACTAACTGTTTATAATTGTTTTACAGTGATAAAAATACTGACCTTAGGCTGCTGCGTCCCGCCCTTGGAGGAGGAATGCCACGAAACTAAAGTGGCAGTTTACAAGGGATTATATCCCACCAAGCTGAAAAAGCTAAACAAGATGAAAGGGAAACAACCCGCATTCCATAAGAAGGCCGCATCTCACGGTAAAGAAATTAATTATCACCCATTAATTATATTAGAGATGTAAATTTAGAAGTCAATAACATTAAAGTATTTTTTTAATATTGACATATGTTACTGATTGTTAATCAGTAATTTGTTAAATTCTAGTAAAAGTTTATGCTAATTTTTATATAAATTATAAATATTTTATCTATGGTACTTTCGTACTGAAATTATTGATAATTAAAAAATAAAATCCCCTAAAACCTAAACAGGAAACTAATCATTAATAAAGAAATATGCATTCTGATTTTTTTACACTTTGACATTTCATAACGTATCTGCCATCTCTAGTACTATACAGCCACTACGTATACAATTATTATGATTTACCACAATATTGTACAGCTGTAGTGAAATAGCTTCCTGAATGTAAATTTTAATTAATTTCTATTTTGAGTTAAACTTTTCCTCAGTTCTTCTTGTATATTTGTATACAATATTGAAATGAAGTAGATAGTAAGTTTTAAATTGATATTGTAAAGGATAAATTATCTCTTTTCGACGTTTAAATTTAACTTTGTAAGTGTTAACATTGAATCAATCGTTTTGATATGTAAATTAAAAATGAAATTTCCTGATTTTTGGTAGAATTTTAAAAAGTTTAGTTTTTGGAAAATTAATAATATAACCTCGAAATGTCAAAAAAAATTAATTACATTCTACTTTAAATAACATTTTTATAAGTAATTATAATAACTTTTATTTTGGAATTAATCATTAATTAAACTATATAAAATATTATTGAACTGGTTTCTCAAAAGTGGACTGTAACCACTACTTTTAACTGGTATTCATAATTTACAAAACTTACCAAAAAAGGCCTACAGAAAGTTAATACATTATTATACTTCAGTTTTACCTTATAATCAATCAGGTAGTCACTATTTTCTCCTGATAAGAGTTTTGGGTTCGATCCTGCTGAGGGTAGGCAATACATACACAGTTGTTTGCCTTAACATAATCCTCAACCTACAACACAGTTATACCAAAACATACAAAACTATAGGCCTCTTAATATGCCTAAATATGGTTTATATGATATGGCCCATAAGTTTTACTCTATAATATATAAATGAATTCATCAATAAACTTTAAAATTGTACCAGAAATTATTTCAGTTTTTTGTTACAGTTTTCCAAGAACTACAACGCAAGCACATCAACATGACACACAGCATCGCCAGCAGTGACCGTATCAATTTTGGCAGAAGAGATCTAGGTAAGTGTAAACATTTCTAAAATCCCACTTCATAATGGATTAAATTAGGAGCTACTTGTCTACTTGTACTCATTAGGAATTATAGCATTTAATTAATTTCAATACAACCCACGTTTTCGTTTTAATTCTTACAAATATTTTCATATCTATTAAAGAATCACAATCACAAATTTTCATGATTCTTCTTCGACTCTGACTTTTTCCCAGTGTTTCAGATGCTGTTTTATTAGTATTGCTGATCCCCCTCTTGCTCTGTTAGCTGGGTGTATAGAATGATAACAAAAATATCCTTTTATTTGTACTCGAGTTTCTCCGGTGAAGTGGCTCTCCGATATCAGGCAGATATCTAGTTTTTCTATTTTAAGGAATACCTCCAACTCAGAGATGTGTCGCAGCAGTCCATTGGCATTCCAACAGGCTATATTAATCGTGCTGTTCATTCACGGTTTCTTGTTCACTTTACCTGCTCTCGATTCCGGATACTGCAGGTTTGTGAAAATATTCTTATTTATCTCCGTTTGCTCCTCTAATCTTTCCGTCAATAATGTGAGTTTTCTTAGTATATTTTCAATCATGTTTTTCGTTTGCTTTCATTTGTCTCTTTCCTTCTTGGGTTCTTAACTATTTCTACATATGACTTGCCCTCATTGCTTTCACTCTTTTCGTCACTTCTTTTATTTTGTATTTCTTTTGTTTTTGAAATGATTTTTCTGTATTGTATATTTCTGTTTTGGTTTCTTATTTTCTGCAAGTGCTTAGCTACCTCACATCCACGGTAGTTAGCAGGATGTTGCCCACCACAGTTCACACACTTTTGGGGCGTATCTTTCCTCACTGGACATTTACTTTTGTCATGTTTACCAACACATTTCACACACCTGGGTTCCTTTTGACAATATTTTTGGGTGTGGTTAAAACCTTGGCATTTCTTGCATTGAGGTATGGTGTCCGTTGTTTTGCGCAGCGGTTCTATGTTGACTTTCATATTAAAAATAGTTTTTATATTATAGATATTATCTACCTTTTCTTTATTGTCAAACGTTAACATGAAGAGTGGCAAACCTCTCTTTGTAAACCTTTCATTTCCATGTTCATCCACTTGTCTTTCTTTCTTCAAGATATTAACCACGGCTGTTATACTCAGGCCTTTTGCCCTCAGATCTTCTATTATTTCTATTATTTCACAAGTTTTATGAAGCCCTCGAACCATTACTTTAATAGGCCTATCTTGTTTATTTTCATATGTGAACCACTCATATTTTTCTTGTGACAATTTATTTGCTAGTGCTCGGTATGTTTCTGAGTCTGGCGTGTTGATTTTCCAGATATTGTTATTTATCGAGACTACCTTATAATCTTTGCTGTTATGGACTTCATCAGGGTTTGTACAGTGGCATATTCCTTGATTCCGCTAATGTTAATCTGAGGTGGCGGTCTTTCTTTAGTTTGCGTTTTGGTGTTTCCAGTCTGTTTTGAATCACTTCTAAGTTTTGATTGATCAAGTTCAGGAGAGAACTCTGCTCGTCTTTTTTACCTGGTCTTTTCTTTTGGAGCAGCCATTCGGTTTCTTTGCTTAATTCTTCTTCATCTGTCACATAATCTACAGTTTCAGCTCTTACTTTACTGTAAGATGTTTCCTGCATAGGATTTGTATAAACCGCCATCTTCAAGGCCTGATTTTCCTTTTTCAGCTCTGTTATTTCATTACTCAGTTTCATCACAATATGCTCCATTTCATCAAGTTTCTTTCGCAATTCCGCATTTTCCTCTTCATAATTCCTAGTGGTCCCCATCTTGGGCGGGGTTCGTTGCGTTGTAGAACTTCTAAGGAATGGATCCTGTTTGAGCTCCGTTAAGTCATCGTGTGTCTGGTCACCCCCAGAATCCATGCCACCGGCGCCGGCCACCGCCCCGATCGGAACCGACGGTGAGATTCACCTTTTCAGGCTTACTCACCTGGGGTAATGAACCTTCATGATTTAAATATAAATACATGCTACTTTAAATTAAGATTACATCTTAAGAAATTTGGATTGTGTTCCATAATCCCGAGTACTCGGTAGACTTCAACGAGTAAATATTATTATAATTATTATCATCAAATATTTATATATCTCTTGGTATTTATAAGTATGAACTGGTTACTTTTTCTTACACGTGGATCATCTTTGTCTGACGAGATTATAAATCACATTGGTTTTGCTTTTGTTATTATTTTGTATGATTATGTATTATTACTCTACATACTAACTGTTTGTAATTGTTTTTCAGTGATAAAAATACTGACCTTAGGCTGCTGCGTCCCGCCCTTGGAGGAGGAATGCCACGAAACTAAAGTGGCAGTTTACAAGGGATTATATCCCACCAAGCTGAAAAAGCTAAAAAAGATGAAAGCGAAACAACCCGCATTCCATAAGAAGGCCGCATCTCACGGTAAAGAAATTAATTATCACCCATTAATTATATTAGAGAGGTAAATTTAGAAGTCAATAACATTAAAGTATTTTTTCAATATTGACATATGTTACTAATTGTTAATCAGTAATTTGTTAAATTCTAATAAACTTTTATGCAAATTTTAAAATAAATTATAGATATTATATCTACGGTACTTTCGTATTGATATTATTGATAATTAAAAAAATAAAATCCCTTATAACCTAAACAGGAAACTAATCATTAATAAAAAAATATGCATTCTGATTTTTTTACACTTTGACATTTCATAACGTAGCTGCTATCTCTAGTACTATACAGCCACTAAGAATACAATTATTATGATTTACCACAATATTGTACAGCTGTAGTGAAATAGCTTCCTGAATGTAAATTTTAATTAATTTCTATTTTGAGTTAAACTTTTCTCAGTGCTTCTTGTATATTTGTATACAATATTGAAATTAAGTAGATAGTAAGTTTAAAATTGATATTTTAATGGTGATATTAACTCTTTTCGACGTTTAAATTTAACTTTGTAAGTGTTAACATTGAATCAATCGTTTTGATATGTAAAATAAAAATTAAATTTCCTGATTTTTGGTAGAATTGTAAAAACGTTTAGTGTTTTGAAAAATTAATAATATAACCTCGATATTTCAAAAAAATTAATTAAATTTTACTTTAAATAACCTTTTTATAGTAATTATAATAACTTTTATTTTGGAATTAATCATTAATTAAACTATATAAAATATTATTGAACTGGATTCTTAAAAGTGGACTGTAACCACTACTTTTAACTGGTATTCAAAATTTACAAGACTTACCAAATTAGGCCTACAGAAATTTAAAATATTATTATGTTTCAGTTTTATCTTATAATCAGTCAAGTAGTCACTATTTTTGCCTGATAAGAGTTTTGGGTTCGATCATGCTGAGGATAGGCAATACATACACAGTTGTTTGCCTTAACATAATCCTCAACCTACAACACAGTTATACCAAAACATACAAAACTATAGGCCTCTTAATATGCCTAAATATGGTTTATATGATATGGCCCATAAGTTTTACTCTATAATATATAAATGAACTCATCAATAAACTTTAAAATTGTACCTGAAATTATTTCAGTTTTTTGTTACAGTTTTCCAAGAACTACAACGCAAGCACATCAACATGACACACAGCATCGCCAGCAGTGACCGTATCAATTTTGGCAGAAGAGATCTAGGTAAGTGTAAATATTTCTAAAATCCCACTTCATAATGGATTAAATTAGGAGCTACTTGTCTACTTGTCCTCATTAAGAATTATAGCATTTAATTAATTTCAATTTAATGAATTATGTTATACTCTTTAGTCAGTTTTAAAAACGTGTTAAATTAAAAGTTTTGCTTTTCTTTCAATATTTGTTTCTGCTGTTTAGTAATATTTTGTATCACTTTGCGCATGTAGACACTGCGAGTTGGTGCATCAGTTTGGTCATCAGGTTCGCTTAAACGTTGTTACTGAGCTGGAACGACAAAAATATCATCCTGCATACCAATGTTTCAGTCACTTCAAAAATTCTTAATCTTTGCTCGATCGAGGAAGCATTCTAAAAACCTTTTCATGTCTTCAAACATAGAGAGACCTAAAAACGTAGCATGTCCTTTGAAACCGTATTGACCAAATTGCTCGGAAATTCGATCACCTTGACATACAGAATGATGCGCTGAAGCAAACGTCATTCTGGTTCAGTCAGTGCAGTAATGTCACAGCACTTGTCGCAAAATATTTTTATCGTTGAGTGAAAATCTGCCTCATGCAGATGCCCGTTAAGTACAGATCTTACGTTGGCATTGTAGTCTTGCTTTCCATTCCTCACTTGTCCCTCTAGCACTTCAGAGTGTTTTAATCAATCTGACTTTTAGTCGAAAGTATGTTCATCGGCCATCTCGATGGCTCTGTATTGCGTTTATCGTTCTCTTTGGCTTTCGAGGCGGTAGTTCTGATCAGCTGTTTCATTTGCTCTTGCTTTGGCATCTTTTGACTGTCATTGGCAAGTTGAGAGGAGTTATACGTCCACCGTCATGATCGCTCTTGTTTGAGTCATTTGTTCCTTTAATTAGCGAGTTCAATATTGCTCTGCATTTCGGGAACATTTTCACTAGCGGGTACATGTTAGTGAAGTGACGGCTCCTTCACCGCTCTTGACTGGATATAGTCTATATAGGTGTACTAGGCGCGTATTATGAACAAAACGAAAGTGACTTAATATTGCATTGTCACACAATTCTGAGCTGTACTTAATGTTTTGTGTCTCTAGCTCATCGGAAAATTAGTTGAAAATCGATTTCAAAATTTGAACCTAACAGACAGACATGAAAGCGAGTTAGTGATAACGTTGTAGTAAAAAACAGTATGTATAAAAGTAAACGACCTTCTGAAATAATGCAAATAAGTTTAGGTATTAAAGTTACTATACTATTCTGATTACGCCTTGTATAAAATAATAGCCTACATTTCTAAAATAATACAAACACGTAGCCATTTGCCAACTGATAAACCATTCGACTAAACCAAAAATCAAAGTTTCCTGATACGCCACTCTATAAAGTAGGATCTGGTTACACAGTAGTAACTGTTTATTGTATTTCCTTACATTTTGTTTATTTTTGCAGAATCCTTTCATGCTTTTTTCATTGGATTTAAGGACAACATGAAGACGTTCGCCGTAGTGAGGGTGACTACATCAATATCCTGTAAAGGTAAAACATTATGAGTTAATAGAAACGTACATTTACCAAATTGTTTTGTGTTCCTCTATTAGTATTTTACTCAACTATTATTTCTAGCGCCTGAACTAAACTAGCCCTAAATTTGTTGAGTATTGCATGTGTTGGAACAAAGCACAAAATTTAACCTTTATGTATATTTGCTCAAATTTCATGAAAATGTATGAGAGTTAAGATTTTTCAAAAAAGGTTTCCGTTTATTTTATTATTTTTTAAAAATTTAATAGGTCATTTATAAATAGCGAGAAAGTTTTTTAAACAAATTTGTTTTCAGTTGGTAATGAAATATCACATTTAAAACTTTAAAAATATTTAATAGTTTGGTAAAATTATTTCTGCAATTAAAGATATTATGACTATTTGGTACAGTTGTGTTTACACGTGCATCTTGTATACCAAACCTAGTGAGCACAGAGATAACTAAAGAGGCAGCTGTACCAGTGACCAGAGATCAGCTGTTGATATTAATATTAACTTATTTCAAATTAAAATGAAAGATACCATGTGGAGTAATGTTACTGGAGTTCTTATGGTGTTAGAAGACTAGACTTAGCTTTTTGGAGGAAATAAACTAAAACATATCATGTCCAACTGACATACGTTCAGCTATGAGTGGAGTTATCCCCAACTATTTGGCATGAGTGAATATTATGTGGACCGTAGTAATATTACTCAACCCTGGTGCCTCTACGCCCTCTCTAGTGTTTTCTTTGCTTACTGTCCACTATATACAGAAACAGAATAAAATATGTAACTTGTGTACTTTTATAAACACTGGATGTATTTATGCACTGTAGGTTTTTTTATAGTGATTTTTAATTTTTTTAACTTTTATTACGTACTTCAATCTTTATTATCCAATAACACATATTCATCCCCTTAAGTAAATTTTTTTTAAGTTTACTTATTATTTAATGCTGTTTACTTGACATTTATTTTGTGACGACATTGATGTTAACATTGCATGTTGGAACGTACTAGATTTCCTACACCAATTAGTAGCTCAAGCACAGTAACATTTACTACACCAACGTACTGCTCATGCGCGTTATCACATTCTAATAGACATTATTTATTACGTATTACTTTGTTCGTTCCTGCAGTGGAAACTGTTAAAATGACATCCTTTTAATAAAATAAGTTTTTCATTCAACAACCTTGTAAGTTATTTTTTTTAAATAAAGTTTTTTTAATCGATTTTGTAATCAAAAACTCGTTACCTAATTTCCATGAAGTAACTAATTAGAGGTTATGCGAGTCAACTTTTTTAAAAAAATTTTAACGTACTTCCCGTACTTTCCGCGTTTTTATATTTTGAAATATTATTATTGCTTTTTTGAAAAAAGTATATAAAAGCGGAAAAAAAACTCTCACTGCATATTCACTACATTGGAGTAGCTAGAATATTTGGTATTAACTGTTGGAATCAGATGTCACATGCGTGAAAAAAACACTTCAAAACGTCAGCTTTTATTAAATCTTTGTTTTTGTAATTATAGAAGAATAAATAAATAAGCCTTGGATTTCAACTCAACTTCTAATTTCATGGAAGTTGTGTCAATCCAAGCTAATTATCTCATATAATTTTATAATATTACATACATTATATACATCAAAATTTCAATACTTGTTTACCATTACTGATCCAGAACTTGCTGAAATTGAAACAGTTTGGCAAACACTAAATATTATTTATCAAATTCATTCAGACTTATCCTATGCTAAATTCAGAACTGAAAAATTTTTTTTGAGAAAAACAAATCCTATAATTTATGGCTCTTAGATTTATTTGATTAGAGCTGTGAAAATATCTCTGAAACAAATTATCGTTTTGTCTTCTCATGATATTTTCAAAATTTATTGTAAAATTTGTAATGCTATCGAAATATTTTACAAGATAAGTAACAACTTTTTCTATATGTTTGTAACCTAGATGGATGCCTTGCAATTTGGGACTTGGAATCGCAACTTATGCAAATAAAAATACCTGCGATATGCTCGTTAAATGAGTACTACCCTTTTGTTGAGGAAAACTGTAAGTACTAAATAACACAAATATTGGCTAATTTTTAATAAACACCTTACATCATTTACACGCTGTATAGGCCTATATTTGGTCAATAATTATTACATGAACAAAAAGGAAAAGAGGTCTGAACGTCTGATTTTTAATTAATTTAAAATTAAATTAATCAGCATTAATTTAAAATTTTAATGCGGGTTACGTTTGTGAAAGAACAAGATACAAAAAATATTTTATAAAATTCGCTTCCATCACCACATTTCTTTGTTAACAATTATCACCTATAATAAAAACTGTAATTCTGTAATAAATGTTCAAAGTAATCCGTTTCTAATCATAAAGCACTTCATGCTGTTAATTAATTAATTACGGTAGGCCATGGTATTACAAAATATCCAAAATAAAAGTTATGCCAAAGTTATGTCAATTATATTGCATCATATAAACATATGTGAAAACGTCTATATTTATATTTTTTTAAATGTATGACACAAATTAAACCGTTTTGGTTAATATTATATTTGAGCACAGAAACTGGACCACATATTTTTGATGATTTCTTAGTATTGTTTTCTTTATAATGATAACATTACTGTTATTAAACATTAATTTATGGATTCTAGATTGAAAAGTAAATTTTAGAAAAACGCAATAACATGTCTTCATGCTGAAACATTTATTCTTTTATCCATATATATAAAATGCTGATGTTTAAAGAGGAGAATAATTTAGACAATCATTTTCGTAACTGTTGGGTTTTAACCATTATTTTAACTTTTAATTACTTTTTCAGGGACCCAGGCTTTTCGTGGACGCACCTACCGATACACCTCATTCGATGAACCGATAACACTCGAATGTAAGTATATAATTGTAATATTGTGTGTGTGTGTGTGTGTGTGTGTGTGTGTGTGTGTGTGTGTCTAGATATAGTTGATGTATTTCTGCACATATAAGGCAAAATTATTAATTGTGTAAAATAAAATAACTAATTTTTCAAAAAAATTATCAATTTAAACTATGGACATAGGCCTATACTTAAATTTATTTTCTTTGTTTCAGGCCACCTCAACAAATCACACACAGGTAAATCGCTATACATTTATTTCGATTAATTTCTTTATTTCAAATATTTACAGAAATAATTCTTTAAAACTACTCTTTTGACAACAATCCAGTTATAAATATAACTTAAGTAACTATGTTGAAGAGCAATTCAGACATTTTGTGTGTTTTGTATGTGTGTTATGGTGAGTAACGAAATAATAATTCAGGATGAAGTTGGGTTCCATACCAAAAAAGCTTGTGAACTGTTGCTCTAAACTTGTTTTTGGCAGTTAGGACGTTTTTTCATATTCTTTGAACCACTTTAAACTATTTTATTTCTATTTGTAGCTTTGTGTGTTCTGTTAGTCTACTTTTCATAGAAATTAATTCTACTCCATATTTATTGCTATACATTTATCTATACTTCTGGGGCCAATAAGCACTGCTATCAGCAGGAACATTTGATCCAATGTTTTCAATGTTGTTTTGATTCTTAAAAGAAATTACTGCTAAAAAAAAAACTAACGTTAGTAAATAAAAATTGAAGTGATAATATTTAGGGCTACTTTATGGTAAGAAGTAATTGTAAAATGTATTAGGTAAACAGCTGTATTTTCTATGTAAACTTAAATCACTTTTATAAAATATAAATATTCTTATTTTGTGTTCCAGGGCGACTCACTGCTGGCTGCCAGCCATCCGGGTAAGTTCTTCAATTGTTTTTTTTTTAATTATTTAACAGTAGTTTAAACGAGTTATTTGAAAAAGCAAAAATATTGGTTTATCAATAAATAAGTGGAAAATATGAAAAAAATATATTAATGGCTACAAAAAAGTAAATAAATAAAGAATGTTCATCTAAACACGCGCATGCGCGGACACACATGTAAACAATCAATCACACGCATTGTTACTTCCGTCTGTTAAGTTTTTTCTAAAAATGTAACATGTTATTTGTCTACTTTTTGAAACAAGTAGTAGTAATATCACGTGATCTTGTCAGAAAATAAAATACTTATTTGCTTATTCTAAAGTAAAACTATATCTTGCAAAGTAAGTGTACTTATTATTTTTTGTTTACACAACAGTTTACCAATATTTCTTTATTTGCAGAGCGAATTAAATCCACCCGGCGGCTCCGAGGTTTAGGCCCTTATGGTAGAGTGGTGAGTAAATATATCAACATTAGTAATATCCAATTAATAGTAATTAATTGTTGTAGTGAAGTACTTTGATAAGCAGCGTGTTGTGTTGACTGGAGAGAAGTTTATCTCAGTGGTTCCAGCAGTGGACATTTCGTTGCAGATTACAAGTTGAAGTTCAATTATTACGTTGATTCCCAGCTTAGAAAATACTGTCATGAATAAAACTTTTAAAAAATCGATAAATTAATAGTTGTTGTGTTCGGTTTCAGTCTAACTGCGATATGTATCTACACCCAGCACATCGTGTCCTCGACTTTCCGGCCATATCATTAGAAATCCAGCTTCAGCAGAGGACACAGGGATATCGCAGGTAAGAGAAAAAAACCATTTCTGAAATAATGTCTAGTTAATTTTTCAATTATGTATCCCCCAAATATTTCAATAATTTTCCGTCTGATTCTGTTGTGAAACAATTACATCAGGTTTTCATTCTTTTTTTCAAAGTATGACAGAAAGATATTGTTCTGTCTCTTTGTTATTAAAACTTTAATTTCTTCTCGTTACTCTAAATCATTATTATGTGTTAAAATTACTACCTAATTGTGTTAGTAATTATTTTAAAAAACCGTTGTTTTTGGAAAGAAAAGGTTGAAGTAACTCTTTTAACACAGTCATACACAATTGTCAGTGTTTCTTCCATGAATAGAATCATTACTTCAAGTAAGCTGTAGTAAATATTCTGAGGTTCTTTTGCAAGTTTT
Organism: Callitettix versicolor; assembly: GCA_022606455.1. Taxonomy (NCBI): domain Eukaryota; kingdom Metazoa; phylum Arthropoda; class Insecta; order Hemiptera; family Cercopidae; genus Callitettix; species Callitettix versicolor. The sequence continues at coordinate 57,900,598 of CM040184.1, read as the reverse complement.
CTGGAATTTTCATTATAACTTACACATTATTCAGCTTGATTTTCATTTACGGAAACAAGAAAAAGTAGTACGTGTGATGTCAGTTGTACAAGTGGCATGTGGTTTGCAAAAAAATCGTCTTGGTTCTTAAGTGGACGAACAAAACAAGTATTTATTTCTTCAGAGCTCCCATCATTTAAGCTCCAGTTTGTACCTTAGTGCCTTGAAAACATTTAAGTAATAGAGGCTTTTGAAAGTTTGATAAAAATGAATGCAAATTTCATAGAAAATAGACAAATGTAAAACAAATATCGACATTTATTTTACAAAGATAAAAAACTAAACATTGTTCTTTGAATGCGAAGAGGTTAGTATCTTGCACTGTGATTATTGTTGCTTGCTTTATGCATAACAAGCCTTCAGGCCTTGCAGCAGTTTGGATTCGCTCAGTGCAGACTTGCACGGTATTGTCACGTTGGTATGGCGTTAAACGTGTGGGGGGATCATTCTTGGCTGAAATATTTCCTGTTTTTCCTCACGCGAAACCAGTTGGCATGTCTCATCTTAAATCTAAATTCTTAGGCAAAACGTTAAACTTATCTAAAAATGTTTCTATATATGCATTCCCACATGTTTATTTGTATAATCAAATGATTTATTACATCACCTCACTACTAAAATAAAATCCAATTATCTATTAATAAGTTGAAGTAATATATATAATGTTCCAGAACTATAACTTGTATTTTTTGACATTGAGCATTGTACTAAATTAACATTGACTATAAAAATCTGTTTAATTTCAATGAAGTTTTTTAAAATATTTTAAATCTAAAATTATTATTATTTTACACACAAAAAGTAAATTTAATTATTATAACAATATATTCACTTATTTAAAATCAAAACTTATATGATATTAATTAAATTTTAAATATTTTCTACAATTTATTTTAACGAGTATACATTCACATCTTACTAATTTTAATGCCGATTTTCACTAACACCTCTTTACTTTTTTCCAGTTACTACCAACGCAAATATTCTCGTAGTTTCGTTAATCTTCCTTGGTAAGATTCCCTTTAGGCCATCAACCATTCAAAATTATGGGATGCAACAGTGATCGCTTCCGGAAACAAGTGCATCCTGGGACCCCAGTACTTCGCCTGGGGGCGAAATGATCACCACACACTTGACAAGTCGGGCCATTGGTATGAGCGATAACACTATTTGAAGATCATCAAGAAAACTTCTTCCGAATAAAATGAGCCAATGGTAGTGTAATGCTATACAAAAACTCCTTACTTAATGATAACGTGCAAAATGTAATAAAAGCATATGTAATATCAGAAACACTACTGAAAGTTGTAAGAAGTGTGAATCATTTGAAATTCAAAGATACAAAGCTGGAAAAATGTTTTACATCATCACACAAATGGACTCTAGGACTCAGTTTGATAGACTAACTGAATTGGTCAACAGAGAACAAAACGTTGATAGGAGAGATTTGTATTTTTTTATAATCAGAACAATATGAAGATGGCAAACCATTTACTTCTTCTGATATCTGAATATCAACGGCTGCAAAAAATAAATAAAAACTACTGTAATAACCATAATTGAACTATTATGTAGAATATCAAGTAAAACTGTACTATTGTATATAAATGTTTATACGTGCAAGTAAAAATGGTATTATTTTACTTTAAGAAACAAAGTTTCACTATTGTTACTTCTTCAAGAGTAATTATAATTGTAATAATAAATACATTTTTAAACGCCCTACATTTTTGTGTGCATCAGCGTTAAGTATGCTTTACAACTCAAATTGTTTTATAAGAAAGAAAACTTTCTTAATTGTCAAAGGCAACAAAAGCTTCAAAATTAATTTTAAATTAAACAAAAAGTTATCAAGCGTGGCTAACGTTTTTGCCCATCATTGTTCAGTTATGTGAAAATATACACAACTGAAATATTATCAAGAGGCATAATTACGGCTACACTTAATTTACATCTGTGTTAATGTAATAAAAATTTAATTTATTAGTAATGATAAAATTGAAAGCGATTGCTCATTTCCTTCATTTCGACTTCAAATACAGATTACGAATTCATCCACACACACACACACACACACACACACACACACACACACACACACACACACACACACACACACACACACACACACACACACACACACACACACACACACACACACACACATTTTTAACAATCCATCAAAATATGCCGGATGGAGGATTCGGCACCACCCAATTAAAAATTTCGGTTTGACAAAAATAACGTATTCTTTGCTATATACGCTATGCTGTAAATAGATTACAAGGAATAGATTAATTACTGCTGCTAAACAATAACAGCTTATTTCATTTGATATAGAAAACTAAGTCATAAAATATATTTATTTTTATTTTATAAAAAACACCTCAGCATCGCAGCGACATATATTATTTTAAATTATTTTTCCATTTTACGATGGCAGTAAATAAATATCTGTATTTGCAAGTTGGTTCTGGGGTTCTGGAAACACAATGGTTTATTTTATAGTATTAACCTTTTGCGTTTAATGCCTTTGCTAAGTAGGGCTATAGGTCAACAAGCAACATCGTGTCCTGGTTTATCGAGAGTCTAGTCTAGTCTAGACTGTTGCCTAGCGTAAACTAGTTTCGTATAAAGCAGAAACCAATTTGTACATCGCGTCGCATTGTTGTTCATTTACTAACCCAAGAGATGTTTGGAACAGAAGTAAAAAATATTTTCAGAATTTGACAAAACCAGATTGTATTGCGACTTAAGAAACGCGTTATAATTGGAAACAAAATTAAACTCACGAAATTTTAGTCTCGCGTAAAATAGCTTTTGATCCAGTCATTTCATAAATATTTAAACTCGTTTTATGTCGTAATCAGCTGGTCGGAAAATAAATCAATCCGTTATGATTGTACTAAGTGGTATTTTACAATTCAAGGATCCATTTACATAATAACATATACTGTAGAAACAGCCGTTTGATTTAGCACTGCTCGATAATTTGTTTTTAATTGGTTTAACTGAAATCGTGTTGTTTGCTAAACGCTAAAACAAAGAAAATCTTTTGTTACTGTTGTAGTTTCGAAAGTTTTGCTCAAAATTGAATATTGTCTTTGTTGTACTTATAAACAATTGCTACTTTTAACACAATAAAAGAGTATAGTTATAGTTTTTGAAGATGGAGGTTCTCCGAAACGCGTCAACGAATGTATAATTGACGAAGCTAGTGAAGGCGTATCATTATACTGAACATAGTGATAATAATCCTAGCAGAAAAGAGAATAATATAAAAAGAACAATAAAAGAATGTCAATAACTATTGTTTACATATCGGTTTTACATTTCCGGAAACGGGTATCTTTTTAAAAAAGGAAAGTATTAAAAACGTTAAAGAATTATAAATGTTATGTATGTTACATTTAAGATAAATGAGTTTTTTTATAAATATTTTGTCACATTTTGTGATGCATAAAATGTATTTTGTGATGCATAATGAGCTGTATAGCTGCTACATTGAATGTCTGAAGAAAAAAGCATACTCATAACCTGCCGTGTGCCCTTTTGTACGACGCTAAACCATTCATACTTCCTAAACATTTATTTTTGCACTATTTTTTTTACTCTTTTATTTCGAAAATAAGAACATTTTAAAGCGTTATACGAGTTAAGTTATGGGTCAGACTTTTGCAAGAATTTTCCGACTTACCGTTTGGGTGCTACAGATGTCTTATTGTTCTTGAAAATATAAAGGCCTTGAATGTACGTACGGATCTTAAAATCTATGATTTCTGAGGAAATACACAGAAGACAATAATTTTAAAATACAAAGTGCACAAGTTATTTCCATTAAAATAAATTTGCTTTTAACTACTAGTTTCCACCGTCACCTTCAAATTGTCCCCTTGGGCATAGACACAGCAATCCCAGAGTTTTCCCCATGACTCCATACATCACTGGAAGTCTGCAAGTGTAAGTTTTCGAAGCACGTCCTGCAATTCTACCTGGATCTCCTCTGTTGGGCCAAAATGACCGTCTTTAAATTTCAATTTTATTTAAGGATACAGAAAAAAGTAGCGCTTGGTGACGTCAGGCGAATAGAGTGAGTGTGAAATCACTAACCGTGTTTTTGTGTGCGCAGGCGCGTTGTCGTGCTGGAGAACTCAGCTGTCTCCCACTGTTCTGAACGTTTGCGTCTCACAGTGCGGAGTCTGAGTTAGCTCTCAAGTAGTCGCTCCAAAATTTCACAATAAAACTTTTCATTGACAGTTTTACCAAGGGGACAAATTTCTTGTGGATAAGCATTTGATGAAAAAAAATCAAACATACGACTCATTGTAGTTTCTACGCATGAGCGTTTATATAACAAAATGTTTTAATTTGACTCATATCACTGCTTCTACAAGCATGCAATGGGTTTCTGCAGCAGTTTGTTTGAGCTAAAAGCAAATTTTGATGCAGGTTCTTTGGTCTTTATAATCTGTCATTTACACAAGTTTAAAAAATGGCCGCAACTGCAAAACTCAATGTTACACAAAGGCACGAAAATCAATAACGCGGCCTCTCACCGTCACAGCTGTTGGTACACTGGTTCATGAAGAGTAATGTTCGCTCACTCTACTGGTAGCAGGTCAAAAACATTTTGGGCACCTCGTATCTGTAAAGACGGACTGGTACGTAACTCTGAGTGGCACGTAACTCGGAGTGACACGTAACTCTGAGTGGCACGTAACTCGGAGTGACACGTAACTCTGAGTGGTACGTAACTCTGAGTGACACGTAACTCGGAGTGGCACGTAACTCGGAGTGGCACGTAACTCGGAATGGCACGTAACTCGGAGTGGCACGTAACTCGGAGTGGTACGTAACTCTGAGTGACACGTAACTCGGAGTGGCACGTAACTCGGAGTGGCACTTAACTCGGAATGGCACGTAACTCTGAGTGACACGTAACTCAGAGAGGCACGTAACTCTGAGTGGCATGTAACTCTGAGTGGCACGTAACTCGGAGTGGCACGTAACTCGGAGTGGCACGTAACTCGGAGTGGCACGTAACGTAATCGGTCTGTTACTCCGAGGTATAGTTAACACAAACCGTCACTCGGATAACAACAAATATGATGTATGATTGAAACTGTTGTTGATATGATAAGCCACGAGTTAAAAAATAAAAAAAACTTTATTATCAGCGGAAACGAAGAGTTTAGACACGAAAATTGATCCGAAGACGTGTTGCTTTAGGTGCTACCTTTCGAGCTAAATACGCCATCTGTTTTTCAAGATACGTCCTACAAACAAATGAACTCGTTACATGTCAACACTTTAAACTTAGAGCCTAGTTGGTTTAAGACTAGAGACATGTCTCAATAGTTTGGCACATTACATATTTCTCAACCCTTTTTGTGTTTTCCGTCCTGCCCGAGAAGTTTTGCAACTCTATCCCCCCCCCCAAAATGTTAAACTTTACATCTGGATGGCACCTTCCTGTTGCTTAACAATACATTTGTTCACAGCTAGAAGAACTGTCTACGGCGTATATTGGTGTGAAATTAGAATCATTAAACATCAGAACAATGTAAGCCGGGAGACTCGAGAAGGTCCGACCTCAACATAGACGACCTTGTTTACTACAAATATGGTCTAAACGTCAAACGACCTGCCGTCTTACTCCTGCTCGTTATCACGTGCACATCGGTACTGCGCGTCAAAAAAATGCCCTTCAAATCAGGTATTTATTTTTAAGTGCACTTTTTTATGTAATAATTTATGGTTTCAGTGTCATAAGTTATACTCGTCATATTTTATTAAGTATTTGCCAGAAGCTTTAAAACATTAATTGCGTCTGCTACACTTCCAATCTTGCTTAGCAGGTTTCGTTCAATGTGTCTTTTAAGCCTGTAAGTGGTTTTATTCGAAAGAAAATTACAGTTACATAATAAATTATTAAAATATGTTTTTAACGTCTACTCCAATTTTATTTAGGAGTGTATTATTAGCAAATTTTATTGGAAAATAAAGTACTGGAATAGTTTATAGACCTAACCTGAAACCATCAAATGAACATTTAGGATATACTTTAATGGGTAGTTAATATACTTTTGAAGGGCGTTTTGGTTTAAATATTTTTTTAGCTTAGGCACTTGAGAACGACAGTGAATAACTACGCTCAAAACGTCTTATATTGTTACACGTACACAAATATAAGCAAATGTTCTGTTAATAAAATATTGTATTTTCAATAATTAAAGCTCGCAGAATCGACATTATACTGGACAAGGCCTATAATTAAACTGTGTTAGAATTAAGCACGCTTTTGTGGGCCAAGAAAAGTAATAGATAAATAAAGTGATTAGGTAAAAATTTAACAGCTGCCACCTCAAAGTATACACACCGCATCGCTTCGTGAAAACTGACAATTTTCCTTCAATAATATTAAACGAGTAATCTGTAAGTATGTCCTTTTTCCTCAAAAACGGTTCTAACGATTTTGAAATAAACTAATCCTGTTTGTCACGTCCATACTATTCTTTACAGTATGGTTTTGGAAATTGGTTGCTGAATTTGATGAGGTTTAAACTGATCAGGTGTGTGCTGTTCAAATTGCGAGATTATTAAAATAT
>CM040184.1:57853951-57891451 GCA_022606455.1 Callitettix versicolor | reverse complement strand
ATAGAGGCGTGTCGGTCCAGAGCAAGTCACAAGACAGTTTGCCTGTCTGAACACTCGATAAAACCGAACTTCTGGGCCAATGATGCTCAAATCTCTTATAATTATTTATTAATATTTTAATCGATAACTCACAGTTTCTTCTTCTTCTTTCGATGAGACCTGCTAAGGACCACGTGACAATTTCAATTCTTCACACTTAGCTGTTTTCTCTTCCGTTCCCTCCAATACTCCCTCATCCTTTCACTATGCAGCTTCTTTCTGTCTTCGGACCACTTCGCACCAGGTTTCTTCTGCAATCTTCTTTGGAATCCCTCCATACTCAATATCCTCTTTCTAAAAATCTCTCTATTCAGCGTTCGACTTTCAAAAATCGTTTAAAATGCTTCGCTCAAATATCCCTGAATATAAACGGACTAGACATGTAGCCATTGTAAAGAGCGTGTTTTGATATCATCGTCTGAAGTCCAAATAATTGGAATATCTGCCACTACGAACGCTGTAAGCTGCAAGGACGAGGAGACGCTTGAGAAAGTAAACGGTATCACTGAAAGATAACCTTTACGAGAGAGATGTGAGCACTCGCTGTTGGTGATATCTTGCGGCAAAGTGTTCAACTACAGTTAAGTAGGTAATAGTATTATTTTCTTAAACGTCACCAGCTTCAGCTTCGCGTTCGTCCTTGTTTGCAGCGTTCGTAGCGGCAGATTATCAATTAATAATTGGACTTTAGCTCCTGATATCGAGCACGCTTTTCATAATGGTGGCTGTATTTCTACTGTGTTTATATTCAGTGACAGTACTCTTATCTGTTTAACTGTAGTTCAACACTCTGCCGCAAGATGCCACCAGCAGCGCTCACCTTCTTTCATAATGGTTGTCATTCTAGTTCGTTTGCATGCAATGTTACTACCCATAGCTCAATTCGGTGGGATAAATTTAAAGTGTAAAATAAAAGTGACGGCGTAGATTAAATTTAAATTAATTTATTTTTAAAATTTTTGTATGATTAATGAGGACGAAGTACCAGCGTTAACATTAAAGCAAAGGGAGAAACTGCGGTTAGAAACTTGAGGTGCGCTGTTCAGAGACCGGTGCTTTAGCCGCAAAGGCCACCGAGCTTTTCTTTTAATCTACAATCTTTTCCTTTTTATAAGTAATTTTAAACAAAATTAACGCAACATTACATCTCCCGATTGATTTATAGTTTTAACAGTTGTTTACATTCTGCTGCAGTAAAATTTCAACACAAGCTAACGCAATTAAAATTTATTTCGCAATAAAGTACGGCATTCTTTGTTGATAATCATCGAGGACCGTTGACAATAAAGCGATCAATAAATTTAAAACGTTGGGCAAATTGAAACATTCGCAAACAGAAATAAATGTGGCCGCTTAAACGATTAATGAACTTACGCTCGTGTGTAGCACTGAATATCCGGTACAATGGTTTGGCGACCGTCCAATAAATAATTATTACTTATAAAAGATATAAAACTTGACTTCTGTCAAGGTTACAAGGTCCCCTGCTGATATGTGGAACCTAAACTGTTGTGACTATGCATTAATGTAGTTTTATTTTAGTTCAATTTGTTAAAAAAAACAAACATGTATTTTAAGTGTTATAAGTTATTATTACTACATCTAATTCATATTATATTTCTGAAAGTTTGTGTGTTTGTTTGTTTGTTTGTTTGTTTGTTTGTTATTCAATCACGCTTTAACCACTGGACTAATTGAGATGAAATTTGGTACGTATATGGTTTAAGTATCAGAGATACATATAGGCCTATTCCCGTTTTACAAAACGTTATTATACTACTTACCTAGCCCAAAATAATTATCACTTTTTAGTTTTGTAACATCTGTTAACAATAGTTAGGTTTAATTACTGTTTACTGAACATGAGATTTAGGCACGTGAGATGGACATAGATCTAATCCCATTTACAAATTTTAATCTATGTTTTATTTATTGCAAAATAATTGTTTTTAATGTTACATTTTCATCTAATAATCACAATCTGGTATTTTTCATTTAAGACTATTCAAAATTTGTAAAACAGAGTGCAGAATATATATATTATATACAATTTTATTAGGATACTTTAATTGTAAGGTAGTATAAATATTTGTGTAATTACATTATATGAAAAAATGGTAAATATGCAGTGAAGCATCTATTGGAGTTTTCGATATTTTTCTTACTAAAATGCTTTATTATGTGCCCAAAAGCAAAAATCCAAAATATGAAAGCAGGAGAAGTACGATAAAAATCGAAAATAAAAGTGACCAACATAACCTCAAAATTGCTACCGGCGAAAATCGGTACCGTGTTGTACTGATTTTAGACGTATTTTTATTGTTTTACTGATCTACAGATAAAACAAATAAAAATACGTCTAACACGGGTTTGGATGATAGGAAACCCATTTTTTAAAAGAATAGTGCATAACCTAAAAGACACGGTTGTTAGGCCTTACACGGTGATGCGTGAAAAAACCTTTATATTTTTTTAAACATTATTTGGCTACATATCCTAACTGTCACGGTTGTTAGGCCAAACACGGTGATGCGTAAAAAAACCTTTATATTTTTTTAAAGAATACTGCATATCCTAACTGACACGGTTGTTAGGCCTATCATGGTGATGTGTGAAAAAACCTTTAAATTTTTTAAAAGAATACTAAGTATATTAACTGACACGGTTATTAGGCCTAACACGGTGATGTGTAAAAAAAATTTTATATTTTTTTAAAGAATACTACATATCCTAACTGATATGATTGTTGGGCCTATGATTGTGATGTGTGAAAAAAAACCTTTATTTTTTTAAAGAGTATCCAAACCTTACCTGACACGGTTGTCAGGCCTAACATAGTGATGCGTGATAAATCTTTATATTTTTTTAAAGAATACTCCATAAGCTAACTAACATAGTTGTTAGGCCTAACACGGTGATGCATTAAAAGAACCTTTATTTATTTTTTTCAAAAAAGTACTCCATAACCTAACTGACACGGTTGTTGGGTCTAATACGGTTATGCATGAAAAAAAACTTTATATTTTTTTTAAAGAGTACTCCATAACTTAACTAACACGGTGATGCGTGAAAAAAACTTTATATTTTTTTAAAGAGTACTACATATCCTGACACGGTTGTTGGACCTATCACGGTGATGCGTTAAAAAACCTTTATATTTTTTTTTAAAATACTAGGCTACATATCCTGACACGGTTGTTAGGCCTAACATAGTGATGCGTGATAAATCTTTATATTTTTTTGTGGAATACTCCATAAGCTAACTAACATAGTTGTTAGGCCTAACACGGTGATGCATTAAAAGAACCTTTATTTATTTTTTTCAAAAGTGTACTCCATAACCTAACTGACACGGTTGTTGGGCCTAATACTGTTATGCATGGAAAAAACTTTATATTTTTTTTAAAGAGTACTCCAAAACTTAACTAACACGGTTGTTGGTCCTAACACGGTAATGCATGATCTTTAATGTATATTATGATTGCGGGCAAAGCCGTGACGGGTAACAGCTAATCATATTATATTTCTGAAAGTTTGTTTTTGTTTATTTGTTTGTTGTTCAAATACACTTTAACTACTGGACCAAATGAGATTACATTTGGTGTGAACACGTTTTAGGTATCTGAGATAAACACAATACTATTCCAGTTTAATTGTATAATAATGACTTTTTAATAATACTGTATTTTATTAAAATATGACATGACCCTGTTTTAGCGTATCGAGTAGCAAAAATTTATATGTCTTTGCCGAAAACCATAAATCGTATAATATTGTATATAGAAATATATTAAAATGAAATGACCTATTCTGATTTTGAAAATCGACTATAAATTTTATTGCTTACATTATAATTGCAGGCAAAGCCGCAACGGGTAACAGCTAGTATTAATATAATTATTAAGGAACTTTATTATAACGTAATCCCAGAACAATAAATTAATAAAATAATTTCAAACTTTTTATAAAGAATATAGAAACATACAATGTCCAAAATCATCTGTTTGTTAAAATTATATTTTATTTATATAAGTATTTGTGACACACAGCTCTATCGCTGATGTGTGGAATTTCAAAAATATCATATCACATCAAAAAACAGTTCACCTTTTTTTGAAAATCTGGTTTCACCATTACAATAAAAGTTCAAAGTGAAATAATTAGTATTTAAAATCTTTACTGGATTTTCAAAATTGTAAATGCTAAGTAAGCAGATTTTAACGCTTATTACGAAATTGAAATCAAATTTTAAAATAATGTAAGACAACAAGTTATGATTTGTTTAAAATTTAGAATGGTAATCATTTTGTAACAGTTGAAAGGAAATTTGCCAAAGTAATGAACTTGTTTAAGTTTTACCATAATCAATTTATTTATAAACAGTAAATAAATCTATAAATAACATTCAAAAAGTATTATAGCATTTAGAATAAACATTTATTTTAATGTCTTGGGTCTGAGTTATCATAGTGGCCTCTCTAATAGCATATTCTGCAAAAGGGCTAATTAGAATTATTTAAAGACCTATTCTATTTTACAAAAACTTATTTCGTATTAATTTTTGTAAAACACACACACACACAATATATATATATATATATATATATATATATATATATATATATATATATATATATATATAATTCTGTAACAAACTTAGAAAATCGCAAAAAAAGGAAAATAATGTAAGAAGGTTAAATTTTTACCAAAGGATTGGTATTGTTTCTTCAGACTGATATAATTAAAGCAATAATGGCAGCACGCAGCTGTCTCGCTAACGTTTTAGGTGCGAATTTTTAAAAGAACTTTTCACTATCTTACCTTTTTAAAAATTCATATCGCCATCACAATCAGTGTTAATCTGCGTATGTTAGCATTTTAAAGTTTCAAATTTCATTGGAAGTACGAAAATTAACCCTGACCGCCGTCAAAATAAATTTCTTAATTTCATCGAATTTTGAAAAAACAAAATGCTAGTTTAGCCATGTGAAAACAGATTTTGCTGAGTAACAGCTTACTCAAGTATTACGAAAATCGATTTTTGTTCCAATTTCAAATCAAGTCGAACTAAAATTGAGAACCTGAGATTGTTAATATCGAGCACACACACACACACACACACACACACACACACACACACACACACACACACACACACACAAATTATATATGTATTAATTTAACCATCCGTCAAAAAGTGATCTAGAACTCAGAATCAGTGTTCATTTCAAGATCCAGGTCTCGGTCTTACCACGATGGTGTTCCAGTAGCTTATTTTTTCAATAGCTAATAATAAATCAAGTACCAGTATTCATAAAGTAATCCTTAACTTACTTAAACCATTATTCCTCATTCTTCAATACTTATCCCATATTTTTTCCACCACGCCAAAACCAACGGTATTATTAAGTGTAATAAATATTAAAATTCACAATATAAAGTAGGATGAAGATTGTGATTAAATTATAGTAATTAATTACCAGATGCATTTATAAAATATGTGTTTCTGAATTATACCTGCATTATGTTAAGCAGGCTAGGGTATAAGACAACTTCATTAATATTGTAAGCATATAATTAACACTAGACGACGAATCTAGCCACGAATTACTCTTTATCTTTGTAATTATTTTGCTAAAATTATAATAGTTTTGAAAAAAAGTAATTCCGGCACGCAACTGTCTCGCTCAAGTGATGGGAACGAATTTCTCACATTATTTTTTTAAAATTTTACAATCATTTGAAAATCTAATTTTAAAATAAACATCAACATTAAAATATTCATTATTTGGCATTTTTAACTTTAAAATTTAAATTTTAAATACGATAGTGAACCCTGACCGCCGTCATATTCATTTTCTTCATTTTCTAGAGCTTAGGATTTTTGCTCAATTTCAGGATCTGAGTCTTACCATGATTTCTCTCCATTATCTCATTCTCCATTAGAAATTCTCTAAATATGATGACTGCATTTTTTTACGTAGTTAAAATATTTCAATATGAACTGTACTGATGAATTGGAAGACAAGTTGATAAATTTTTGAAATGAATTATTCTAAATTTTTGACGAAAATTTTTAAAGAAACATCTCAAATTTCACTTCATAAAACATGTTTTTGACTTATTTGAACGAACCGTCTACAAATTATTTTACAAAATTAAAGTTAAACTTAGATTTACATTTGTTTTAGGCTATTTTATGTTCGAATTCCTCGAATTTTTATTCGTCATTCTTAAAATAAACATTGCCGCCTCGGTGGCCTAGTTGATAGCGTATTGGGCTTTCACCCCGAGGACCAGGGTTCGATTCCCGGCCAGGGCTTGGTATTTTCATACGCTATAAATCACCTCATCGTCTGCATTAGCCCAAGTGTGCGCAATAGTCGGACATTAAACAAACAAACAAAATTTAAATAAACATTGTTTATTGTTGTTTGGGAATGTAAGTCAAAACTCATAATTGTATAACTATCCAACTAAATGTTTAAAATTTAAAGAGTGGTTATACAAAAACAGACCCCCCAGAATATACGTATGCTGAAAATTCCTCTCTGTTTCACATAAAAATATTTACTTTTGATTCACGCTTTTGACTTTGAATAAGCAAACAAATAGGCCTAACTCAAAACAATGGACAAATGGCGGACAAGGATTTCATAAAGCAGTGACTTGTAATTTAACATTCTTGTGTCTAGGCTTTGTGTCATAGTTTAATGGAATGCAATTAAGCATTAGATTTGTGGTATGCAAACTGCCTACCACTGCCTAGAGCCGGTGCCTGCTTTGTGTTGCTGCTAATAGACTCACCTCTTCACTTCATTATGAGACTACTCATAAAGTCTTCGAGGACTTTGTTACCGTACACAATTAATACTCTCACTAACGTTCTTCTGAGCAGCACAGTCTTTTGATTTATTATGCTAATTTATTTTAATCCTCCTTCAACGAACTCAAATTATTTTGTGAGTATAATTCGTCGTAACTGACTGTCAAATGTGCTTTTAGTTTATAAGGACGGGCGACCACTAAATGCGGAACGGACCTGCGCTGAGACGTTACTGCGCGTAGTGGAGCTCAGAAACGGCAACCAGAAGCTGAATTCAATCAGTTTAAAGAATGCGTGTGTATCATTTACGTCTAAATATTTGGGCTTACTGTAACGGATGCTAGGAATTATTATGTTTAAAAACTGTAACCTTGGTAACGACAAATAATAAATTTGGAGGCGTGGTCAACGTGGTCGACTCCACTCAGCTCCGTTACGCTTTCAGTGGCTGCACTTACGTTAAAAACAATAGGTTAGGTTTTGAATGCTTATTCCGCTCCGATCAGCACAACTCTGCTCCGCACCTGGTGGCCAACCCTCCTAACACTTTCTCCAACGTTTTTATCAACAGCACAATTTTCATATTTTTTATTTCCATTCAACGCTGTGTCTTCACTTGACTATTTGGTTACCTCTCTTCTCAGTGCTTTGTACTCAATGTTTTCAATTTTTTTTCGAATTTTCATAAAACTTCATCTTTCTAACTACGTTTCTACAGTTCTCAACTTTCCTTCATAATCCTGTCTGCGTTGTAATCTTCTGATTTCCTGCTCATTCAAAGTATCTCTTTACTTCATTACCTTTTCTTCGTTCTTAATAAACCTTGTGTTAGTTCACCCAAACCTTCTGGTTATTAACTTTGTTTTACTTTACAAAAATTCCTTTTCGAAACAACAATCAGATATGCCCGTTATTTAAAAACGTTTTTTTAACAATGTCTAATCAATTCACTTAAACAGAATAAAGCTTAGATTGACTTTGGATTCGTTCAACATTTTATCCGAACGTTTTGCTCAATCTTTTAATTTCTTAAGCTTCTTCTCACCATTCTACTTCAGCCTACCTCAGAAGCTTTGGCGTACCTGAGATTTTACAAAAGAAACATTAAATCAGAGAGCTGCTGATTATAAAGCAACTACAATGGCGTGCAAGTAACCTGTCCGGCCTTTGTTGAACAATACGTTCTGTTAGAAAAACAATAAATATTTAATGATTGTTGACCTGCTCGCAGATGTTGGGTTCAAGGTCACACGCTGTTGTGATATCCGCCATTGAAAGTAAATTTTATATAATCACGAAAACAACACTTTTTGAAAATAATCATCCTTAACTTTCTGAAAAATAATATGATTTTTAAACGTTACAAAAATGTCACTGGATCTGCATTAATATCAAGCTATAAATTTTACTATTTAGCGTGGTTTAAAATTTTAAACATAACTTTTAACAAATAAATAAAATAAATTTTAAAATATTTTACCTGAAACAATTGTTTGAAATGCCACATTTTTTGCAGTATTGTAATATTTTCACAGGTCAATTCAAATTTAGCGTGCTGGCTTGGATTTATTTGAACTAATAAAATTAAAACAATACCTCTAGGTTTACAAAAAAAATTGTTTTTGTTTCTTTAATTTTTGCTGCAGGAATTTTCGGATGGTTTTTGATTGACAAGCACGGTCGTTTTTTAAGAATATTATATATTGACTGCGAGGACAAATTATGCAATGTGTTTAACAGTGAAATAGCCTATAGACCCTTAATATCCACCAAGGTGATTACTGCATGAGCCAGCTATATATCTGAGTCTCCAGCTGACTCTGAAACAACGGTAATAAACAACCACAATTAGGTATTGTCGTTTAGTTCTCACCTTTCCTTAAGCGCTTATACTTGGCTTTGAAAGATTTTTTATCGACTTATACGTTTGTAAAGTATAAATATCGGGCATCAGTTCAGTTAATATTAAATCATTTTAAATATAAAAATAAGTATTATTTTTCCTTTATTTAAAATGACGAGCGAAACATAGTGCTAATTATATAGGTGATATTTTTGTACTTGAAGCCCATTAGTTCCACCAAATTCGGCATATCCACGTCCAGCCTTGACCTTCTCCCCACGACACTATGAGGGACACTGTAACACCGCTTACACCAAACCCACTTATCTGTGTAGCATTTTACACCGCGTTTCCTTAAGGCAAACTCGGTAAGGTTCTATATTTAAAATTAAAATAATGTAACTGTTGAATAATTCAGTGCTGCGATCTCGCTTAGTTTATTTGCACTGACCTTTGCTTTGCATCCACTGCAATTTATTGCGTTTAGAATTTATGTGGCTCTCGGGAAACACACTTTAGTGGAAATCGTTTTTGGTTGCAGTTTGAAAAAAGTTGATTTTTTATTAACGTTTCACTTTATAAAAAATGTATGTGTCAGCACGGTATAAGGTGAAATACTGAATTTATTCATTATAGTCTATTAAATTCAAAATATCAGTTACTTTTAAAATCGTTTTGTTTTTGTTGTTTAAGTCATAAACAGCGTTAAACACTTCATAAATTACCATTTTAAATTTTCAAATTTGATCGAAAATACAAATGCATATGAAATGTTTTTAGAGTTTACAGAAATCTTCGCAAATTAAAATGTCGTCCATGTGAATTCATTATATTTGCCTTCCATCACGTCAGTGTAACTGTTACGTTTCAGTATTATTTTATAAATGATCCTGAAAATTTCAAATAATCATCATTAAGTGAAATTACCTACCAATTTCCGTAAACGTATTTACAAAGGCATTAATTACTTAACACTGTTAAATCTTCTTTTTTAAAAAAGTAAATGATTTTAATTCTAAAGTCATTTGAACAATTAATGTTTAAATGTTCACACAAAAATGGTAATTTTCCAAATACGTGAAAATTATAGTATTTTAAAACTTAACCGTTAATTCTCAATTTTGTATGCACTTGCTTGACAAAATAGGTATCGTTACCAGAATGTTAAATAATTTTCAATTCAAATTTGAGAAAAGCGTACTCGAAAAATTACGCCTTTTCTCCGTCTTATTGAGTTATTTAAAACCAAATTACGTATTGTATGTATTTGTTTTTCTCTATTTTGGTTCTGCCATTTAAAAAAAAATATTCGTGTGGAACTCGGAGATTTACGACAGAAGCAAAGCTATAAAATAAAAGATATTATTTACTGTAGTTATAATAAAATATCATTATTTTATGTTAATTCGTAACGATCAGCTGATTTCATTGAACAGCTGATAGATAAGTTTCAGGTTATGTTTTTAAAACCTAACAAGGTCATCAACAATTATTATAAACGTTTACATAAATTTCGAATGTATTATAAACGGTTAGAAAGTGCATGTGTTCTTCAACTAAGGAAAATTCCGAAACCAAAGCAACACAACGTTTTCATATAATACGCGTGTACTGTTATCGAAAAAGGAGAAAGAAAAAGAGACACAAATAGAGAGACGAAATTCGTTTGCTCGTTTGTTCCATATTTCCGTTACATTCTTCCGTACGACAGACTTTTTTCTATTCACTCACTCCTCTCGCCAAGGCTAACACTAAACGTTTCGCTTCAATGAAAACCTATTTGTAAACTCTGTACTGATTATTTTACTGCATCTCAGTCAAACTTTACAAACGTATTAGGCTAAACTAGTTTTTGTGTTATTTATAAGTTACACACAAATTATCACGAGAACGTAAAAATGATTTTATAACGAGTTTTATAATGAACCTTTTGTATTTATTTAAATACTTTTGCAATAACTAAAACGCTTTTTATAAATAACTGTCTACAAATTTATTGGTTTTAAAAAATTAATTAAAGCAGATAAATTTAATCGTGTCTCCAGCACTGCTTATTGTAAAAACACCAATTTGCAATCTGATATCTTTTAAATGTATTCATTTACCGGTAGCGCACACAGCTTGGATTTCCAGTTCTTGTTCAACGTGGCTCCAATAACGATAAACATGAATTTAACTGACTTGTCACAAATCGAGCACAGCAGGAGTGTCGGCATGGGGTCGACCACCCGGTACAAACGATGTTTGTGTTGGTATTTTAAAATCGATTATGTTTTTAAGTGCGCAAGTGTTGAGTGTCAATCTGGTCATTGTGATGCTAATTGCCAAATAAATTCGAAGATGATGAAATACTTCAAACATGTTTCGTCAATATTTTTTAACTCAAACCGGTCGAATCACGAAGGTGTTTTAGATGCAATAAAACCACAAATACGATAAACGCATGCGCACTGCAGCTTTAGCAAAACACGGGATTTGTTTTCGTCTGAAAACGTTTGAGGTTATGGAAACTTCATAATAGTCTTAACGTGTGCAGTAATTATTATTAATCTTTCAGGAATTTTGTGTTGATTTTGAATGTAAGTATAAATTTTATAAAATATTTTTGCACTATACAAATGTGGATATTCCAATTTTTGGAAATATAAATCACATGAGTTCCCGTGTTTAAATTTCTTTACCACTTGAATCTGTTTTATGATTGTGAACTACAAACTCTTTAAAAATATAGTAGACTTAACTATTTAAAATATTAAATTTAACATTATTTGTTAAACGACTTTATTTGCAAGTGTCTTGTCTAAGATACTTTACTGTCTAAATCGATAAGGTTAAGATCGATAAGGTTAAACTTTAATTAAATTCAATAAATATCACTGAAAATATTACATATTATTTAAAAGAACTTAAAGTAACATTTTTTTGTGTTTAACGTCCGACTATTGTGCACACTTAGGCTAATGCAGACGATGGGATGATTTATAGAGTATGAAAATGCCAAGCCTTCGCCGGGAATCGAACCCGGGTCCTCGGGGTGAAAGCCTAGTACGCTATCCACTAGGCCACCGAGGCGGCTACTTAAAGTAACAAACAAAACCTAAAAATATACCACAAACGTGAAAACAATTCAGTTCAAGTGTTATCGGTAAAGAGCTAAGTTTTCTTCAGTTCAAAAACCGTCGGCTAATATAAAGATAAGAAATAATCCTCCAAATCATTCTGATAATATTTTGGTCATACAAATAAGGAGATACATAGCTCAGCGCACGTGTACCAAATTTTAGATAAAAGAATTTACTCTTCGAGACTAAATCGAAACTAGAAAAACCATATACAGTTTTATTTCCGTTTTTCATTTTTTCTGAAAACCTTCTTTTCTTTAACACTAGCTGTATACCTACGCTTCCTTACGGTATTTTTCAGAAAATAAAAATTACAAATGATTAATTTAAAAGTAACTTAAAAGTTTGTTTCAATATAATCTACACTAAGTTTGTATGTTTGGAGGAGAAGCTTTTGTTATTAGAAGGAAGTCACTGTTATCGGTAGAATATAGTATTTTTTTCGGCAAAAAGTCAGATTTTTAGGCAGACCATTAAGATGTATTAACCAAACAACCAACATTTTAGACTATAAAATCATAACGCGTTGTCTGTCGCTAACCGTTTGGCTGTTAAAGCCTTTTCGAAATACCATTTTTGAAACCAATCAAGCATTTTAATGTCCGCCATTTTGTTTTGAATATGTTTATAAAAGATAGCCTAAAATGTGCTAATAGTTTGATAAATATAAAGGTTTCCATTGAAATATGTCGTCTTGTTCCAGTAAAAAGCAGACAATTGTACTTTTTAGAGTAACAAATCATACATTTTGACAGCACTAAATTTTGTTTCAAATAGACGTATGACAGTTTGACATTCATTGAAATCTATTTACAGCTAAAAATAATAAAGAAAAAAGTGAAAAAATGGGATAAATAGTACAAAAAAGAAAGATTTTCATGTTCTAGACTAAGCCATTTTTAAAAGTTTTTTTAATCTAATCTTATTGCACATCTACACGAGATGCTTAAAGGAGAGTTAAGCATCCAAAATTTAAACTTCTTAGGCCTTGTTCTTGAGATACAATATTCAGCGAGTGATCGATTTCGGCTTTTATATACATATATGAGAGAGGGGGAGAGATGGGATGGAGAGTGAGAGGAGAGAGGGAGAGGGAGGGAGAGGGAGAGGGAGAGAGGGGGAGAGAGAAGATGTGAGGGGAGGGGAGAAAGAGGAAGAGGGGGAATAGAGGGAGAGAGAAAGAGAGAGAGAGAGAGGAAGGAAGAGTGAGAGGGAGAGAGAGAGAGAGAGAGATTTCACACACTAGCCTTTTTTGAAGAACCGTTTGTTCTCAGAGGGGAATTTATTTATTCAAACATGATACAAATACCTGTTTTACATGTTTACCTGTTTTTAAGGTCAAAAATGGTTTTGTATGCATCCTGAATAAATATAAATAAATAAATAAAAATAAATAAATAGATAGATTTGACACACTTGTCAAGAACAGTTTGTTATTAGAGAAGGGATTTATTTATTCGAGCGTGGTAAAAATCATAAATAAATGTTGATTATAACTTAAGTTTATTACTATTTACAGGTTTTTAATTTCAAAAATAGTTTTCGTGCACCCTGAATGGGCCAACGACACAAACATTAATCAATCTGTTTAGCACCCAGTTCTGTGCATAAATATTCGACTAAGTAAACTGCACTTAATCGCATTCAGGATGTTTGAAAATTGATATTTCCAATAAATATGAAAATATTACACACTACACACTGTAGGAAGCGAGAAATTTTAATAGTTATATTTACTATTTTCCTAACTATTCTTGACTAATAATCATATTACGATAACAGAAGAAAAAGAAGACAAAAATTTATTTTGTTTTAGGTTTATTTTACAGAAAACGTTCTCTCTTGAAAAATAAAAGAACACATTTTGAATTAATTCAATTACTCCATTTCAAGTAAAAGGTATATTTCACACTTTGTACGCTTGATACAGTTTAAAAGTTTCCGGTTATTTGTCGGAACCTAGGTCATCGACATCGTAAACTTTTCTCCTAGATAAAATCATAACCATAGTCAACAATAGAGAAACGTTAAAACATGAGTAGGCTATATGTTCTGCTTTATAGTTTCACGTTTTTAATATTTATGTTTCGCCGCTGAGGGTCCTTTTTAGCCGATTTTAAATTGCATGCATCCCGGAATGGAATTTGCATATTTTTGAAGCCGGTCGGCGTTCAAAGTTTAGAACCGGATTTGGTTATACTTGTAATAAATTTTAACAAAGTTTAAAAGTTACACGAACCATTTGTTATATTTAACATGTAAAGGAATTCGTGTAATAATAAATCTGTTTTGTTTTTTAAGAAACGCATTGAAATTTTTAGGAATATT
This sequence comes from Callitettix versicolor, assembly GCA_022606455.1. Taxonomy (NCBI): domain Eukaryota; kingdom Metazoa; phylum Arthropoda; class Insecta; order Hemiptera; family Cercopidae; genus Callitettix; species Callitettix versicolor. The sequence continues at coordinate 57,877,293 of CM040184.1, read as the reverse complement.
ACTTGAGCTTTCAATATAACAAATGTATCAAGAAACTGGTGGTACTATATATCCAGATACGTATTATCCTGTTACATATTAATGAAGACTATACAATAGACGTTTTAGGAATTTCGAGTCTAAAATAAGCTATAAGCTATAAAATAAGTCATGGTAAGACTAAAACTCTTAACCTTGAAATGTGAGTTGATCCTGACCCCTAGATACCTACTTAGGGGGCATTAATTATATATATATATATATATATATATATATATATATATATGTATGTGTGTGTGTGTGTGTGTGTGTGTGTGTGTGTGTGTGTGTGTGTGTGTGTGTGTACATTTGAAAAGATATTTTAGTATCTAATCAGCGTTAAAACATTAATATAAATTAACATTTTTTGAAATTCCATTGCAAATGCGAAAATGATTTTAACAGGGGTCAGGGTTTATTTCTGCATTTTCAACATAATTTTTTAAAAAATATAAACTAGTTTAAACAAATGTAAAAGCTAATTATAATGGTAAAATGATATTTAAAAAAAAATAAAGTGAAAGTTTATTATGTTATTGTTCTTTTTTGGAAATGCGCCTCCACGCTTTTCATCGAGACAGCTGCGTCATCCAACACTTCATCGAGACTGCTGCGTGCTGTTATTATTTGAAACGACGTTGTTCAAATGTCGTCCGGATTGGATTGAACAAAGAAAAAATAGTTGCTACTATTATAATCTGAAATTTTGTAGCTAAAACTAAACGTTGTCTTTTCGTTATAAGTACATTTGCGTTAATATCCTATGTACGTTTTATAATAATTATTGCATTATAATTATATTCATTATTGAAATTCGAGAGAGAGAGAGAGAGAGAGAGAGTACGTAAATTGTCGTGCTTATTATATTTTTATTATATTTTTAGATCACCTTCAAAAAGTAGTCTGGAGAACGGAATCGACACTCATTTTATAACAGATAAATTATTGTCTTACCATAATGGTCGCTACAATATCATTTTTTTATTTTTTTTTCACATTCTGTTATTTTCAGGTTTCAATGCCAAAGAAACCTAAACAAGCTTAACAGCTACTCTATTTACCGTTTAGGCGCTAAAGGACCATAAACTGTTTCAATAGAACTTCATTAAAGTGTCCGAACCTCGTATACACAAACAATAGGCAGTTATCCAGCCCAAACCGGATCTGTCGCTAGCTCTAACAGCTGATAGCAAGTTTGATAAATTTATTATAACTATACTTGTGGGCGTAATCTATCTTCCAACATCTCTTGTAAAACTAACAACTCGCACCATTAATCTCACAGAACAATGCGATTTTTTGGCATTGCCATCCTAGGCTAGACATAGATCAATTTCGGAAATGCCTGTCATTCTTATACACGAAAACTATGTGCTCATTTTTTTAAAATGACAAATTAGTTCTAAAATAAAATATTTTTTTATAGAAGAATATTTGTGATGTCCGTATCTGTTGTAAACATTATAATATCCGATATTTTCTTTGCTAAAATCCGACGACCATTATATTTCTATTAACTGAAGTATGTTCAGTTTTGGATAGTATAAATTTTCCACTATAAGAGAAAATAAAAAATAATCGCTGTTAGTAGTTGTCTCACTGACGTGATGGGAGCGAATCTCCTAAACGTAACATCACATCACTTAAATGGTTATTTTTTTCTACTTTAGCCTATTTTGAAAAACTAATTTCACCATTATTATCAGATAATGTTACTGTGTTTATACAGACGTTAACGCTGATTTCGGTAATGAAATCACATTTTCAACAAAATGTAAGACAACTAATTGTTTATATTCTAAATAAATTATTTATTCTTAAAATGGTTTCCATTATGAAATGGTTTAACTGAAATTAATGTGTCCAAGCTACTACATTTTTGAAACCAGTTTGAATCAAATCGAGTTTTTTCTAAAAAAAACCTACAAAACATGTTTAAAACAACTGTTTTTAGTTGTCAATACTTAAAGAGATTAATAACATCTTAATCTGATCACGAGATTGTATAGGTTTTTGCAACAGAGTGTATTAATAAACTTGGAATCCACCATTAAGCCAGTGGTTAGGTTAGGTTAGGTTTTGATTGTAACTGACGGTGGTAGGCCAGCTACAGATTCAAGGACAAACACGTGACCACATAACATTACAGACTGCTCTACTAACATGTTGATTGTAACAAATCTTGTTATCTACTAACAAGTTACACGTAACTTTTCGGCAACAACTTGCCTTTCATTTTAAACAAATAAAATGTACTCTTGGAGCAACAATTATAAAAGTAGCTTCGGAACATTAAATATTTAACGATCCTGGACTCTAAAATATACATTGGTATGCATCAAAATATGGTACCGTCAACATCTGTTACCATAAGATGAACATTTGGAATTGTAGCTTCAAAAATCTTTTTTTTTTGAATATAAAATTTAACCGTCATGTCAGCGTTAAAATTTGGACAGATTTCTATATACAAGTTTTAATTTTATTAAAGAGTAATTTTTGTTTATTAGACGTTACTCAATGTAAGTGATTTGTTGGGATTATATCAACTACTTTAATAATCCCCAAGAAAATGGAATGCATATGAAAATAGTGTTGTAGTGCCCTAGCGGTTCATTTGAAATTTTTCCCTTCTGTAATGGGTTTTAGCCCAAAACATCCAGAGGTCAATTCAAATAAACATTTTTAGGGAATAAATACATTTTTCTTTTGCGCCTTTAAAATTTGAACCGAAATAACATTTTTTAAATGAAAAAGATGCAATTAACGTTAAGTGATGCGTGATACCATTTTGAATAAATTATGCAAAAACGTTAATCAGCGTTTCCCATGTTTAATCATTTCTCCCAAAATTGGTAACTCGCCAATGTTTTAAGACTGGTTCTAAGGTTTTACTGTAACTTATTGTTATTTATTTATTGTTTCTTGTTGCGTTTATAAAATTACATTGTAAAATTACTTGGTAACATATAAAGATTTGTAACATAGCTTATCATCTCAATTTTTAAATAGCAAAAATTTAAAGTTCAAAAGCAAATTTAAAAACTGCCAAACCGTAAATTTCTATAATTTGAAATTCGCTAAACTGATTTTCATTAATGTTCCTCCAAATAAGATCAACATTTGAATAATATCTCGTGAACCAATTTCGACAAATTAACCCGATTATCATTTTTTGTAGGTTATGAACCAGTTTGTATAGCTATATCAACCAGTTCGTTTTGTTTTTAATTCAATCCATTTTGTTGAAAATTTGTTTTTAGGAAAATTACTTCGAAGAAACATTTGATCAAAATATTTATGACCGATGTAGAAAATAGTCTATAAGATTTTGAAAAAAATTGTCACCAAATATAGAAAATCAGGACAAATTTAATCGAAATCGGTCATTTGGTTTAACCTGTAGCTATACGTGAGTGCACTTGCACTCACACAAAAGTAGAGAGTAATGTACAGATCCCCATGATTTTGGACTCAGAAAACTTGAAAACTGATATATCCAACACAAATTCAAAATCGATTTTTCAGCCGCCTCGATGATCTAGAGGATAGCGTACTGGGCTTTCACCCCGAGGACCCGGGTTCGATTCCCGGCGAGGGCTTGGCATTTTCATACGCTATAAATCATCCCCACCGTCTGCATTAGCCCGAGTGTGCACAATAGTCGGACGTTAAACTTAAAAAAAAAAAAAAATCAAAATCGATTTTTTTCACCATCAGCCTATTATATTCATCGTATATAGGCTTAACATAAAAGTAAAAATTATGTAAAAGTACTAAAATACCTAAATTAAAGTTTCCTCTTAAGTGTAATACAACAATACTTTAAATTTGTATATTGTTGTCTATGCCTTAATAAATATCCGTGTGTTACAACAAGCGTTAGGCCGAAGCTTTGTACTTATTGGTTAGACTATGGAATAATGGAATTACTTATTGTAATATAATAAAGTTGGCAGGTTTCCGACATTGTTTCCTTGACCTTATAAGGCTCGCATGAACTTATCTGCTACAATTATGTCCGTTTTTTTTTTTTTTTCTTGATATACATCTTAAATAAGAACATACATTATAAACACTTTTTCAAACTAAATAATAAAACTTAAATAATGTGTATACAATAAATTACAAAATGTCATTGTTGTTGTAATTACTATTTAGAATAATTAATATATTTTTTAAAACCTAAGAATACAAAATATAGACTTTATGAAAGGAGATAGAGGATAACGGTCCAGCAGAAGATCAAGAAAATAGATTTAAACAAAAGTGAAGGAAGAAGTCAATAGGTTAAAAATACAAATGATAAAATCGATTCAATAATATATTGGAAAAAAAAGATAAAATTTAATTTTGAGGAAATCCAAAATACGATACATTCAATTAAAAAAAATTAAAGAATTATTTTATGCAATAGACGAATACTTAAGATTAAAAATAATGCAGAAATAATAGCCTATATAATGGGAAATGCATTATATTGGTGGAGTATTATAAAACAAATTACTTTCGTTGTTTATTACTGTTTACTAGCTGTACTACAATATTACTTTTACAATTTACTATTGTTAATCACTTGAGAACAAAAAACGTCTTTATTCAGTACAAAATAAGAAGTCAACTTTTAACTGAAAGACAACAAAATTAAAAAAAGATCTCCGATTGTATTGATTTCTAAAGAAAATAACCAATTTCTAAACAAATATCTTTTTTGTATTTACGTTTTGTTACATTTTTTTTTGTGCAACGCCTTTAAAGTTGTTATTCCCAAGCCACATAAGGACTAACGTAAAGAATATATTTAGAGCAATAAATGCGACAACATCGGCCAGTTTCTCTGGACATGAAATAAATTTTATTCTGACAAATTATTTATTATTTACGCCATACATTATTCAAGTTTCTGCAGCTGGATTCCTTACTAAGCCGTAAAGACTGATTATTTGATGGTGTGCTTTTTATGACGCCATTTCTGAGTGGGGAATGCATTTTGAATGTTAATTGAGTGAATATTAATTAATTGAGCTTGCAATGTTGGCACACGTGATTGACCAGTGATCTTTATTCGATGGACAAAGTGTATTTATTACATGTTTTTCCATATCTGTTTCCAATAAGCCTAATAGAATACAGTTCATTCGTGCAAAGAAGAGCTTGCAATAAAACAACACGTTAGTTAGAGAAACAGCTGTCAATAATATGAATGTAACTAATGAGAATGAATGTCAATCTGTGTGATTAATGCACTTTGAGTAAGTATAATATTTTATTTGTAAAAAAATAGCAAATTTTAGTAAGCTAACCCTACATTTAAGTCCCAGTGAAAACATAGAATATAATGGTTCACTTAAACTATGTTTTGGAACGAATTACGTTTTAGCGGTAGTATGAATGTTTTTTAGCTGTCTACCAATATGTCATTGCTTGGAAGATCGTGGCATTTTCAAAGTAGCTGAAGCTGAACATGAAAATAATTTTATATCAAATGTTAAAAGGCAAAATAGTGAAAAATATCTACCGATGGAGACAGAGGCATGAGTTGGGATAAATTGGAAACTTCAGAAGTCTATGTTTGTTTATAGAACAATCCCTCATTTGAAAGTAGAGCTAGAGAGAAATTGGCTATTTGGACAGCCGAAAATCTGTAAAATATTGGGCAAGCCATATAACAAACATATCCGAACCAAGAAAGATAAAATTGTTTGGAAAAGACGTGCAGAAAATACTATTGTCGGACTGCTTACCGAGAAATATGGAGCAAATCCAACTTTAGTAACAGCTATAACACTGCCGATTTACCTTGTTGTAAGAGAGAATAGAAAGATATTTACATTTTATTATTATTAGTATCGTTCATATATCATCAAGCTAAGCATTCCAATCGGTTTTGTACCAAAAATAAGAACCTGTTTTGTTGAAAATACATATATGGGGTGCCTACAGGTACGTTAGAACACCAAGGAATTCCCAGGACTCATATGTTTAAAATTTTAAGGCTTTGCAATAAAACGAAACCAACTTAAAATAGATAAAAGGTCTGTAAACAAAATTCCTGGAGCAGTATAAAGTGTCCCTGTGAGAGTGCAGCACAGTGCAGGCATATCGAAACACCTGATTGCTAAAAAAACATTGTTGAACGTTATATTTAAAGACTTAAATAATTATTGACCGAAGAAGTTTTGAAAGTAGAATTAGTAAGACAATCTTGGGCAGTTCTAAAATGTAAATGTTAATAAATAAAATAGCCAGCTTTTAATAAACAAAAAATACTGTAGTCTAACTTAGGCACGTAAAGTAAATCAGATTGTAGTAGTATTTATTTGTAAATATTTCAATAAGGTACAGTGTTAGAATTCAGCCATTAATTTTATAGATAATATTTTTAAATGCGAAAGTAGAAGAAAAGTAAGACCTATTGTATTAAACAACCAAAATATAATGAATGGCATTCCTTTAAAATAACTAAGAACTTCTTGCTGTACATTGTTGTATATTATTCCTTACTTTTTCCCATTAACTGCGAAAGGTCATACAGACCCATTAGTTTAATTTAATTATATAGTATTTCCTCTTTCTGTAAATACCGTTAATGTAATGGAGTAAATGCCCTGTTAATACTTCTTCAAGATAAGAAATGTAAATTTAAATGGGTCCAAAAATTCGTAGTAGCATTGTAACGAAATATGATACTGTATGATTTAATAATAAAACATATATTTACAGTACTACTATTTTTACTATGAGAGATTAAACCCTTCTTTAATGGATTTTTGTAGTTTCTATTAGGATTCATTTAGTCCAGGTCCTAGACCATTTTGAAACCTCAGCTCATGAAAACTCCATCACATCATGACACACATTAAAAAGTATATGAAATGAATTTAGGCTGTGAGTTACTCCTTTCTGAAATAAATTCATTCGTAGCTCAGTGGTATGGTTTCTGTTTATTAAACTAAGGAATGCGAGTTCAAATCCCCCGATACTGACTTTAACTTTTTAATTAAATTATGTATATAAAAATAAGTTGACAAAGATTTAAATTATAATTAACGCCATTATAATTCATACCACCCAATATTGTATAAAATTGTTTAGATTTTACAATTAAATATATCTTGTGCATTTTATATAAACAAACTCATTAATAAATATAAAATTATTAATAAATGCCCAGCCCAGCCATCCTCATTATTATATAAAAGTTGGATATGTTGTACACGATGTTTTATATTTGCATATGAGGTGGGTAAGTGTTTATTTCCTTTATCAGTTGTGTGATGTTTAGGTTTAGCAATAAGATCAGTAATATAATTTAAGTTTCACCTCTGTTGATTAATCACCCGACTTATAAAACACTGTTACCAATGTCAATACAAATATTTCGGGTGCTCAGTGATGACACGGTCCAGTTCATTAATAAAAACGTACGCAGCATACATTTTGATTTGGTTTAATAATACAAGCTCTACTTTTGATTGGAAGAGGGTTTCAAGGCTGACCTTGCTGACTCAAGGCAATCCGGGATACAGTTTACACCGTGTATATAAGGGCTATGCAACTGGAAAACCTTACACAGACGGGCACGCCCCATCCCTACAACATGACAAGGCTTGTAAGTATCGCCTATACGCTATACATTAACTTTTACGTTAAATTATAACAATGGAATTTATAAATAATCAAGTTTTCTTTATTCTTTCAAAACAGTTTAAACAATTTTTAAATTTCCAAAATTGATGGTTTTATGTGTATTTTTTTACATTTTATTAAGGTTTTGAAATAAAATGTATTAAAAGTTGCTAACGTAATTCAATAACGATTTTTAAAATTTTAAGTTTAGTTAAAACTCTTTATATCGTGACACATTATATGCATATTTTAAGGTTGTATGTTTTTGTATTTTTGTTCTTATACAGTTAAACTGTTAGTTTGTTAGAAATTTATAACTATAAATAAAATTCTTTTTTTTGAAAAAATGAAAGTTTAGCAGATATGACTGCAGAAATATGTTTGATATAGAGAAATAATGGCTGCTTCCAAAAGTGAACCATTTATTGCTGCGTAGAGATATGTGAAGATAGAAAACGAAATATTATGTTTAAAACTTAGATTTTTTTATAATTACTACAACATACTATTTAATTAATTACTATCAAGAACTCAAAACACTAAATAATATATTTTTTTCAAAAAGTACATTTACTAATTAATATTTGTTTGTTTTATCTCAAAAGTCAAAGATTATGTTATTTTTTTGAATTTTTAAACACTGGGTTTTAATTTTTATTACTATAAAAAAAGTATTTTCCAATGTTTACTTCGTGTTACATTTTATGCAAAAAATTTTATTGAAAATATATTTTAATTTCTTACAACTACTCAAATTTGACAATTTTCAACTGCCGAAAAATGGCTTGTTTAGAAATATATCAACATATTATGTTATTTTCTTTATTTTTAAGTTTCGACTGTAGCATCTGCTGTAGGTAACTAACTCTAACTCCTCCAATCAGTAATTTGTTTAACTATTTCTTTATTTTTAAAAACATTTTTCATGCAATTGATTTATCTATAAGCCTATATAATTTGTTTTCAACTTCTAAACTTGAGTTTATATGAAAATACTTTCACAAAATTTTCTTACTGAGCTTACGTTATTCATGTTTAAACCGAACTCAAAATGTGTCATGTATTATTTTTGTTTTACAAATGAAACGAAAACTTTATTTTCCAACTTTTTTTTCAATTCAAACTTTATAACATTATAAACTTTATTTTTTCGCAGTTTTTGCTTTCGGCACTAGTAGCCCTGTCAGCGGCTCAACAGTATCAGAATGATCCCAAGAACGCGGCCATCCTGAGCGATGCAAGGTATCTGACCGGAGACGGCAAATTCGGCGCAGCATACAAGCAAGAAGATGGCGTCGAGTTCAAGGAAGAGTCTGATGTTGACGGCACTCGGCGTGGCTCTTACAGTTATGTGGATCCTTCCGGACAGAGGCGGACAATCTCTTACGTCGCTGGCAAGAATGGATTCCAGGCAACCGGTGATCATTTACCAGTAGGACCTGCTCCGGCTCTCCCAGTAGCTCCTCAACCCTTGTATACTCCCCTCCCTCAATACAACTCCCCCAACACTAACTGGGAACAGCTTGACAACAACAACTATGACGATCAACAATATAACAACCCACCACCTCAAAGGCAACAATGGAACTCAAACCCACAGCCTCAACCCAGACCACAATGGAATTCAAACCCACAGCCTCAGCAACAATGGAACTCAAACCCTGAACCCCAGCAACAATGGAGTTCAAATCCTCAACCTCAGCAACAATGGAACTCAAACCCTGAACCCCAGCAACAATGGAGTTCAAACCCTCAACCTCAACAACAATGGAACGCTAGAACTACAACCCCGGCTCCACATAGGTTTTATCCTCCTGGTAAATTAAACCTCGAAAGGTCGCCCGACGGCTTCAGTTATACTTTTAGTAAAAATTAAGTCAACTGTGATTCCTATTCCTAGTGTACAGTACACATGCTCCACCCACCCTTTCATTTATAATGAAATATTTAAATAAATACATAATTACTGTTTTATTCATTTTAATTCTTTCATTCCATCCTAGAAAAAAATATCTATTCTATATCTAACCACAAAATAATCAAGACTGTAATAATTACAAAAATTTCAAATTTAATAAAAGTACGTATATTTTTACACATACGTACAGTATATACGTTAAGGTTATAAATATTTCTCAAGGGTAAGCCGTTGGTAATGCAAGGTCTAGTAATTAAAAGTAACGTAGCTTATATCATGGGCTCGGCAGCTGTAGCGGAAACAGACCAGTTTAATGGCTATACAGTAGAATAACAGAACACTGGAATGATTCCAAGAGCACGTGATTGAACAACGGCGGTCACGGAATGCTCAAGGTAAGTGAAGTTAAGGAAAGGACCTTGAGGTGCTGCAAGAATGTTGCGGTGACCACGCCCGATGCAAACCTTGGCTCTACCTGGCCGACAGGTCAGTAACTCGGAACTGTTATACGACACACGCTTGGTTAACAGGAAGTAATTAAGTTGTCAAGTTTGATAAACAAAATAATTTAGCTCCATAAAGATTAATGTTACTATTTGTTGGTGATTGTACCAGTGAAACCAGTTGAATGAACGACTCTCAAGTGTCCTTTATTTATTATGTTGTTTTAATAAATATAATAAAGTAAATATGAAATTATAATTGTCTTTTTGCTAGAGGCTTGCCAACATATTTTTTCAGGCGAGTTTAATATGGTTAGCACTGCGACTTTCCTTGTCGTATTTTTATCATTTGCAGACAAAATTCGTTGCCAACCGAAGGTAAAAATGTCTCGCGACGGTCAACGTTGTAACGTTTTTGAGCGCCACGGGAATTGAACCCGGATTCTAGCGCGTGTGAAACGAGAGCGCTAGCCAATACACAAACCGGTCTAAGCCTACGCCAACTTAATTTCGGCTTCCTAGAATTTATAGGTTTTTAAATATTCGAAAACATTGTCGTGAATTTTTAATGAAAAGTAGTGATTTTTCAATTATTGAAATAATTTCTGTTTTTTATTTACATGTTTGTTATTTCCGAATATTGTTATTACTACTGATTTCTAGAAAATTACCAATTTTTTTATTTAGATAGATTTAATAGCTCGTACATTTTTAAAAAAATAATTTTTAAAGTTTGTTAACAGAAAAAAACATAGACATTTTGCAGGAAAGTAAATAGCATTTGCACCTTTTCAAAAATATTAACCACTAGTAACTGCAAAATATTCATAATCGAAAATTACAACAATCAACAAAGAAATAAACCTGCCGGTAAAGAATTTATTGACGCCTTCACAACTCTGAAAAGACAAAAGTTATCGTCACAGATATATCGGCTTTGCAGCTGGTAAGTCTTAATCAAGAAGAAGAAGAATTATAACAGTTATTTAACGTTAAATAGAGCTTAGTAGTTAAAATGTTTTAAAAATTCCCAAATATCATAACAAAATAAACATAAAAGTTCTTTTTAAAACGTTTTTATTACAATTTTTGTATTCCAAACTCCTTTAAAATATAAATTAAGAAAGAGAGAGAGAGAGAGAGAGAGAGAGAGAGAGAGATTAATTTTAAATTTTTATAAACCACATCTCTATAATGGCAGCTATTTTTATTCAGGAATATATTAGCACAATAGTAAAAGAATAGCTACTTATAATGGCTGTGTCATCCATGCTGGCTGTTTCGAAGCCTTCAATATTCTGGTTATGCTTCCCGCCTACAGTACTGTAACGCAACAAATCTAACCATCCTTACAGGCGTTAACGGACGGTTATTAATGGTTCATTTTTTTAATACTTTTGTATCTCTGATTTCTCTTTTTCTGAAACTAATAAATCATTTACAACAATTGAAATGCAAATAAGACAACTGTGTTGAAACAATTAAATATTTCCAAACATTAATATTTCTTATATCGGTTATTTGATAATTTTTATTAGTTGTTTAAAACAGTCTATTTTTATGATAATAATATAATAAAACTTAATAATATAACAACACAAAAAGTAGCTCTTGGAAAACATTAATTTTAGTAATACCTTAGTCAAGTTCATTGCTGAACAAAATCCCTTTTGTTTTAAAATCGTACAAAATTATTACTAGTTTTGTCTTCAATTTTGTTGTTATTATTATTATTATTTGTAGTCATTATTAGCGTTAAATTTGCACAAATTAGCGTTTAATTGTACAAACGTTACTGAAAATAAGAATATTTAAGATGGCGTAAACAAAATGTTTAAAAACATACAAAAATTACAAATTTTTGAAACCGCAAATAAAAAAATAATAAATTTTGAACACAAGAAAATAAATTTTTAAATGAAGTCGTATCAATTCTTATAAACTGGAAAAAGAAATATAGACTCAAACAAAAGGATTTCAGTTTCACTTTAGTGAAAATTGGAAAAACTAACTTTAAACACTAAGTAGGCTGTGATTTTAAATTATTACATTGTGTTGTACTCGTACAATTATTTTATGAAATGAACAGCTGATCTTGTGCATAATATCACTATAAATCATCACTTAAAAAGATAATAATATCGTTATCATAACCATCATGTAACTAACCTCTATTGGCTAGTGACATTGTGTAAATAATTGTTTTGTTACTTACCGCTGTTGTAACATCAGCTGATCAGAGAATTCTTAATGTGTTCAATGCATATAATTGTGATAAAAGTGAGATTATATTTAATATTTAAAATAAATTTATGGTGATAAAAATATATCCATGAACCGCTTTAAGATAATAATTTTGAAAACAGATTTTTAGTTTCACTTCAAACAGAAGACAGGCATATCTGATTTTAGTTATCTGTGACGCATTTAAAATTTAAATGTTATTTCCCATTTTTTTAAAAATCTTACACAAAAAACTAACTCGTTCAGTCTAATAAATTTTAAAGAATGTTTAGTTTGTGCACAGTTAATGAACAGTTATATGTTATCTGGACAAAAATAAACTAGAACTTCTATCAGGACTGCTTTTGAAATATTCAATAAGTTTAAAAATTTATTTTTTGTTAACGGTTTGCAAGTGTTCAAATTATTAATAATAATTTATTATACCAAAAATAAATACCGTTCTGCCTAAAAACTTTATTGTGATTATTACGCCTTAGAGGATATGTTTGTGAACAAAAATTGTTCTATTTGTTACCTTTAAAATTTTAAAAAAAATACCTATTACACAATTTTTTATAAGATTTATACTTTAATTGTAGTCCACTGTAATGAACCCATATAAAAATAGGTTTCTGATTGACCTTTAAAAATTTATCAAAATAATTCGTGTGAATTTAAAAAAAAAATTGTTTGAGTATAAATGTTCTACGTCGACAAATGTATATTTTAGTAACGGTTTTAGGGTATTAATAGATCCAAATAATTTTTAGAATAAGGATTGGGGATCGAATATATAGTTATTACTTCGTTATCATTTACATGTTTAGGCACATGTTAGTATCTTTTCAAAATTTACAATAACAATATAATACAATTTTTGTTTTGAATAAGTATAAAATATAATTTCGTTTTTAAACTTGAAATTATGACACATATGAAAGTGCACTATTCGAACAATGTTTCGTGTATGGGCTTAGAATTTAAAAATATTTTATAAAAGGAAGCAAAGTGTTAATTTAATAACAGTTTATTTTGAATAGTTTAATTTTATACTTTGTTGGTGAATACATTTTTCTATAAAATTTCATTATATAATGAATTAAACAATTACTTTTTCAATTACAAAATATTTTCTTTACGCAAAGTACCACCATACACGGTTTCCTTCAAAGAAAGTTTTTCTAACTTATATTCCAAAATTTATTTCCTTATTTTTAATTTACATAACGAGTACTTAAATGTGTAAAATAAATATTCAAACTTTATTTATTTATAAATTAAATATTTATTAAAGAAAGTATAGATTTAAATAATACAATACTAGGCTAAAAGTGACAACAGTTTGAAACCAAAAGTAAAGAATTAAACATTGAAAATGTGAAAGAGAAGTGTAGCGATTGATATGGTAATAAATGTTACAAACATAACATTAAGCAATATTTTTCCTGTAGAAATTAAAATATAAAAGAAATGGCACAGACTAGCTTAAACAAAATGTCACTCACAATATGCGAGCTATACATTGAGGAATCATTTTTCAACCAGATTAAAATACATTCTGATTACACAAAACAGTCTGTAAGAATAATAATTGAATCAAGTCCAGGTATTACCAACTGCTTACTGAGCAGAATTTAAACATTGCCATTGTATTGGAACAGGATTGTACTCAACCTATGAGGGTGGTTGCGGTTGCCCTAGAGCAGCCTGCGCTTGTTGACCATACAAAGCTTGAAGATTATATTGCGGTGTCTGCTGGTTGTGCAGGTTCTGTCCGGTCTGAGTATTCAATGCCGGCGCTGCCTGAATACCAAGTGTTTGTGATTCCAGATTGGCGACAAAGGTTTGATCTGCGACTGCGTAGCGCCCGGGAGAACTTGAGGAGCTTTAGGAAGATGGTCACCTTCGACTCTGAATCCGTCTTTGCCAGCAGAATACCTAACGGTAATGGTTTTTCCGTTAGGATCGATGTAGCTATATTGTCCAACAACGTTGCCTTCATTGTCCACTTTTTCACTTCTTCTATGACCATTGTCTGTTTGGTAGTTTGTAGCGCCTATTGGTACTTGGGAAAACACAGACTGTTGAAGATTTGCTACATGTCCTAGAACATTAGGAACAACATTTTGCGCTGTGTTTTGCGAATACGTTTGTGGAAACGCTGGATTTTGTTGTAGAGGCACTGATGGTTGAGACACATGTGAAGATTGTTGATAGACTGTAGGCTGTTGATAGAACTGAGATACAGCTGCTGCTTGTTGATAGGTTTGAGGAACAGCTAATGGTTTCTGTTGTTGCTGTTGAAGAAATTGCTGGTATAGCGGTTGTTGAATCTGTTTCTGATCACCTAAAGTCTGTGCTAAAGGTAAGTTCTGTTGATACGACTGTGCCTGTTGCACCAATTGTTGATACGTTAAAGGGACTGCGGGTTGTTGTTGAGATACTTGATTGTACGCTTGAGGGACGGATTGCGCATGCGTTAAATGTTGTAATGTTTGAGGAGCAGGCTGTTGATACGCTTGAGGGATTATTTGTTGCTGCTGATACGATTGAAGTTTTATTTGTTGCTGTTGATAAGCTAGTGGATTTATATGTTGTTGATAAGTTTGAGGAATTGCTTGTTGCTGTTGATAAGCTTGAGGAGGTACTTGTAACTGTTGATAAGATTCGGGGATTATTTGCTGTTGCTGTAAAGCTTGAGGGTTTACTTGTTGCTGTTGATGTGTTACTGGAACTGCTTTGTCGGACTGTTGCTGTACTTGAACACCTAGGCTTTCGTCTACTTGTTCATTCGATACGTCTTCGTAAGGTTTTTCATATTTTTCAGGACTATACTGACCATCGTCTTCTTCTTCTTCAGCGAATGAATGACTTACGAGCAAGACACAGATGAACAACTGTAAACAGAACAAACAACTTCTGTTACACAGGTCTGTTCATTCCATACATTTGGCTACTGACTTCGACATCCATCTATCTATAAGTCCTAATTGTTTATGACACTATTTAAAGATATTAAAGTACTCTTAAATTTTTAGTTTACTAATAGTAAGTTTCTGCAATACTCTAGAGCCGTTTAATTTAACAACAAACTGAAAACTAGTTTAAATATTTATATAATATTCATAATTAGATAAACTGTTATTTTGAAATTATAAATTGTGTAAATTGTTATGATCAGGTATAAATAAATAGTGTTTGCATGTTTTAATACATAATTGCCTCAATGAAATATGTTTTCTTCTCAATAAGATATAAACAAACAATAGACTGTTAATCAATAATAATTTTTAATGAGACCTTTGAAGACACTACGTAATAATAGGAAATAACAAATAATTTATTGACAAGACAAAACCATTGCTCACTCACTGCGCTTGATCTTTGCATACAACATCGACCTTTCTTGCCTCATTATTACTGACATTGAAACAAAAGTAATTCACTCTGATGAAATGACTCAGTGAACAAAAATAATGCATTTTCATTTTCCTTCCTATTTATTATCAAACATAATAGTTTACTAAAGAAAAATGTAGTTTTATTTAATTAAATAAGTTTTCCAAATAAATAAAATTCTTTAAGTCTAATAAATGGACAAGTTTTAACTCATTTTTTACCTGTATTCAAATCTTTTAATTTATGTCTAACCAATTTCATAAACATTCTGATATTTATAACACTAATGATTTATTTATTTTTAAATTAATTTTTTATGCAAATAAATTCTTTTTTTGGTTACTACATACCATTAACAATACTTTTAAAATGCAATACATTATAAGCAAGATGTTTTCCAATTAATAAATTATCAGTATATCTCTTTTTTAATCACACTTTAAAAACTAAAACCTTTCAAATGTTGGTTTCAAATTACTGAATGAATTTTAATATGATATTATTTTAGTTCTCCTATTAGAAATATAAAGAAGATTGGTAATCGTAAAAAGACTAAGCCTCAGATTATTTTTTGTGAATATATCCATTTTCAGGCCCCCCCCCTAAGAGCAAAAAGAAGTTTTGACATGGTTGTTTGATCGTCTGTGTGTCTTGTGTCTGTGCCCATCGCTGGAATTATAAGAATAATCAATCCGATGAAATTTGCATGTAAATTTAGTTTTCCTATAACATTTTTGTAGTTTTTAAAATTTTCCAAAATCTGTTCCGATTTTTATCACGGTACATTTTAGCTACATCGTCAAAATATTTTGTATTACTTTTATGAGTTAAAACTTTTAAATTTTCTGATTTTTTCGTCAAAAAAGAATTTCATGAATTTGGACATTCGTTCTTCCGACGATTTTCATCAGTAAACGTTAGTCCGTAAACAAGTGTTTCCTCAAATTAGCTTATGAAAGTAATGTTTCAACAATTACTGCCAATAAATAATCAATGATACAAAAACATTCTCGTTCAATTGTTTCCTCAAATTAGGTTAAACAATTACTGCCAAATACATCTGCCTAGTTCAATCTGACGACTGTACAGATTTTGTTCCTAATTTTTTACGATAAACTCATAATTTAAGCTGAAAACAAATTGTTCAAAAGTAAATGAAAAACCGTTAGCTTATTTTCGCTTTTTCCACTCATTCTTGAACCATTGGCGTATTTTAAACAAAATTTGGTATTTTACAAAATTTGGTACAAAAAAACTTCCTTACATAACCAACATTTGAACGACATCTGATAAATCGATTTTGCAGTATTTTCGTCGATAGCGCTCAAAGCAAACTTCCGGGTAGATGTGGAACAAACGTTTAATCAAAATTTCTAAATCCTTTCTTTTACTTTTTAACAAAATATGTTTGACAATGTACTTTTTTAAATTAAAACTCGTTACAAGATATAGACAAACTATACAATTTGCATTCGAGTTTTCATAGAAATCAGTTGATTCGTTTTAATCGTCAGCAATTTGTACAAAATTACAAAATTTTTTAATGTGAACCTTTTCTAATCATTTTTTAAAGACCTGTTTAGAAAAGTAGTTAAATGAAAAATGGAAAATCTTTTTGAGTTACAACAGAATTCTCCATTTATATTGTACATTTAAAAGTTTCACTTTATTCAAAAATTAACTTCTCTTAACGTTGATTTGTATATTGTCCTTAAGCAACGGTTGTGTTGCATATATAACTTGTGTCCATATATAACTTAAAAAATTGCTCTTAAAATTACATTTATTTGATTGATTGGAATAAACAGATTGAAGTTTTCTTCACGCCTTTTTTACGTACAATTACAAGCCTTTTAAAGTAAAAGGGCACACATTAGTGGTTTACGTTTGAAATATTATGTTTTCACCAACATTTTCCTTTTTCAGGAAATTACATATTTTCAAAGTGATATAAAAAAGTAATTTCTTTTACTCTGCTAAAAAAACCAAAGAGATATTTTAATTCGTTTAAAAAAAGATGTATTGACCAAGAAGATATATGAATTATAAACTAATATATACACACACACACACACACACACACACACACACACACACACACACACACACACACACACACACACACACACATAATATATATATATATATATATATATATATATATATATAAGAAATTAATAAATAATAAGGAATAATATTTTACACAGTTTTAATTGTACTCTCTAGTTAACTGAAAAATAAAAACGAGTTTTAGTAGAAAATGTCCTTAAAAAATAAGTTTTGCAGCTGCTGTCATGTAAGACCACGAAATGTGCACAAAACTTGATCTCTAGCAATTATTCTCGACTTGTCTAGTTGTTAATTTTATTTTAACTACACATGCTCTATGTGGCAGTGGCATTTTTTAAAATATAAAATAATAAAAAAAATGAAGGAGAAATACGAAATTTAAGAAATTATGTATTTATAAGAGCTAGTGTTTATTTTCTCACTGGGCTATACTAAATATATAGAAAGTATTGACGAAATTCCGGAAATAGCCTAAAATATTGAAATTGGACCATTAGAGTTTACTCAATTTTGATCATATATAAAGAATTATAACTCAAATGTACGGTAATTTTTAAATAATATATATGCATGGCTAGCGAGTATATGAAAAAACGAAAATAAATTCTGACCGCCATTGGTTTTTTTCCGGATTATTCAAAAACGGTAATTTATTTCGAATATTTCTTTCGAAAATCATTTATTACATTTTATTTTAAACTTGGAAGTCACTTCAGTTACAAGTCTTTTTATGTGTTATTTGCGCAAATACTGCTGGATCGATTTTGAAAAATTAGGTCGATATTTTGTTATTTTTGATGATAGCTTCCAAACCGGTTTTGAAGGGAGAGGAAAACAGCGCATGCGTTTTATTGGTTTTTAGGTGTTTTGTCTTTCATTTAACTTAATTGAAAGAGAGATAATGTTTGCACTGTTTATTTATCGTGCTGCATTTTATACGCTGTTTTAATTATATCAATGTTATGAAAAGATTATTTAGAATTACTGTATTTCATTTGAAATTTAATAATAAAAAAATAGTTGAAGAAAATGTAACTCTATATCTTAAAAATATAGCTTTAAAGATAGTCTGTAAATTATAAAATATGATTAATTATGCTTTTCAATATTATATATTTTATTACATTTATTAATAAAAGAACATTTTAATAAAAAAATGCGTTAACTGTAATCTATTAAAAAAAAAACGGAAACAAAAACTAAGGAAGATGGAAAAAGTTTTTTTACCAGTTATTTGGAAAACTATGTATTTGAAAATGATCAAGTTAGAACTTTGTCTGACTGTAAATGAATTTTTTTAATGGAATATAATTTTAACACAAAACTTTTTCAACATCACCAACCAAGGAACTTTCTTTACGCAACAACAATACCTAATTAACTAAAGTTACCTTGAAAAACATGATGCGAGCTATCACGGTGCGTGCAACTCCTGCGGATCCTCCGAAGTCCTCTGCCTATATATACCACAGCCAGGGCGAAATGTCAGGTACGATTTCAATGTCAACGGGTCCTGCCAATGCCAATGACCGCAGCTTGCCTCTTCTTATTCTTGTAATCCACATTACATTTGCTATTGTTATGCCATACCCTAATGACGTCACTTTTAGTTGTAACCTCGATTTTAATTCAATTCTTTAGGCAGTCTGTCTGAGGACGCCCGCACCTTAACGGTTTTTTGTCAATCAAATGTTTTATACGACATTTATTATTACATTTGATCGAAATTTGTATGTCATATTTTGTAAAATCTTAAAGTATTCTTTGGTGAAGACAATAATAACATTAATGGTAACTTAAGCTCGAACTGTTCATTTTTATAATCCTTTCTATCTACCAGTTATTATTGTAAAAATAACTCCGACAACTTTATATATATATATATATATATATATATATATATATATGTATATATATTTATATATATATATATATATATATATATATATATATATATATATATATATATATATATATATATATATATATATATATATATATATATATATATATATATATATATATATATATATATATATATATATATATATATATATATATATATATATATATATATATATATATATATATATATATATATATATATATATATATATATATATATATATATATATATATATATATATATATATATATATATATATATATATATATATATATATATACGTAAGTATGTCAGTATCAGAAAGGGAAGTGGGAATTCCCGATATCTCTTATCCTTTCTGTAGTCTGGAATTTCCGACTGGCATACAAGATATTATAAAGGCTGTAATTACACCTTTTTAGTCAAATGACGAGTAATCAATAGATGAAAGTCTAAACTACCGATGTATTACTCTATAAAATTTGTATGTGTTCATTTCTATACGTAATAATATCAATAAAAAATTACCGCTTATTATTCAATTACGTCTATTCGCTGTTGTTTATTATACACTGTTTGTTTTCGATAAATTAATAATATTTGTATTGTCTTTTTCGACTTTCCGGAAAAGCTATTGGAGTGACAATCATGGTGAGATACCAAACCCGGGACCTTATGAGTACCGATCACTTTTTAAACGGATTATATATATATATATATATATATATATATATATATATATATATATATATATATATATAGTATTAGTTATTTAATCGTTTGTTCCCCCCTTTAGAAGAGCGATTGAACTTGAAATACATGATTTAATCTTCCGGTGTTTGCCCTCTTTTCCTCCCAGAATTTCTTCATCCTATCCGAATGCTCCTTCCTCCTCTCAGCTGTCCACTTCTTTCCAGGTTGTTGTGATGTTTTATGTTGAAATTTAATCTTCTTAATTTTATTCTGGCATTCGGCATGACCCGAATAAACATACAAAATAAATATAGACAATATAACATATAAACAATAAATATAGACATATATATATATATATATATATATATATATATATATATATATATATATGTGTGTGTGTCTACGTGTGTGTTTTACAACGCTCACAATCGCAATTATGGTCCGATTTGATTTAAACTTATCACAAAAATCGATTATGTGTAAATTAGCATTTTGAATGTTCAAAATACCGTTAAATTAAGAAATTCAATTCGAAGGCGGTCAGGGTTCTTTTTCCTATTTTCAATGTAATTTGAAAATTTAATATACTAATGTACGCAGATTTTAATATTAAGTGTGATGGTAAAATAACAATTTCAAAAAGGGTAAAATAAAAAAAAAGCTTTCGAAAATTCGCTTCCATCACAGCTGTTCACCGTGATTATTTTGAATTAAAATTGTATTAACAAAAGTGAATTATGTTTTATTATTAGCGCAGTGTGTTAATATTGTAAAATAGTAGCCTACATGTGACGAAGGAACACGTGAAGTATTTTTAGATTAGTAGGCCTAGTCTTATTTGTTGTATGTTTATTCTGTTTTCTCGTGTTTATTACTTCTTTAACTGAAATATATTTATTTGTGACTGTTATTTTATTTGTATAATAAATAAAATTGTTATTAAAAATACGATTTAATAACTTATATTTGTATCTCTGCACTTTTGAGTTGCATGCTAAAGAAGTGATTTCAACTTTATTTTTATGAACGTTATTGTTACAGTAACACATACTGCAAGGTTTTATTCAACCGTGGAAGATTTTATTTATTAGGATAACGTACGATTTTAAGCTTTTTAACGGAACTATATTGTGACGTCATTGCTGTTTATTTACATGGAACATGATAGATTTACTGCACCAACGAGGTTGCTCATGCGCGTTATTACAGCCGAGCCTGGTTAGTGAACACCCAACAACCAAGTCGAGTTATCTCATAAGTTGTTCTTTTTAATATTTATATTCTTTTCATTATTAATATCACGTATTTAATTAATCGTTTTCGCTCAATTTAGCATTAAAGTAGAAAAATACTCTACTTTCGTGCTAAAAACATGTTGAGGTTATGTTTGTTACTTATATTTTCTTTTTGTTCTAACTTCCCGTTGTTTCCGCACTTTTATATTTTGGATTATTAGTATTGGGCATATAATAAAGTGCAAAATTGACCAAAAATGACATGAGGCCCAAAGTGCTGTCTTCCCTTATATTTACTAGATACGTATTGTTATAAAAAATGTACAACAAAAACCATTGCGAAAATAAGCGAAAACTAGGATTAGTAAGGCGTGCAAAAATATTTGTTTACAACGTTTCTATAGTGTATCCTACGATGAGGTTTACGCATTTCATCCTCCATTATTTTCTCATTCCTCCATTGATCATTTTGAAACTATACATACGACTTTTTAAAGAAGGTATCAGAAATAGTATGTGAGAATTGCATTTGACTGATGTTTCTAGAAACAAAATGGCGGCCAAAGTAAATAAATTCTATCCCGCTTAAAAATCTCACTGTACTGCAGTATTAAATCACATTGTTGAACAGCTGTTAATTATTTAACAAATTAAATTACTTTTTTAACAAAACAAAAAGAAGTTTCAACAACGATGACGGTTTGAAACGTGTTATCGAAGAGGAATCACTTCGGATAGCTCAGGAGTTATTTCCAAGAGCGTACTATCCATTTGATCGGCGTTGTTATCAGTGTGTAACTGTGGATGGTTTCCAGTTCGAATAGGTCTGATTTATGAAATGTTCATTGCTATTTAGTTTTCTTTCAATTAGTTTGTATCTAATTATTTTTTAAATAATAATTAAAAAATAAAATTTCGTTTGAAAAATAACAAAATCAGTTCTATACTTTATTTAAACTTTATTTTAGCCGCCATTTTGTTTATACAAACATCAGCAAGATGCAATTCTCACATACTATTTCTGGTACCTACTTTAAAAAGTATGTAGCTTCAAAATGGTCAATGGAGAAATGAGAAAATAATGGAGGATGAAATGTGTAAATCTCTTCGTGGGGCACACTGTATATTGCGTTTTATTCTTTAGCAAATCGCACTTGGATACTTGAAACAGAATGCGCTATTTCGTTAAAAAAGTGATCGCGGCACGAAGCTTTCTCGCTGACGTCATAGAAGAGAAATTACAAAAGTATTTTTTTATATTAAATTTTTTTGCAGTCTAATTTCACTATCATTCAGGAAAAAATCTGGTTATATTATCTCGACCATTAGTCTGAAAGTTTGAGTCAGATCGGAACAAAACTGAGGACGTGAGAGTGGTCAGTATAGGCCTATATATCACTTGAAAAATTGACCTAAAGATTAGGATCGGTGCTGATATCAAGGTTCCATGTCTGGATCTTACCATAACGGCAGCTCTAATAGGTCATTTTTCTAACTAAATTTGAAAAAAAATAGTTTAGTATTCTAACTCGAGCTGCGTTTGAATTCAAAAATATATACAGTAACTGGTCTTCTCTCCAACTGACAAAACGCACTGCTATAGGTTGTTAGTCTATTTAATTATCTAAACTGAAACATTGTACAAACACAATAAATAACTCTAATACATGAAATGGCTTTCTACAGAGTGCAGCCCGTTGGCAACTAATCTTACAGCTGACTGTTATTCAACTTTTTACAAAATAAATCGGTTTCTTAAATCTACCATAAAATGCCCCTCATTGTCCTGTCATGTGGTTATGTCTATTAAATATTTTATTATT